>VZRR01008226.1:722889-756947 GCA_013398015.1 Oreocharis arfaki
TGCGCCGAGGGGCGGCCCCGAGCGGCGGCGGGGGCGGGCGGGTGCCCGGGTGCTGCGGGGAGCCCGTATCGGGACTCCTATCTACAAGTGTTACGTTTCTTGTACGCTTAATCGACAAATGCAGATCAGATGGGAACAGTAACGCGCTTCAAAACAACTGACTAAAATTACACTCTTGAGCTGTAATGTATACAACTGCATGAGTGATTAATTAGGGAAACCCACATCCGACAAGAATGATTTCTGAAAGGAATCTTGGAAAACACTGCAGATACAGCTGGGATCCAGATTAATACATTTATCTAATAAAGCTATTCCTGGTCGCCTTCTGTCTCTCTCCTGGTCCTGTCTACTACTACTTCTGGCTCGCATTAGGATCGGCTCAGCCAGCACTCTGCTGGCCTGATCAGACCAGATAAACTTCTAAACAAGAGGTTGTATTTGTGTGTTAATGGTCTATACGATAGATTATTTGAACAATAAAAAGACAGGCAAATGCTCTGCTTTTCCATTGGGGAAGTAAAGCAGTGAAATCTCGTCTGTGAAGCAGAAACGAAAATGGAGCTATATTTCTCCAGAAGAAGAGTGAGGCACGGCAAGCGCGTTTCGTAAACGAGGTCTTTAGCAGCAGCACCGCTGCTGTGGTAGCGCCGCTTGCAAACATAAATCAAGATACATTTTTAGAACTGTTGTATATTAGATGGTGTGGTACTACTGCATGCTAAACTAGAGTACGGGTTATCGTACAAAACTGGACTGTAGGGTGACGGGAAAAATAGCGAGGGTGGAAAACGGTAACATATTTAATTCCAGCAGAGCAGGCTCCACTGCTAGAGGTCATCTCCGTTAAAAAAAAAAAAAAAAAGAGAGAGAGAGAGAGAGAGCTTTTGCTACTTCCTTGCAAAATTCCAAACACACAGAGCCTGGGTGACTTCAGAATACACCGAGAAATAACGTGAATAGGAGGGTTTTAAACTCCCGATCTTATTTTACACTGTTATGACGAATTTACAAACGATAGCAGTTTTTCTTTCCATTTATCCTGGATTTTATGCATTCTTAAGAGCTAATCTAAATCTGTCTTCATAGACAGACAGTCTATACTTGACCAAAAAACCAAATTAAATCATACATAAAAATGTAAAGGATATATAAAATTACAGTCTGTTTCCAGAGCTCCAAAAGAAGTAAGCATGTAAATTGCCCACATCCGTGCTCCCATTTCCCCTAAGCCGAGGCAGGCGCAGCACCAGGCTGAGCAGGCTGCCTCTGCCTCTGCCCTGCCTTCGCCTACGCCGTCCACGCCGGCAGCACTGCAACCCCACGCAAGAGTCAGGATAGCAAACTCTGGAGGGAAATACGGTTTATCACACACGGACAATGCTAGCAAGAGTATCCTCGGGGTTATTTTTTGTTGCTGTCTCTTTCTTCAGCTGCACAAAAACACTGAGTGGAAGTTCGAATGCAGAAACATTAAAATAAGTACGCTACAACGCAAAATGCAAGCCCGGTCTCACGGGGAGAGATGCAGCACGTCTCCGTGCTTTCTTGTTATTGGCTGCAGGTATCTATGAATGGGAAAATGGAACAATTATTAAACCAAACAATACTAAGTTTTAAAGTATGTCTAAATTGTTTCAAATGTACGAGACACCTCTCTGAGAACCCTGGAGTCCCATCACATAACAGGTTGCTATTTATATGCTGTAGTGTGGGGGGTGTGTGGATTGTGGTTTCTTTTCTTCTTTTCCCCGAGAGTAAAATCTTGACAGCTGTTTCTCACGACACTCTTTTGGGTGATTTCTATGGAGAAAAATTAGCAGCTTACCGGCGTTATTTCGTAGTCCGAATGCCCGCTGCAACCTTACAGGCATGGCATGAGCAAATTCGATCCCTAACCTCCCATCTTTGAATTTACATGGCGAAATCTCAATTCTTTTCTTCTTCACTTTCACTTCCTTTGATTAGACAAGTTTTGACAAGCTGAAGAGCCGTGATGGAGACCCTACTCTGACTGCCGTGAGTCAGAGAAGTCTACCCAAATCTTTTATTACGCTGCCGTACTACTGTGTTCTCTGCTCCTGGATCGATATATTTTGTTCGTAGTCGGTGCAATATTCGTGGGTGTGATTTTAATGGCAACAATCATCGGTGTCTTGCTAAATGCCATAGTTCGTTCTGAAAAACGACTAGAAATCTTAAGCATAGGTGTGAAAACACTGACAGCAAATAATGCACTAAGCTACCCTTCTCCAGATATTCCTGGGCAGCCTTCCTACCTAGCGCACGATCAAACTCCAAACAAGAAACATTGAACTTCGGTGTAGCTGGTAATCTGAATTTTAGTAGAGGATCAACAGTCCTCTCAATCTACTGCAAACCGGCATCCGAGCGCAAATTAGAGGACACCACGGGTTTGTTCCTTCAGCTTCTCTGTTTCTAGGGAGGTCTAGAATAAATCAGTAAGAAATTAGAAACAAGGAGGAAATAAGACTGGAATGGCATTTGTCTTGTGCTGGAGTACTTCCGACCTTGTGCTTATTGCAAGTATAGAGAGGGAGGAAAGTGGCCTTAAGGAACGGAATTTGGACGAGTACTTTTACATTTCCTTTTAAAACGAGGTCACTTATTCTTTGACTACCACTGCGTGACAGTCTGTTGCGGTCAGGCTCCTGCACACATCTGATTACAAATATGCGGATCAGAACCGTAGACTGTATCAGTACGTGGGGGTTTTATTCTAGATGCTAGACTGCGAGGTTTACTTTTTAACTTTTTTTTTTTCACTTTTTCTCTGTTTGTCTAATGCGATTTATGCCAGGTGGTTTTCTTTCAAATTAAGCAAGAGGCGCCGATAGCTGTAAGAATTAACTTGTGTCAAGTTTTAGGTGGAAAAGGGAATTTGACAATGTCACAATCGAACATTTCAACAGCCATTTACCACCAAAAAGTTCAGCTTCCAGAGTTATATACCTTGTACTACAGTTCATAAACTTGATTTACGATGAAAGAGAATTGCTGGGTTTTACTTCTCTGGCCCTCCCAGCTGGTAAGAATTTGACTGCAACATGTGGGATTTACAGTGAGCGAGAGAGGCATTGTATCGAAAGCTTCCCCTATATGCGTGATCCCAGTCAACAGGTAAAGGAAAACTCAAAACCAAATTTTCACGGTCGGATGTCACAGAGGTTTGTCTGCCCCGCTGCTCTCCGATCTGCCCGGTGCCGCACGTACAGCAGAATCGCGCCGGCGGTTCCTTTCAGGAAGCGGAGAAAGCTCACAGCGAGGACGCGGCTCTCCGGCTCGGAAGCTGCCGGCGGGGAGCCGATGTGAGCCGCAGCCTTGCCGGAGGGCGACGGGGAGCCGAGGTGGCGGTGCCGCGCTCCCCAATCTCGGGTGCTCACATGCAGCCGGCGGAGGTCGAAGGGGAAGTGTAGGCTATGAATTTTTGGGATCGAGTATTTTCCCGAGCATCCGCCGTTGTTCCAGTGCAATCGCATGGGCGCAGGTCAGGGAAGGGGATGGAATTTGTGACAGCCTGACGTACTAATATTTGTGCCTGAAACGAGTTGTCGATGTAGCCATGAAACCTGGCGTGGTTTGATACATCAGGCTGGACAATAATAACTATTCAGTGTAAATCCTTGTCTCGTGGTTCAGTCCCTCATGAAATCAGCCCAGCGCAAGATACCGTGAAGGACGAGCGTGCTGTAACCAAAGCACTAAAGCGTTATTATTAACAAAACAGCTGAGAAATCAGAACGCCGCCCCTTCGCAGCCCCCCACCCACCCGAGGGGCGCACGGAGCTCTCTTTTCTGTCGCTCTCCCCGCGGAGCCGCTCGCATCCTCAACGCGCCGTACCGGCGGCTCCGCCAGCGCCTCCGGGGCACCGGTGCCGGTGGCTCCCGGGGAAGGGACCCCCAGCCCGGCGCTCTCCTCCTCGACCCGGATTCTGCGGCGGCGGATGCTGGAGGGGACCTCGCCTCTGCGGGCTTCAGCTATGTCCGCTCTGGGGTCAGCGGACTTGTGAGAAGATCCGCAGGGGTCCCAATGGGCACACCCCTGCTTCTTGTCCTCCTCCGACCCTCTTCTTTCTCCCCGCGGACCGCTCTGCGGCTCTGTCCTAAAATGAGCGGCGTCTTACCGAGAAGCGTGGCAGAGGGCTACCTATACACACGGGAAAAAAAGGTGTTTCAAGCCTGTGTGGAGGACATAGGGTGGCCCAGAAAGAATGGCTTTTGCTGTCTGTGCCATGAAGGGGCCGCGGCCGAGCGGCAGGAGCGGGTACCTCTGGTACAGCCCCGTACCGCCGGCTCCGAGCACCGCGAAGCGACACCCGGGAGCATTTTTGTGGGTGATTTGTACAAACCCGTGGAAAGGTCGGAGAGGAAGCGAGGGAGAAAGGGAGGGAGGGAGGGAGGGAGGAAAGTAGTGAGGGAGAGAGAAAGGAAGGAACGGAAGTGGAGAACATCAGCGAGAGTGCAAAACCCGTGCTGGTGAGGGAGAACCTGGCTTTGGAGATACGGAACTGTATCTTGCCAAGGTGATAATTGGAAAAATACCCCTGCAAGTCGGAGTTTCTTCTATAGGTTTAGCGCTTTTTAAAAAAATTTCCCTTACCCGCCGCCTCGCTTTTTGCCCCACTCTCCCTCTTCCTCCCCGCCCATCGCCATACAGCACTAGTTTGTGTAAGATTTCGACAACTGAACTCGTCAGAGTTTCCATCCCTCATCCAGAAACCCACTAATCTGAGTTGCTTTTGCTGTGGCTATTTACAGGCAATTATAGGATAGGCATATGTTACCAAAAAGCAGGAATGAATGTAGTCTTTAGTCCTCTTTCATGCTTTTAATTAAATGGTTCTCTCTGTTTGTGCACACTTAAACACTTTTCTTTTTTACTTGCCTCCAAAGCCCTTTGCTTAAAAATGCTGCCAGTAGCATAGATTTTAGAGATTTAGGTCTTTCTCCTGCAGTCCTCTTAGGGCTAAGTGAAAGGTGATGGTTTCATTTCAGACCATTCATACGCTGATAAAAAGCCAAGAAATGATTAATGACCGTATTTCACTGCAGGGGTTCCCAGGGAAGGGGAGAATATTCTGTGCGGCCAGCCGCAGGCTGTGTTCCCCCCCTCACCCACCATGTCCTAGCTCTCTGGGTGGGTGCTTGGAGACCATGGGAGTGTCGCAAGGGGCAGAAGGTGCTGTGGAAATAGAATGTGAGTTCTTCTTCTTCTTCTTCTTCTTCTTCTTCTTCTTCTTCTTCTTCTTCTTCTTCTTCTTCTTCTTCTTCTTCTTCTTCTTCTTCTTCTTCTTCTTTCTTCTTCTTCTTCTTCTTCTTCTTCTTTCTTCTTCTTCTTCTTCTTTCTTCTTCTTCTTCTTCTTCTTCTTCTTCTTCTTCTTCTTCTTCTTCTTCTTCTTCTTCTTCTTCTTCTTCTTCTTTCTTCTTCTTCTTCTTCTTCTTCTTCTTCTTCTTCTTCTCTTCTTCTTTTTCTTCTATGTAAACAAGCATTCAGAGACTGATGTGAGCAACTTCTGTGTTTTTGCAGGATTTATGGTTTCTTGTGGACTCGGTGTTTTAATTGTTGCTCCTCTCTGTAGAGATGTGATCATAACTGGCTTGTGAAGTCAAGAAGCCGGTGAGAGACAATCACAGGCAGGTCTGTCTCTTTCATTGAGAAATAATAAGGGAAAACATTGTAAACCCGGAGTTATAGTCTCAGGAACAGTTTAACTCTTGCTCACCAGTGCTTTTACCATACAGATGGTATTTGTAAAAATTTCTCTTAGCGAAATGCTTATTTTCCGTCTGAGGTCTCTATAAATGTTATTTCATGATTTTCTGTTGTGTACATTCTTTGTTTGGTGTTCATAAAATTTACAAAACTGGATTTAAAACTAGTCCCTTGCTGAGAATAAGTGTTGTGTTCTCAGAATAATATCTGCTATTAAATAGCATCTTCTCTTCTCCAGATGCACTGTTCTGAAGCAGAATATAAGGCAACTACTCTTTTTCAGTGACATGGACAAGAGGAGAACCCCACCCTCAATAACTCCACCGCGAGTGACCAGGACATTGAGAAATCTTGACGCTGCAAATGTATTCTTGTAGTTGGGGGCTTGTTTGGTTGGTTGGTTTGGTTTGGTTTTGTTCCTGTTTTGTTTGTTTTGTGTTGTTTTTTAATCCAAAGCTCAGTAACAGTGTCCTTCTATACCATTTTGCCACACCTCAGTTTTCATTCTTTTTCTCAGCCCAACCTAGCTCTCCCTTCTCTAGACAAAAATGTTTCTTTTCTCTCAAGCTCTTCAAACCACACCCCTCTTCTTTCTACACACCTTTAGGACCCTCTCGGTCATTCCTGAGAGCTGCTTGTTATTGGGAGACATCCTTTCAGGGCTGTGCATTCAGCCTTGACCCCAGTCTGTACGTCTCCAGACAGACATACTGAGGATTCAAGGATTCACTGCATGAAGGTCCAGACTTCCAGGCTCCATTTGGAAAGAGTCAATCCAAATGACACTGAAGTTTGAACTGTATAATTTCCATCTATCTAAAATATTTATTGAAGACAACATTTCATTAATTGGAGTAAGATAGGATATCTCTTTTAACACAAGTGGCATACCACAATTTATGGCAATTATAGATCAGTGTCATAGTCAAATGTCAACTTAACGGAGGCAAACACTTCAGCAAAGAAGAAAGCCTGTTATGGGGTTGGAGAGGAAGGGAAAAGAGCTAGAACTGGGAGGTTTTTAGAAATCTAAAATAAGAGGCAGATCTGATTGCATTTGAGCTTTTGCCATTTCTTATTTTGTTCCTGTGGTTTACCAATTCCTCGCTACACAATAATAGACATTCCTTCATAATTTGATATTTAGCTATTAAAACAATTCAACATGTTCTATATATAAGTTAATTAAGGCCCCACCTTAAATCAAATGCTTGTTTGTAACAAGCCCAAGTCCAGCGTGGGACAATTTCTCTGCTGCTTTGAAACCCTGGTGTGGTGTGTGTGCCCACAAAACATGGGGCAATTCCTGGGCTCTTTGCAGACAGTCCCTGCAGATCTGGGCTTTTCCCTTTGTTAGGCACTTGCCATGTGATCCGTGTGAAGGACTGGAAAGGGCAGCCTTGTAACAACATTATTTCAGGAGGATAATAAGTAGCCATCATAAATTCCTTTTTTAATAGTTTATTGCCGGTTGTAGTCTATTGACAGTGCCTGTTTTATAGCATGGAGGAAAACAGTTCCTTGTTGGCACTAGTCACTAAAACTGTTTGATAGCTCTGTCCCTTTTTAGTGCCTTCAGAGAAAACCTAGTGGCTCATGAAATGAATCATAAATAGCTGAGTTGAAGTCGAACAAAAGACAGAAAGAGGGAGTGAAAAACAGTCTTGCACTTACTGAAATATGTTTATTTTGGACAATAATCTATTAACCAGTTTAACAAAGATACTTTAAGGCTCAATCCTGCTGTCTTAGCTGGAAGAAAATAAAATTCCATAATGGTTGTATCTTGCGTCTTTATAAGGAGACTGTTTAGCGAAGATTGTTCTTTTCTAGCTCAGAAATATTACATACAAAACTCTTATGTCCTAGATTTCACCTTTTTTGAAAGAAGAAGCAACACAAACTGATGCCTAGAATTGTCTTACCATCACTGTCCTGTTGTGTAACACTGGACAATTTATGCAATCTCTTGGGGTAGTGTACAATAGTATTTAGAGAGGGCTGAGAAAGAACTGAATGCCCACTGAGTCCCACACAATTACAGCTAGGCTGCTACATAACATATCTAGAAATTTACATACTTACTATAAATCATTTTACTCTAAGCCCTAAGACCATCACCCCTAAATAAGGCTGTTGAAAACCCAGAAACCCAAGTGTCCCAGCCAATACCAGGCTTTGCTGGACGTGTAGGAGGACTTGCCGTCTTTAAGGGTGCCGTTGTGAAATTTTGCTGAAGGTTACTACCCAGTCTTTCTCTTTCCCCTCTCCCTCCCCAAGGGCTGATGAATGGAATACTGAGACTCTTGTTTCACACTGAAATATTAATCTAAATTCTTGTCAGTTTTGTCCCTAACCAGCACTTTCCTATGTCATGTATGGGAACAGGGGAATTCTAAGCTCATCTAGAACACACCAGGAAGATCCAACTTTGGACCTAATTTGTTTTGGATGAAGTATGTTGCCAGATGCCAGCTTGAAATACAGGACTGAATGATGGAATCCGTTATATATGTAACATTGTGACAGAAGTGAGACACCTGAGTTCAATGTCCTCAGTCTCAGAGGCTGAAAAATTTTATATGAAATTTATGTTTCCCATTTGTCATGAGAATATCTGAGCCATCACCCTTCTTAAGGTGAGCTGCACTGCAAGGAGAGACATCCAGTTATGCTTCTAGCACCTACTTCCTGTTCTGCTAATACTTCTAATTTAATGCTTTTGGTTTTAATTCCTCAGAAGAGGACTCAAAGCCACAGAACTCCGATGCTTTCCAAGTGATGCTATTTATGAGGGTTGAGCACTGCTTACTGAGTGTGTTAACCTACACTCTTCACTCCATGCAGCTAGAACATGGAATGTCTGTGCTTTTATGGATAAGGCAAATGTAGGTTTGAGCCACCAGTCACTGTGCTAAGGAAATGAAGCCATCCTTCCTACTTCCTGAGAAAATCCTGTAATCTGGTTTTTTAGATTTTTTTTTTTTTACTATATGGCTAATGGTAATATTTTCTTCACCTGAGATAACTACATACTCTGTGTATGTACAGTATGATCCAAAGGAGATTGTAGGCCATATTGCTTATGGAGGTGAAGACAGTTTCCTACAGATGCATCCATCAGGTGCTCAAAGGGCGAAGGCCAGATAGGATTTCAGGTGCTCCCCTGCCCCTAGCATTCTTTGTGACCCCCTTCTGTGTTCCCACTCTGGGACTGCTTGGGCCCTCTTCTTATTCCTCTTATTAGGTGTACATGCACTATAAAGGAAACCTGGACAATTCAGGCTGAATTTTAGATTTCAGTCCAGATGGGCTGGTGTTGCCCCTAGTTCCAGCTTTCATTCTTTGTTGTGTTGCAGCCTCATAATTTCATGGGGTGAGAATCTGTGATTTTTATTTCGCCGAAGTAGGCTCACATTGCTATAGTTATCCCTCCACTCTTCACTTCAGGATTAGGTTTCTCTTGAATCCTTTTCCTGGACACTTGTCATGAACATCATACATTTCAATCTACCTCTCCACCAAAACACTTGGTGCCTATGATTTGTGATTGGCAGTGGTTCTCAGTTTTGTCCTGGGGCCAACACATAGCATTGGCCTTGTCTGATGATCTGAAATCT
Source organism: Oreocharis arfaki (assembly GCA_013398015.1). NCBI lineage: Eukaryota > Metazoa > Chordata > Aves > Passeriformes > Paramythiidae > Oreocharis > Oreocharis arfaki. The sequence continues at coordinate 732,244 of VZRR01008226.1, forward strand.
TGTCCCAGCTTCTCTCCTCCTGTCAAGTCCTGAGTGTTGGCATTGGCTGAGGAAGAAGACCTAACATCTTTGGGTTTGGTGCAAGGAGGGAGAGATGCCTTTCTTTAAAAACTTTTAGTGAGGAATCCTGATGGCAGAAATTGCCCTTGTGGTGTGATCTGTGGTAGACTTCTCTGAGAAATATATGGAGTCTAATCTGTTACAGAGTATGCTGGAAACCCAGGGAGTGGCTAGGGAAATCCAGGCAGAAGTCAATAATGAATATCAGATCACTCCTTCGTATTTGGCACTTACTCTTTTTTTATTCCCTATATGCTTTTGAGACCTAAGGGCATTAATAAATTAAATAAATATTGCAGTATTCCTGTCTGTTATTTGTCAGCAATCTGAAACTGCAGATGAAACATGTGATTGATGCTAAAATGAGTATGCAGTGCATATTTGGCCTGTTTTTGCTATGTCAAGAACGAGGCTTCTATGAATGAATCACTGTAGCCACACACAGTGAAAACAACTGGGCAGCTCTTTGCATGCAACAGTCCAGAGGGTGAGGTCCACAAGTCCTGATTTGCACACAGTTACACACAAGTAACTTTGCACTGGTGAATGGTTTCCTTTATTTTTATTACCTCTGCAGCAGAGAGAATTGTCTTCCTTATTTCATGTATGTTGTAAATGCAAAGTTGCTTGTTATCTTTCAGCACTTGCAGGATCCTGGCCCCCACCAATAAATTAAACAAATACTTTATTGTATGCCACTGTTTCTTCTAAAGAATTCTAGTCACCTGTGAGCATCTGGTGTAACAGCCCGTGTTCTAGTAGTGTGTTCTATGTTTCTTTCACTTGGGTTTAAAAGTCCACTTGCTAGACAGAGTCAGCAAATCTTTTTCTCCACTGTCATAGGACCCCTGCAATTTTTAGAACTCCACAGAAATGTCTGTGCATGGAGAATGAGTAGTTTTGCTTGGCTTTTTGTTTGTTTTGTTGTCAGTGTTTTTGTTTGCTTTGTTTTGTCCTGTTCTGTTTTCCCTGTGAGATAGTTTACATATTCTGCTACAACATCTTGTCTTTACAGATGGTTCATTCACTTTTTCAATTGATATAAAGTCTTAATCCTTCTCTGTCCAGCTTTTCCTCCTCTCACTGGGACACAGTAGGGCAAGGAAATGCTGTGCAATACTGACACCTGCCAATATCTGTCTGAAGAGCACTAATCAACTTACTGTGTTTCCTCATGACCCAACCCTTCTGTAGGGAGAAAAACCCTCTTGACTTAATCAATAGTTTAGGAAGACAGGCAGAAATGTTAGAGTCTTCTACTCTTTTCTCTTTTTTTTTCTCCCTGCAACTGTGAAAAATAAGTGCAGAGAAGTCTTCCAAACCAGAGAGAAATTTAGAATCATGGAAGCTAAATACATATGCACTCAATCATTTTAGTGATATATTACTTTGCCTAATCATTAACTTAAAATGCTGTATAAGAATTTGTAATCCACAGTAAATCATTTAGTAAGAATGATTTAAATGTACTTCTGGCTAATGTAAAACAGTCTAGTTTCCACACTTGGTTGGCTGCCAAACATTGTTTAAGAAAGAGGGGGGGTGTGATCCAAGTTGACATAAGTTATAGCAGATATAATGCTCCGATATAGTGGTGGTTTGCAGATTATTGGGTTTAAGAGATAGGAAGAAGATGACATATTAAGTACTACGAAGATTGCCAGAACTATTTTGTGCCTTAATTAGGATGCTCTGCAACTCTATGTTTAATTCTTCTCAAAGCCTGTTTGAAAATGCCTTTACAACTATCTTACTTGCAATGGCATTGGAAAAGTGAAATGCCGTTTGATGTACTCACACAACAGGAAAATAAAGAGACTACTATTATGGTGGATACACCAAGTTGCTTTTTGTGTGTGATGGTGGAGGGGTTAATGTTTAAAAAACAATTGAACCAAGCGTGCTCTGTGCTGAAGTTCAGAAGGAAACGAGGAGCGGTGAGAGGTGACGTGTCAAGTGGATGAGTTGTTGAGGAGGGAGACTGGGAATGGCCTTGGTCTTAAAGAACAATAGTATCTGAAACACAGTAAATGGTAGTAAGCAGTGGGGGTGAGGAAGACATCTTCCGTATCCACAAGTTTTTGGTTTAGATTTTTATTTGAAAGTAAAGGAGCAAACAGGGATATGTAAATACCGACTTTAATGTAGAGAACAGTCCCTTCTGTGAAGTGCTTCCCACTCACTATCTTGTAACAGATATATTATTTCTGCTGTCGCAATTAAAATCTTCTAGAAAATGAGACACTTCTGGATTGACCAGCATTTTGTATCTTCTATCTTTTCTTAGACTAAGATTATATCAGCACCACATTGGTGCAAAAAGCTGGGGGGAGGTATGTTTCATAGACACTGCAGCATGATGCAGCACAGCCAAAAAACTCTGAGACATTCTTCATAGTCCAGCTGTAGCATCATGGGTGAACTGTCTGAATATTTATTTAGCTTTTCAAACAGTTTGTTTGGCCCTCCATGCTGCTCCCTCTACATGATTTCCAGTACCTGAGGCAACTAGCTCTAGCCTTGCTGGAACTTCTCCCTCTTGTAATGCAGTCACAGAGCCCAGCAATCTGGGCTTACGATCCCAGATCCCTCTGATGGCATTGGAAAATGTCTATCTCGTGGTGCCTGTCTGCAAATCACCCCGTCACGACTTTGCTCTCGTATGAGGTTTGAGAGCATGTTCCCATCAGAGGAATGATGTGGAAACCAGCTCATTCTGCACAGCCATTATGCAGTTCCTGCAGACATTCCCCCTGCGCCATCCTTCCAATGCTCTTTTTAAAAGTACATCATGGTCAAATGGGTGTAACTCCCCTAAACCCTGTGCAGGGAACAGCCTTTGCAAATTCACGTGTTGATACAACAGAATCAGTGGGTTTACAGAAAAGCAGATTTTGACAACATTGAGAACACTGCATATGAGAGTATGGAAAGCAAAGTCATTCCTTAGGAAGTTAAAAAATATCTGTTTAATTAATATATGATATAGCCCAAATGGCCCTAAGTGACTAATGACTTTTGAATTAATATTTTTTGGAGTACTTAGCTATAATACCTTAAAACTATGTGTTTTAGAGTGTTGTTGAGCATTTTCTGGTAGTTTTGCTGCTTTTAGCAGAGGTACTCAAAAAGCAGATGCATCTGAAATTAGTGTTAGGAAGCAGACAGCAAAGAGGGGAGGAGGCTTGTTAGTATTTGTTTGAGAGCAGATGATGTTGAAGTGGGTGGGAAGGTATTGTGCAGCAGGAAACAAGACAGCCAGGCAATTAAAATGAAACTAAGATAAACACTTTTGAGAGAACTATTTGACCTGTTTAGACCTACTGCCATTATCACTGACCAGCATTTGTACACCTAGGGGTAACTTACCTTCTGCACAGTGCAGCATCTATTTATGTGGAGCTTTACCCCTCTTGCTTACAGGCCAGAAACCCCCAGCCAGCCTTGCTTGAGGTAAGGTTGTTCGTGGCCATGGCTGGAGTAACAGAGCAGAGCCCTGGGGCGGACAACACAAGCATGCGTCCAGCTGTAATATCAAGAGTACTACCTGGACACTGGCATGAAGTATTAGCGCAGATCCAAAGGAGAGGACAGCAGAGGATGGCCAACCCTGCCTTAGTGACATTTATGTAGCAGGTCAGAACCTCTGGTGGATGTGAGCGCTACTCATATTGCGCGGGTTGGAGAGCCAGCAATGACATTGCTGAGGAGTCATTCACCTTTTCCTCTGCTTTGGGCACTGCACAGGCACCTGACCAGGTCCATTGCAAAGCTCCTGGCTCACACACATCTTGAAGTGTGAACTTGGCGAGGTCTGGTGCCGCTGCCTCTCCTCCCTCTCTTCTACAGGTGAGGATGGAGTAGAGCTCTCATCTTGGCTTATCTAAAACTGGCCAATGGCATCTGACAGGGCCTTGAAAGTCAGGATTAATAATAAGTCTCTGTGGCTGTAGACAGATGGTGTCTGCTGGGCATGCCAGCTTTACCTGCAGCAGAAGAGCAGAAATTGTTTTCTGCTCCGGTGCTTCAGCTCCCTCTAGGAGGATTCAGGAATTCAGAAGCCCTCTGCCTAGGAGTCAGGGTCTGCAGCTATCTTCCACATCATTCTCTCAACACTATTTTTCAACAGTTCCTGGCTCAAAAGAAAGTCATCTACGTAAGGCACCTTCAAGGTCCCTCTGCCTGAAATTCTTGCCTGCCCTTTCCTGCCATTTCCTTTAATCCTGTGGTTGAACCTGCCATAACCTCTAGCAGCAGAGGATTGTATTTCCATTCCAGGGCATCCAGAACCTGCCATGCTTCTAAGTGCTTGGTCTGTCCCTGTGTTTTGCACACCCCCTAGCTGAAGGAGGAAACCCTGCAAAATGGCATTCTGGGCCATAGCTTTTCTTTCGCTGCCTCCGTAAGTCTTATCTGCTCAGCTGACAGCCTTGTTAGCTGTGAAAAAATTAATGTGTAAAAGGAGTAATATCTGCATGTATGTGCACACCACTATTTTGTCTAAACAGCGACACCTCCTGATACCCAGGCTGCAGCTGTGTTAGTGGGTTACTACCCCAATAAAGTTGTTGTTGTTGTTACACACAGTAAATGACCTCCCGAGGGCCACCCTTAACAAGAACCATGTCTGCTCCTGCGTTTCATTCAGTGCCAAGCATGCTGTCAGCACTTAACAGCTATTAATAATAACAGAAGGAATTACAAAGCTTCATGGGATAGAATAAAGCCTGCTTAAAGGAAGTTCTTTGAGGGCTGTCCTACTTTGCTTGTATTCATACATCCAAACTGGATCTATTTAAGATGACAAAGTTAAAATTACCAACGTAATGTAATTCCAAGTTTGAAGCCATGCCAACCATTAACTGCTAAGACTATTTCTATAAACAAAGAGCACTTTCTAAAGGAACATTCACTTCAGCTTTTAACTGTGATTTCCTGGGGGAAACAGTTGTGTTGGTGAAAATTCAAATATGCAGTTTATTCATACATTAATTAAAAAGTGTTTATAAAAGCAGTGAAGATTTCTGTTTCAGGCATTTTCTGGCAGCTATTTGATTAAAACTGGCTTAAAGCATTCATCATATTCTTCAGGTCCTATAGCTGGCTGGCAAATGACAACAAATACCTGATATGAAGGTAATTATTTTTCAGATGTATTGGGCCAGCCTGGTGTAACTGTGGGCAAGTAACATTACTTTAATTGGTTGCACCTATGGAACCATGACTGAATTTATTCCAATTTTGCAGATAATGAGGATCTTAGGAGTTTCTATAGAGGGCTGAAAAAATATATTCCTGTATGAACATGAAAAGCAGTGTGTAATTTGCCACTTTTGAAATAGATGGATTTCTCTCAGTTTTCTGTGACGGGTCAGGCAAAGTTTACTCTCACCACGGTCAGAGGAAAGAAAGCTGGGTAACATAATATGCTGCTGTTGAAGGGTGTCAAATTAGGATGAGGTGGCTCTTTAGTAAATAAAAGATGGAAAATTCAACTGCAAGATACAGGTTATATTATTGTTATTACAAAATGTATTGTGACTCCAATTAAATGAACAATGGACATAATTTATCCTCTGATAATGAACAATAACATCAACTTCTGAAAAATGCCAATGGATACTTATCCTAGTATTTCTGCTCTTGCTTGTCAGTCCAGACTTAATACAGGCCTGTGTCAATAGGCTAAATCAAGATGTGAGCCTTTTAGGCACATCCACATGTGATTATCAATTACATACAATCATACAACCCAAGATGTTCCAAATGGGCTCGTGACACGACTCTGCAACCACACACTTTCTTCTGACCTCATTGCTTGCGTATTTAACTTGACCAAAATATGTGTCCAGTGCAGCAGAGAAGAAAACTAGCAGAGATCCTGTGCTGTGTTCAGGAACCTGCTATCACCTCTATGCCTTTGACAGTGAGTTCTTTAGGCTAGCCTACTCATCTTACATTTTCACATAGAGTTTCATACACTATTGAAACAATAGCAAAAATAATAGCCAGAGGGAAATGGTTATAGTCAGTTCTGTTTGCTGGATATATAAAAGCACATGATGAATCTGGCAACCATAACATTTTTGTTAGTTGTTTTATGGGGTCTAAGGAAAATCTCTGATTTATGTTGCTCTGTGACAGTTTAATGGTGTTACTCATTATGAAAAATTGGGGCACCTAATGCTCCCAACACCAATATAAGCAACTAAGTGCCAGATAAAATGAGCCTGAATTCATTAAGTTACACCTGCACTAACAATACTTATGCTGATATTCATTCTGCTCTGATGATATTACAAGTGAATTATTATCCACTTAGACCACAAACACGGCTTTGATTATGACGGCATGTTTATTCACATTACCGTTTCACTACTTGTTTGGAAGCAGGAACATACTTTTGCAGCTCATTTGGATTTTTTTTTTCCTAAACAGATGGAGGAGAGGTTGTTTTTTGTGAAAATAACGGGAAGGTAACATAAAATACTTTAACATGTAGTGTAAAAAAAACCACCTCAGTAATGCTACCCTGTGGGTCACCACCTCTTGGACTGTATGGCTAAGTAAACATTAAAGATTAACACATTTTTTGCTTGATTTTGATTAACTGTCAAGAGCAACACACAGAGCATGGACTGAGAAGGCAAAGACATTAAAACAGGTATCATAACGTGTAAAAGGAGTTTATTTTTCCCCCCTAACCATTACCTGTTTTTCTCTTTTCCGCCGTGTTGAGTCTTTCTTTCTCTTCTTAGGTTTTTCCTACCTTCCATTAAAAGCAAGGCCAAACCCTAACTAATTCTAACATGGGGCTTGAACAATTTATGAAAGGGCTTGTGCAGTTGCCTACCACAGCAGGAGCCGTGCAAATCTTTTCCACTTTGATGCTCCCAGTGCTGCAGTCTCTCATCAACTGGCACATTAGTCCAGTTCTCACTGACACAGCCGTACAGAAGGTGATTTTAAACAAGTCATTCCACTCTGTGCATGTGTGTACTGGGTTCATGTGCATCTCTGCTTGCTCCCGTGGCAGCACCGTGCTGCCTACAGGTGTGCTGATCAGTTCCTGCCCAGTCAGCATGGGTTGCAGGAGGACAAACCACCTGTCTGTCTGCAAAAGACCAAAACAACATAGAAAACTCTACAGTAGTGTAGCGTTGGCACATTGCAGAACACCCAAGTTACTTCTGATTTGAGGGCAAAATCTGGAGAAGTGAAATTTTCTAAATTATTATTATTATTATTAATAATAATAATAATAATAATAATGCCTTTTTTGAACTGATACTGTGAAGATTTTTTTTCTCTTAATATTTTATCAAGATAATTAAGACCACTGTATTGATGGATTATATATGCATATTTACAATAATTTGTCTCTTTCTGTACATTTTTATGAAAGATTTTGCAGGGAACTTCTGTTTGTGGCAAAAAAAATCCTACCGCACCTCTACAGATCAGAAGAGATTAATTTTTGCTGAAGTCTTAGCTTATTTTCTTCCTCCCTTAAGAGGGTATAAGCAGAGTGAGGCTGAATGTTTATCCAATGCATGTGTATTTTGAAAAAGATAATGAAGCTGTTTTCATGATGCATGTGCTGTGGTAACTACTGTCTTTCTCTACATAAATGCAGAAGGTGGCCTGTTGAATATTGAAAAACAAATGATGACAAACAAAAAAACCAAAGAGGTGCAAATCACAGACTTCTCAAACTGCCAGCTTTTGCCAGGCCTCTGTGTGAGGCAAAGCTCTGTCAGCTGACCACAGCGATGTGTGGCAGGTGCCTGGGGACAAAAGGCAATGTGACAAGTCAATGCTGCCTTGAATACCAGTGTTGACTGTTTCTGGCTTGGGTTGCAGAGCAGCAGAAAAACAAGAAGGGTACCCCGAGCAGGGCCATTAACATGGAAGCTGCCACCAGTTTCATGGTTAGAAGTTTAAAATATACACCTCTTTGTTTTGGGTTTGATTGTGTGTTTGTCAGTTTGTGCTAGAAGTCATGTACTCGGACTGCTTTATTATTCTGTATTTCTTTAGGTATGTCTTCGGCTGACAGAGCATGAAGCTCTACCTTAGAGCTCAGCTCTTGAGCAGACTTGCTGAACCATAAGTAAAGCAGATGCTGCAGCTATGCAAAACATGAAATTATCGGGTCATCTACCCAGGGCTGTTAAATAGCATGCCCTGTTCTCTAAGAAGCAAGCACAGCATCTTACATACAGAGTGACGAGTTCTCTGCAAAAATAAACAAATAAACAAAATAAAATCTGACATGATATAACCCAAACAGGAGAGTAATAATCTCATCCTAGGATTTTACGAAAGAAGTACAACAGCTACTCTGCTAGAGCGTGTTTCATGGTGTTTGCTAAATAGCGTGTGTAGATATAATCAATTGCTCATTAGAGATGCCACACACGACACAGATACAAACAATCATGCCATTACTGATTTACCCTTGACCCTGCTCTGTTATCACATAAGGAAGGAGGTACAAGACCACGAGAGCTAGGGAGTAATTTTTCCTGTTCCCTGTGGGAAAACTTCTTCATCATTTTGCAATTATTGTTCAGGAAGGCACAAGCCTGCTACATCTCAAAATTAGAGTACATGTACCTTTGGAGGTGTTGACACTATACTGTGAGATGTCTCAAAGTAACCTCCATCAGTACTGAGAAAGGCTCTCCCATGAGCTCACTGCAGTCAGGAAGCTGAGAGAAACCTCTCTGCTGCACCACATGCAACTCCTGCAGCTGCTGCAAGTCATCCCATGTCTGCAGGGCAACAAGTGTCTCTAAATCAGGTGCTTTTGAAGAGACTCCCTACACTCCCCACCTGCTCTGTGAGGCTTTTCATCACATCACAAGTGTGAGATGAATAATTTCTATTGAATGAAGCTGTAACAGAAAATACACCTTAGGAGAACAAGGTGTATTTCAACTGCTGATCAGCATCCAGTCAACCGGAGCAAGTGTGATACAAACCTCTCCAACATGCAGTGCATGTGGACACTGCGTTCTCTGCACCTGCTGCTTCCCTTTCAGACCCGCTCCTGCTGAGCAGCGCTGCTCAGCTAATGCAGGCACAGCCCACGAGATCCCACCTGGCTCTGCTATATGCTTCTCTGACAGACACACAGATTCACATTGGGGATGGAGCAGCAACAGCGACGTTCAGCACGTCCTGTTGATGTCTATTCACCCTGACAGCTAAAGTGGAGCCAATAATGATACTTGCAGCAGGCACAGATTATCGTAGGTGCTGTATACAAACAGCATGCCCTAGTTCTTCACAAATGACCCTTGGACTTCCCCCTGCTCCTTCATGCAGACAGAAGTCTGTCCCATTAGGTCACAGCGGTAAGGAGGGAGAGATGGGGGATGCATGTGAGTGCACTGTGCAGTCCTTCCAGATGTCTCCACTCCTGCGGTGAGAGTAGAGATGGGTACCCTGTTCTTTGGCGATTTCACTGGGTTTTTCACCACAGGTATTTTTTTCTGGAATAAGCCAACTCTCGGTTGTGAGAGAGCACAGGATACTTTTCATCTTTAGTGTCCGTAGCAAAGGACAAAAGCTTTGGCTCCCCGGGCTCAAACGTCGGGTGTCTCACAACGAGGAGCCGCTTACAAAGTGTCGGCTCTGCTCTTCTGACACCCGCCGAGTCAGTGGGGGAACCCGCAGTTTTAACTCGGGCGGGTGAGCAGAGCAGGGCACCGGCGGCGCCTGCGGAGCTGCCGCACCGGCACAGCATTTCCACGGCCGCGGCTACGCCCGGGCGGCCCCGGCGCCCTCTGGCGCTGCCGGCGCGGCGAGACAGCCGGGCACACCCCGCTCTGGCCGGAGGGAGCCCCTCGGCCGCGGTCCAGCCGGGACACGGCCCCCCGGGAGTGGGGGCTCGGGCTCCACGCGGGATGGAGGCTGCAGCATCCTCCCCGCGAGGAGGGGCCGCCGACCCAAGGGTCCGCCGTGTGCGTCACTAGGGCTCTCTGGAGAGGAACGAGCCCTACTTACAGGTTTATTTTTTTTCCCGGAGACCCAGATTTCCTAAATCTCGGTTCAGTTTAAAAAAAGCTCTTCGAAGGATTTCAGCGCCCCCGCCCGTGCGTGGTCTGCGCCGGGGAGCATCACTCGCGCGGGAGCACCCGCGTCAGGGACGGGAACAGCCGGTGAAATTCGGCTGCTGCGGGAAAGTGCTGCCAAAGCACAGCAAACCGAACCGTGCCTGGTGTACTCCCGTACTCACTCGCAGATACGGCAGCGCCGGTGTTAAAAAGCAGACTTTGGGCTTAATCTGAGAAGAAATTCGCACGCTGCAGCATGTGGCATTCAGTGTCTGGAAATAGCTCCTTGATTTTAGACAAGTCCTGTGCAGAGTTTTTACTGAAATGAATAGATCAAGTTTCATAGTAATAGACATGGCTCTACCGATTTCATATGTTAACCAGTTTATGATCAAAATCTTATAAATAGAGTTATATTAGGAAAAATGCCAAGAAGCCATGCAGGGTTGCATAGCTGAAAATACATATAACATTCTGTCACTATAACTAGAATGCAAGACACCTTAAAACATTAAACCCCCAGTATTCTGCAGGTCTGCATTAGCATTGCAGGCAATGTGGAAGAACGCAATTTTGCTTAAAGAGCACCAGCTTAAATTAAAAGTGGATAGAGCAAAACGTCAAATACAGTCTTCCAGTTGCTTTGTGGAGTTACACCAGTATAACCTAGGGCTGTGACAGTTCATCTCAAATGAAGACTTGGCCAAAAAGGTTTGTTCTTTCACTCATCATAGAGCAGAAAGTATTCTTAATGCTAAGAAGTGAATTCATGTGATGGTTACCTCACAGTAAAAAACAAAAAAACCCAGCCCCAAAATCCAAACAAACAAAGAAAACACACATTAACCAACAACCCCCCAAAAAGTTATGAAAACTGTTAAAACAGAAAAAAAAAGGATGAAAGTAGAAGGTGGAAGGAAGAGAAGGAAGAAAAAGCCTTTATAGAACTTGTCTCTGTTCTTAAAATTGATGATCAGCACTCAGTACAGCAAGGAAATGTCATCACCTTGGAGTTTCTCAAATATCTGCTGAGCATGAAAAGACTCTCACAGAATTCAGGCAGAATTCAACTGATGGGCCAAGATCATTTCAATATGTTGCTCTTTAAATTTAATATTCAATCCTCTCTTTAAAGAGAAACCCAGGGCTTTTACAATTTTTCCAATGAATATAGTGTCACTAGAAGTAAACTTCAACATCAATATGGAGTCCACAGTGCAACTGTCTGGGTTTTCTTATATTTACTCTGCCAGCATAAAAATAAAGATATGATTACCTCATTAAACTTATGGTGGGGGAGGGGGGCGAGGGAGGAGGGAAGAGCAGAAGGAAAAATCTGTGGTGTCTGACTGAAGGAATTTTCTTCTTGTGGGGGAGGGTGACTGGGCAGAAATTCTGACCCTAGTCCTGCAATTGGATCCATCAAGCCTGACCTCTGTGCTACTGCAGTGCTTGCTGGAGTCAGCAGAACTAAGTGCTAAGTGCAGGGCTCTGTCCATGTGGAACTAACTGGGGATTTGGGACCTTCCAGTTTCCTGCTGTGGAGGGAGGATGAGTTCACCTCTGTGTAAATTCAGAAAAGGAGCAAGACACTTCCATAAGAGAAACCTGCATTTATTTTTAGATCTTCTGTTCTCTCACTCAATCCCACAGAGATCACGCTGAACACAGCATGCCTCCCCTTCTCCAACTACCTGCTAACACCAGGCCATCACTGCTGAAAAACAGTGTGTCCCATATTTCTCTAATGAGAAAAACCTCACACAAAGTTTGCAGTCACTGTTCAGTAGCTGCTGCTGCAGTTGGTCATTCAGCTTTGAGTCTGTTTAAATGTTGTGTCCTAAATATGATCTCTGTCAATGTCTTGTCCATTGCTGTGGAGCACAGTGGCTGTTTTGTGCCCCCCACAAAAGCTGTATTTCTTGGCAACCTCTAAGTATACAGGACAGTGAGGTGTGCACCTGCAGGTCCATGCAGCTGCACAATGTTCTGAATGCACATCTGCATCCAGAGCTATGTCTCCTGATTGCCTGAGGAGCTGCAATGAAACTCCAAGACTTCCAGCTGTCAGGTACATGAGGTTGGTATGCAACTGTCTGTGCTCAAATGTCAAGCTTCTATAGCCCCCAGGAATGGGATCAATCACAAATGGATGAAATCTGGCAAGAGCCGAGACAGCTGTGTTGACAAGTAAGACAAAGTTGATGCCTTCCATAATGGACACCAGCTTTGAGCGGTGCTATGTCAGGCCAGAAGACTGACCCACAGACGCATCAGCAATGCACTGCTTGGTTATTTTGGACAGTGACCACTGCCCTCTGGAGTGTTTTCTTTGGTGCCCACTCCAGCAGGTGAGAGCTGAGATCAGCTTTTTGCTTGAGCCCTCTGAGGGAGATAGGCAAACCTAATAGGATTATCATAGGGAAATACTGGCTTGTCCAGCTCTGCCACACTTCTAGGCACACTCAAAAGCAGAACTTGAAACGTATGTGAAAAAAACAAAATAAAAATGTAGGGACTCATACCAGTGTCATTGCTCTGAGGTTTAAAAAGCTCCTGAACAAAGCTTTTTTGGATCTTCATTCTGGATTGCAAAATTTTGGAGCTAACACACCTCATCCTTTGTTAAATACAGCTATAAATACATGCCACAGAATCACAGATTATTGTTAATTGGACGGGGCCCACAAGGATCATAAAGTCCAAATCTTAAGTGAATGGCCCATACAGGGATCAAACCCACAATCTTGGTGTTCAGCAAGACCATTCTCCAATCAAATGAGCTAATCTCAACTTGTTGTGGATTCAACGCATGGAACCAACCTGAACTTGAGCAAGAAAGTTCACCGCAGCCCACAGTTGGCTAGATACACTGGGGGCAACCTGCAGCCTGGGTTGTGTGCCGAAGACCCACAATCAAATAAGAAAGGACCTCAGAGGTGTCCTACAACAGCCCTCCCACAGAGTAGAGGTGCAGCAGCTGTGATTGTCAAAGTCCTTAACAGCGGTAGGATCACACACCTCTGTCGCGGCTTCAGAAAATGCCATTTTCTTTAGCGACATTAACCTAGTAGTTATTAGGACTCCTGGTGGGAGACCATGCTTTGCCTCCCATCAAGTGGGGAAGGGAACTGAATTTGGTGCATGCAGGATCTCTTGGAGATCTATCTAAAAGTGCGCAGAAGTCACTATTTGTTTCCTCTGTTCTGAGATGCTCTGGCTCAAGCAAGATGCTCCAAAACTGTCTACAGGACAGGGTTGTGCAACAGGACTGGGTTGTACAGGTAAACCAAGCAGAGGAAGTCTAATATGTAGACGGGACTTACTAATGAGTAAGCTAGTCTAAAGAATCAGACAAAATTAAGACATAATATGCACTTTCATGGATCAGACACTTAAGCACTTCTGAAGTTTCCCAAGCAATCAAGAATGAAAATACAAGAAAAAAATCAAATGTTTTCTAAAGATGCTGAATGTCCAGGAGCAATCATGATCTTCCACAAACATCTTGCACATTCACAGTTCACACTGGTTTCAGCAAGTCTGAAAATCAACCTTCTTGTTGGGGAATCCTAATATGGATTAAGATCCTGGAGTTTAACAGTTTTGCTATTAATAGTTTTGCTATTAAATAATTAATAGCTCTGCTATTAAGCTGCATTACAAAGGGCTAATGAACTTTGACAGAGAAAAAGAAAGGGATCAGTTAAGTAACTTCAGTGATACTGAACTGTGTGTCAATACCAAGATCTTGCTTAAGACACTGTCTTATCATGCAAGTGTTTAACGAAAAGATTGTTTTAGGATTCTTGCTGGCATCTCTTAGGATTGTTGTCTTCTGTCTGTGATGATCTTATGAAGACAGAGGGTATATTTCCTCATAAGGTGGAGGGGACAAGTTACTATGGGCATAGTCATCCAGCAGCCCTTCTGGCTCATCAGAACTGTCTTCTGACCTGAAAAGAGGAAGAGGAGCAGATGCAAAAAGAATTTACCAAACACAGATCATGCAAGTAATTTCACTGCTTCATCCTGCCAGCCTTATCTGGGCAAAGTACTCCCTGGCTTCTTGAGAAAGAAATTCTACTGAGATTCAGCTGTTTCCTGTGTTTTTTACACGAAGTTTTAAAACATCAGGAGGTGACCTCTGTCTTCACCCTGCCTATGCCTGTCACCCATGTTGCTGAGGACAATGGGTCCGTCAGCAGTTTTTCAAACAGACTTTGATAAATGAACTAACAGTGACTTGCGCTGTAGAAAGGATGTAATTATGAGTAATTCTTATAATTACAATATTTTTCCTTAGAGGAAAGAACTACATAAAATTATTTTTGTGTACAATTTGGGCAGCTCCAAACTGCTGTGCAACATCAGCAATCTTGTTTACATCTCAAAACTATGAAAAGAGGAAGAGCTAGAAGGTTGTTACAGTGGGAGGGGAGCATCCTGTGACCAGGTGTATTCAGGAGGGAGAGCATCTGGTACCAGACTGATTCTTGCATTGTTGCAGAAACGCTCTTTGTGTGCTGACTCGTGTGTTGTGATTGTGTTTGAGTGGAAGCCTCTGGCTGTACACATAATAACCTAAAGGTGGTAAGATAAGCACAAAACCCCTCCACAAACAGGGGCATATATATCTTAAAAAGTAACAAGACATTTAGTTGACTGAAAATTGAAAGGCATTTATAAATGAATTTAAATTGTATAAAAACACTTTCCATGAAAAGTCTGTTTCCTCACTCAAGAAAAATTCCTCACAAAGACAATAAAAAAAAGACTGAGGAATGATAATACCCTGAACTAGCTGTAGCTTCCTATGAAACCATACATAGTAAAAATATTCATAGTAAAATATTCAGAAGCCTGTGTCCAAACACAGTAAGGCATTTCAGATGTACCTCTGATTCCTGGTATTCCCTGCAGGATAAGTAGTGTAGTTCTCATCTCCAGTAAAAGCCAGGTTATCCAGGGCGTAGGCAGGGCAGAAGTGGGGAGAAGCCGGGCTGAGAACGGGCGAGGTGCTGGGGGGAACAGCACCGCAGCAGCTGAGCGCTGGGTGAAGGTAGCCGGGACTCACAGCAGCGCCTTCCTGGGACGGGTACGGTGGAGGGATGTACTGCACCACTGTGGCACCATGGAAGGTTATAGGCTGGTTAATGCCGGTGAAGACAAAGGACTGTCCGCTTGCAGTCTGGTCAAGTTCCGATGTATTTTCCTCTCTTTCTTTACAGGGCTTGCACGTAAGCATGTTAAATTTGCAAACAGCAATCAGAATAAAAGTCACCCCAACGGACAGCAGAATAGGCCCTAGTAACTGAGTCCACTCCAGGTGAGTAATGCCGTCGTATTTTATCCATCCCATCACGGTGAAAGTGATCCCCACCAGTCCCAAAAACACACCTGAAAAGAGCAGGGTGGTGCCAGCTTTATCCCCATCTGACACCAGGGCATCAGATCTGTTTGGCTGACAAGGAGTGACAGAAAAGACATTCAGGGAAAAATCTTCTACACTGTTGTTGTTTTGCTCCATTACTGAGTGTAATGTATCTTCTCCCTCAAGAGAAAGGGGGCTTGTAAAGGACTTGGCAGAGCATTTAAAGTCGAAGGTTCAGGTTAGTTATATAAGAACTTTTGTGTGTGTATGGTTAACAGAGTCCATCATGTGAAAGAATAAACTTTGCTTGGAAGAATAAAGGTCTGGGAAGTGAAGCCTGAAGCCGTGACTAAAGATTTCTTGAATTACCACCATCACTTCCGAAACAGCTTCACTCCTGCATGGCTGCGTATCAGTTTGTGTTTCTTCTTCTTTAATTTAGCACCCATGATACTGTGCCCATTCTGGATAGAAGAAAAAGGAAGCTGGAGCAATCACAGCTTTTCCTTGGCCCCAGCTAGCTGATGGATCTGACATATGGACAGCATATGTTTAGTCAACAGCAGCTAGGAGATCCTTGCTCTCCACTTCCTGTTCCATTTTCTGCAGGAAAATTCCACATGGCCATTGCTTTGAATGCTTTTCCATGCCCTGAAGTGTGACATCTATAGTCATGCCTGGACCTCTGTTGCAGCTCATTTTGCAGTTCATGGTTTAAAAAAATATCAAAGTAGGCTTTTTGATATTTTTCTGAGACAACCACTAGGTGAGCAGGAGGGTAAGTGGCAACAGGATGGTGAGCGCTGAACAGCCTGAGAGAGCTGTTGTCTGTGGGAGAAACATTATTTCAGGCCAGCCAAAGCTTTCCAGCAGGTTGAAGGTAGCATAATTACCCTGTAATTTCCCCTTAACTGTGGACATTTTTTGTTGTGGGATTTCCACACCTTCTTTAAGGTTTATACAGAATTATGCCCAAATACCCTTAACAGCACATCAGTGCAGGAATGAGAAAGGATCTCCTGTAATGCTAAACTGGACAGAGCGAGGAATCTTATCTTGTACTCAAAAGTACCTACGATATTTCTTCATATCACAATGAATTGTTCTGCTGAACTTATGTCTCATATATTAAACAGACAGATTATTGAATTTTGAGATGTTCTGTTTCCTAACAGTTTCAGACTAAAGTTAAGTGCTGTTAGAGTGTTCTCGTAGAATGTCTTTGTATAATTCCTTGAGGAGGAAAAATCTCCAACTACTCTGTCTGTTTTGACTAGCATGGCAGGGTACTACACACAGGACACTGATTACTGCTCAGGCAGTAGAACATATAATGCTATTTCCTGCTACTAGCAGCTGTGGAGAAGAAAGCTTATCCTGAGATTTGTAAGATTAAAAATAGCTCTAGAACTAGAAAATTCACCTTTCAGACTGCTTCTTCAAGGTCAGTAAATGTGCTTTTAGTCTACTGTGCATTCACATCATACAGTGTGACAACAGCTCTCTTCTGGAAAGGGCTACTCACCAAATTTGGCACTTTCAGAACTGATGCTGAATGCAATTGCAGATGTCTTTCTCACTTTTTAGCACATAGACCTTGAGGAATATTAGTGCTGGATTCCTTAAAAAACAGCTGTAAGGTTTCCAAATTCAGCATTATTAAGCTGCTCCTATTACCCAGGGTGTCAACAAATTTTCTGACAAATACATTCAAGATCAGCCTTTCCCACAACAGTAAGTCTGGTCAGGATTCTCTGCACCTCTTGAGCAAAGAGATCAGTCTTGCAATGAGGTGGTTTTGTATGATGACAACTAAACGAGAAAAGTGCTGAAACACTCGATAAACTGTCCTTGTACTGGCAATTATAGCCAAAGTCTAAGTCACTTCCAACCTTACATTTGTTAAACTTAATGGAATGAACTGTTACTGCTCTTTACAAGTCAGGTTTTTCCATACCATGAATCATTTTTGCCACTGCTGAATCTTTCAGGCTTTCCAACATCCTTTTAAAAGAAGCTGTATTACAAGAGCTGTCTAGCTAATAGTTTATACAGATGTAGTGTCGCCTTGCTCCTTTCATTCATCCAAGAACTCTGCAACTGCTATTTGCAATGGGATTGTGCTAGAGCACTTCCTCAATCCTATGGAATGGTCCTTAGATCCTGTCTGGAATCAGAATTTTCCAAGCTGGGTGTTGTGTCATTCCATGGCTGTCTCTTTGCCTCTGCTCTAGGACATGACTCCATGATTGCCGAGCAAGTGCACAGTAGAGCTGGAAAATACAGGCTTCTTTTTTTCTTTCCAAAGCTACATGCCACTTGTACTTTTAAAACAGGATAGAAAACACTCTCCACTTGGTGTGCTAGGATCTACATTAAAATCACTCTTTTCCCTGTAAACTGTCCCCTCTTTTTAAGACAGTTTCCTCTATGCCTCACCATATTTCTCCAATTATTTGCCCAGAGAGTGGTAATTCTGCAGTCAGGCAGCTGTCAAGGTCTTAAGAGATTACTGGATCACACTGAATTTTTTAGGACCGGTGCTTTTCTTTGCCAATAAGTGTATGTTCTGGGGACTCACTTAAAAATGCTGATTTACTAAATATACCCCTTTTACCTGGTATGACTCCAAAGCAAAAGAGTTTTGTGAAATCAAGGAAATTGGTCAGAGTGAGGTTTTTCAGAATGAGTGCTGTTTTCAGATCTCACTACAGCTCTGTTCTCATCTGCTTCAGACCTTACCCTTGACCACAAGCACTGCTCTGCTTTCTGTTCCTCCACCTACTTTTCTATTACCAATGCAGACTCCCCCTGCAGTGCTTACTGCTGGAAGCAGGTGCTCTGCATCCCCTCAGTTCTCT
This sequence comes from Oreocharis arfaki, assembly GCA_013398015.1. NCBI lineage: Eukaryota > Metazoa > Chordata > Aves > Passeriformes > Paramythiidae > Oreocharis > Oreocharis arfaki. The sequence continues at coordinate 750,603 of VZRR01008226.1, forward strand.
AACCTTTTTCAAGAGTCATCCTAGTGAACACTGACAGGCCATCACTTAACCCTTTTTCCTCTCCTTATGTTACTATTTTTACATAGTTGTTCACATTATCGCTTGTTGTAGAAAGGCTTTATTTTCTCACAAGCCAGTAACATAAACAGGGACTTAGTCAAAGAACACACAAAAGAAACTGCACAACACATGGTATTGCACATTGATAAGCCCTAAAATTAGTAAGTACAAATTATCACTCCATAATGAAACATTCAATTGTATGGAGATTAAGGAGCCAATAATTTGACTTAGCAGGACTTTTTCCTAGAGAAAGCTAACTGCACATGGCATCTTTAGTGGAAAACACGAATTATGCACGCAAAAACAGTACATGAAGAACCACTGTGAGTGGGCCTTTCACCCCTGAACTACTGCATTGCCAGCCTCAAAGCACAAATAAATCGTGAGGAGCAGGTTCAGCCAGCTGCCCACAACTGCATTTACCAGCAAGGGAGCTTTCTATGCTCCAGGGAATGTTGTCTTGTAAACAGGCACACCAAAATGAAGGTATTTCCATGCCTAATTGTTCAGACGCATGCATGTGTGACAGAGGGAGGAGCACTGATCTAGATGAAGTCTGGCATGTTCACTGCAGAAATGTGGAGCTATGACTCTGAAGAGATGGGATGGAAAAGGGATAAATGGATACAGCAACACAAACCACAAAGGGCAAGGATGGGGTGCAATCCAGCAAGTGCTGCTATCCCAAAAACATAGCAACATTGCAAAGACCTGTGTAATCTCAGCTGTTCAGATGAGTTAACTGTCCATTTTTTTAGCTGCTGGTGATGCAGGAAAATAGACTTTTCCTAGAGAAAAGGCATTCATCTATATTTTTGTCAATCCCTCTTATATCCAAAGGATTGCAGTGTTGCAGTTTGAAGCAGAGCAATGTCAGTGCAGGCAGCAAGGAAGAGAGACCTTAACTTCACTCAGAGAGGGCAGGCAACCCTTACCTCCCACTTAGCCTGGATAAGTAAGTGTGAATCAGTAACCAACTTGATTTGCTCCCTAGCATTTGTATGTCAAACACTTAAGCTAACCTGAGGGCAGAAAGCAGGTTATAGCACCATTAGTGGGACAGTAAAGTATCTCACTTCCTCAATAAAAATGCTATTCCGTATTATTTTAAGCTACTTTTATAGTTTTACAAGGTGTTGCTTCCTTTCTAATACAGACATTTCACCCCTACTCCTCACATCAAAAATTCCTCCCTCTAATGCTGTTCACCCAGTGGTAGCCTTCAGTGGTGAAGGCAGACCTGCTAGCCTCTTACTCACGTTTTCCAACCTTGTTGCAACAGATTCAACAATGCAGTACGCAAATACTGCTGAACTGGCTATGTTAACTCCTTCAGTGCTGAGCAGGTTATGGAGGTGCACCCAGCACATCCACTGAGTTTTCACGTAATGATTTTCTAAGTCAAAAATAGAAGATGCTAATACAGCTGTAAACTGATCTATTTCCTAAGCATCTTCTCAAAATACACAGAGATAAATTCTTTTTTCAATCCTTGTTTTCAGCGGTAACACCTATCCTTCCTAGGAAACTCACGTGCTCAGTCTGAAGTCAGATCAGCAACTTTCTGAACCATGGTTTCTGTGAAGACTGCTTTTTTAGAAGTAAAGTGGCGCACACTGAAGGCTCTGCAGTAGATGACCAAAACACAACAACCTCGAAGGAAAACAAGATTATGTCTTTGTTAGAGAGGACTCAGATGAGTCAACATATTCTGCTTGATCTGTCTGGTCTCTGGGGTCCATCTTGGGAACAACCAACAGAGCAAATTGCAGGCAGCAGAAAAGGTCAATACTTTTGCAGTTTGCCGCCAGATGCAACTGCTTTTTTTTTTTTTTTAAAGATGGTGAAATATTTCCAGATTTGTTTAAACACTTTTTGATATTTAGCCTTTTCAGAAAATGAGTGTTCCAGACAACAGCACAAAGCTGATATGGGTCTTTGTTGCATGGGATCTTTCAGGTAAAATACCCCAGGTTCTGTTCTTGTTATGCAATAGAAGGATAAAGTGAGAGAGAAACAGGCTCCTTAGACATGTGCAAAGCTTTGTATGCATGAATCATGCACAGCAGTGGGCCCCACTGTTTAAACAGTGGAAGCAAAAGCTAAAAAAATAATCACAAAGATGGCAAGCTATAGGCTATATTGCAGACTGCATGCAAGGAGCAACATCCTTGAAAAACTCACTAGGTAAAAAACGTTTGAGCGAAAAGAGGACAAAATGCCTACTGGCTTTTGTGGATTCCCTTTCTTCATACAGACATTTCCCATGGCTGACTCATGCCAGTTTAATCAGCTCCCACACACTAAATCCCCCTCTGTGCCGTGTTTGCTCATTACTCTGCGTGCATAAGCCCCTCAGCTCTATTGCTGGCTAAATATACCTCCCTCGCTGGCTGGTTTGTTTTTGTGTGGCTGCACAAAGAGCTGTCCTAGTATGACTGAGGGAATGACACAGAACTGAAAATAAATGGCAAATGCAGAGGCTCCTGAACACCCCTCTAAAGCACTCAGAAGGTAAGAGGCACGTTCACAGAAAGGTGACAAAAAGCAATCACCTTTCCCTAGGCACAGGAAGGAATTTAAGTTCTTAGTTTGTAGTCTGGCATTCTGTTACAGCCAAGTTCTCTGAAATTCAGCATGGCAGATGACACGCTGAGTTGTAACTGAGGTACCACAGCACACATGTGTTCAGAGACTCAGCTGAACAAGACAGTGATCTCTTACAAAAACTTTTAATGCTGGCAAGTTCACCAGGCTGAACTGAGCCCAAGGAGTAGCTCTGCCACTTCTAGTTCTGGGAACCGAATCAGGTCTGTTTTTCTCAAACAGCATTCGGAGCAAGTCATAAAATGTCAAAGATCAGCAGCAACTCAGTTCCTCCTAATTATCTTTACCAACTACAAGCTAATCCCTCAGTTTGGGAACAGGTGAAAACAAACACAAAACAGAACTAGAACCTCCATCCTGAAGGCAGGGCACTACCAGTACCCTGGGGTTGCAGCAGGACGGCAGAGCTGAGGGTTGTCTTTTTGAAGGGTCTGTCAAGTGCTGTGTCAGTTAAAAACATCTGGTGGATGGGTTTCCGTGAAGCCACCTCTCCTGCATCTGCTGATAAGTCATGTCTGCACCTCAAAGATACCACTGCTTTGTGGTGCTCACTCTCACACAACATGCACTCCCTGTATAATCCACAAACGATGATATAAAACAGCAGAATAATCCCCCTGAAACCAGTCATTACCACAGTTAAACTGTTAGCCTATTAACTATCCTCAGGGCTCCCTTCGGGCTCTTAACTGCAGCTAAAACTGATTTTCATAGGGATTATACTTACATAAGGACCAGAGATAGTCTAAATATGGAGTGTTTGTTACCAGGCAGACCAAAAGGTAACCACTGAAGCTCTTCACAGCATCTTCGGTACCAATCTTAACATCCCTATTTGTGAATGCTCTTGGAGTACTTGTAAAGGCAGTAACTTTGTAAACAAGTATTTTTCACAAAAGTCATGCAAAGAAAGAATTAAAAACACTTCCTAATTATTCTTTTTTTTTTTGAAGCTCCAAACAGATTTAATTAAAATAATCAAAAAAGCTGGTTTCTACTTAGTGCCTTCATTATAAAAAGAACAGCTATAAATAGAAACTGAAGCTGTAACAGAACAAGATGAGCATTTAAGGTTCTTGCAGTGAACTCCCTTCAAACTACTGTAGCAGAGGCCCAGCATTATCTACTATTTCTTGAAATTCAAGTTCACTGTTCATTGTTCCTGATGAAAAATTAGACACAGCCAACATTATTGCTTTTATTACAAAACATAAATAAATTCAAAAATTGTAAATCTCGGTGTACATTTTAATTAAAAATGAAGTGAACTGTCAGTCCTTTACGAGCTGGTGTCAGATGTGGCTAAGGAAATAGATGAAAAAGATGAGGAAGAAGACGGTGAATGTTCATTATTTGTTATTGATGCTTTTTCTTCATATTTTGGTGGTGATTCAGAGGAAAGGTATAGCATTGGTAAAATATCTGAAGGTGAGCTGCTTCCAGAAATTGTATATATGGATTCATAGTCTCTAACAGCAACTGTTCTTTCATCATCAGCAAGCTGTGCTCTACAAAACACAAAACTATGTATTAGCATAATTCATTTATCCACAGTGAGTGAAATTTGACTTGATTTATATAAACATACATGTATGCACACACTTCCTAAAAATCCCTAAAGGAAAGAACTTGCATAAGCATTAGGATTTCATTCTGTGGCCTACATTATGACTCATATGAAAATTCTATAATTTCAGATGGGAAGGGCAAAACAAGGTCCCTTCTAACCTTTCAGATCACCAGTCACAGCCTGGCTCGTGAGGATTAACTGCTCCTGGCTGTGCTACTTCACAATCTTCTGATCATCTTCTGATCCTTAGTTCCCAATGTATCTTCCCTTTTGTATTATATCACACACAGCCCCCTTCCTTTATGAAAGACAGTTACTAGACTTAAAACTGCATCAGAAAAAATTACAATCCTTAGCCTTTTGAGATCTTGCATGAAAGGCAATCAAACTTTTATTAGGCATTCCAGCAATCCATGACAGACATAAGGAGTCATATTCCCGCTCAGAGCTGGAGAAACAGAAGCAACTGGACATGACCAGACTGCAAAGTTACCAGTGACAGTCAAGGCGAGCAGCCAGGTATTCCCTGTCCTCCTCTAACCATCACGGCTGGATCCAAATTGGCTGAACTCACATTGTTCTGGTAACTTGCTCATCTTGCCCTGGAGTTGGCCCTCAGCATATTGCTTCAGCTGCTTCCCAAGGAAAAGGAAGAACTCTTCACGACTCACTCCCAGAGCTCACTCTTGCTTTTGTACATACATCTCCTACAACTGTATCCATACCAACACTGAGCGAGAAGCACAAGTACAGAGCACAGTCATCTCATTTTCAGGGCTGTTACTGGTCTGTGAGGGTTTTCAAAGGAGAGATAAATACTACAAGACAAATGCTGAGGTGCTACGTAACAGATTGCAGGAAAAACGCAAGCAATTCTGGGATCAGACCATGACTCTGCTTACGAGTAGCTGTCTCACCCAGCACGGGCTGCAGCACCGTGCTTGCTGACAGAGCACTGAGCAAAGGACCAAAGAGGCAAATCACCTTTGTCCAGTAGCCACCAACATAGGAAATGTGTATCTCGTGCCATATTTAGGATCTTCAACCACAGCACTGTTATGAACAACGAGGCCATTGCTTCTCTCCCATGAAAGTGCTCGGGAAGCAATTTGCACTAGTCAGGATGCCTTGACTGCCAGCAAGTGCTGAGCCACGAGAGAGCAGGATGCAGTGAAAAACCCAGAGCTGGTATCAGCGCAGCGGGTCTCTGTGAGGACACTGAGAAGAATGGAAGCGCAACATGAGCACCCCCAGCCAGACACCACAGCACGAGGTTAGGCATTCTGGGTTCTGTATCCAAGCCTGAGGTGTTTTATCCACTCTACTAGATACTATCCCAACAAACCGCCTCTTTGTGTACCTACACTCACAAGACAGAGAAATCCAGGCAGGTATTAAACAATATCCACATGGTTTCCCAACAATTCCAGAGATGGTGACTCCACCACTTTCCCAAGTAGCCTGCTCCAATGCTTTAGAAACCTTTCCATGAAAAACCCTTCCTAACAGCTAAGATAAACTGGCACAGCTTAAGGCCATTTCCTCTTGTCCAGGCACTTGTTACCTGGCAAAAGAGGCCGACCCCCATCTTGCCACAGCCTCCTTTCCAGCAATTGAAGAGAATAAGGTCTCCCTCAAGCCTCCTTTTCTCCCAACTGAAAAACTCCAGCTCCCTCAGCTACTCCTTACAGGACTTGTGCTTCAGATCCTTCACCAGCTGTGCTGCTCTTTCGTCATCAAGGATCAGCTTCAGGATCTCAGTGTCTTTCTCATCATGGAGGGCCCAAAACTGAACCACAGAATCCTAGAATAGCCTGGGTTGGAAGGGGTGTTAAAAGATCATCTAGTTCCAACCTCCCATGCCTTCAACAGAGACATCTTCCACTAGACCAGGTTGCTCAGAGCCCCATCCAAATCTGGCATTAAACACATGTTCTAGGGATGGGACATCCACAACTTCTCCAGGCAACCTGTTCCAGTGTCTCACCATCCTTGCAGTAAAGAAATTCTTCCTAATATCTAATCTAAAATGCCTTTCAGTTTGAAACCAATCCCCCTTGTCCTGTCACTACATGCTCTCGTAAAAAGTCCCTCTCCATCTTTCT
>VZRR01008228.1:0-128379 GCA_013398015.1 Oreocharis arfaki
AGTCTCTCACTGGTTTGCTTTAAAACTAGTACAAGATTACTGGGAGACAGGAGAGTTTTGATCATTAGCCCAGTCCTCCCATATAAGAGATGGGCTTTGGTTGTCATTTGCTCCTTTCTTGCCTTTGGGCATTTCTTTTCTCTTCCTTGTAAGCTCTTCTTATTTGTCAGAAGTGTTAATCAAAACAGTTTCTGTACCACTTTGATTTTATATGTCCCTTGCCTGCTGTTTCCACTAGGAGATTAGATAAGGTCCATGGGATAGGGTCCATGGGATAAGGCACTCTGTTACAAGCAGAGTGGTGGGGGAATTCCCAATGTGAAGCTTCATCTTGAGTGTGCAGATGTCTGAGGGAGACATTGCATTACACCCTGCTACACAGAGTTTCAAAAGAACAACAAAAGTCTTTCCAAAATTAAGGGACATTCAGCAGATAGTTTAGTTTGGGTTAGGTAACATTTTCCAAAACAATAAGAAATGAGGAAGGAAGGAAGGAAGGAAGGTTGGTTCTGGGTCTGTAAGTCTGGGGGAAGGGTCCAAACTTAATCCTGGAACAGGATGCATATTGGAAGGTCCCCCAGATCCATCAGCAGGAAAACACTTCTGATGTTAATAAACTCCTGTTTTCTCCTTGCCAATATGGCTTTAGCAAAACCAACAGCACGGGGCGTGGAGCTCCATCTGCAGTGTATAATAAGGGGGTGTTGTACATTGGACAAACATTACGATTTATTTTCAAAAGGAGAGAGATGCCACAGATCCTTGTGCTCTCAGGGACTCTAATTTATTGCCTAATTAAACACTTGCTGCCAAATTGTCCATCCTGTCATTTTTAATTCCTGGTCTAATATCCCAGACAACAGAACACTTAAGGAGGCTACCTTCCACAAGTGAGGCTTAAATGAAGAAAGATGTTAATGTGTGTTTCCTAATCAAAGTCAATACGCTATCAGGAGCAATTATTCTTTAGCAGGTCTGTTCTTCTGACACCATGCAATGTGTATGAATCTGCCAAGGTCTGGTGACATTTTATCCCCTTGCTGTCAAGGCAGAAGGCAAGGCCAGCGACTCAAAACTGAGAGAAACCCTTGGGAAGACACGCAGGCAACAGGGACAAATAGAACATATTTCTATTTAGCCCAAAACTAGATTTTCTTCCTTCAGCAAGTGTTTGGAATGAATTCCAAGGCGTCTTGAGGCAAGGGAGACTTAGAACATTTAATGTTAGACTACCAAGTACTCTCACTGCCTTGTACATTTTTTCCCTTTTCTCATTCCTCTGAGAGGGGGACGCTGGGCCCTATTGCTGGTAAAATGAAACCTAACCTTGAGCTTTACAGAATCACGGCTCTTCTCTAGGTCTGTCCTAGAAGTTTTACAGAGGACTGCAAAAAAGTAAAATTTGAGAGAGAAATAGATATAAGAAATTCAGCCTCTCTTGATTTGAACTACAGTTTTGTCCCTATAGTACTGCTGTGCTGCTTTTAAGTCCCTTCAAAGTCTAAATTACTCCAGGATAAATCATCCCAGTTCTCTCACCCTCTCTTCAGCAACATGTGATGATCTTCTTGTCCTTTAGGTGCCTGGAAATAAAATACATGGATTTTTGCTCTGTAATTTTCCCAGGAAATAGTGCTGATCATCTTGTAATTTCCTGCATTCTTTTTCTTGCCTGTTTTGAAGGTGGACATATGACTTGATAGCCTCTTGTCTTGGCTTTCCCCTCACTGCACATCCTTTTGCCCAGTGTCTCTATGGATACTCGGGTTGGATTTGCATGCCATGGTTTTGGTTGAAGGGTGGCTGCTGTGGTGTCTTCTTTGAGAACCATGCAGAAGCTTCCCTTTTGTCTGATGTGGGCTGTGGAGAAACGAGCCCATGCCAGGTTTGCTGGCAGAACTTGTGAATCTGTGGTGGACCCACGTTCCTGATGGACTGACCCCATGGGAGGGACCCGCTTTGGAGCAGTTTGTGAAGAGCTGAGGCCCATGAGGAGGGCTCATGCTGGAGAAGTTAATGGAGGACTGTCTCGCCTGGAAAGGACCCCACACTGGAGCAGGGGAAGAGTGTGAGAAATTCGGCCTCTGAGGAGGAAGCAACAGCAGAGACCATGGGATGACCTGACTGTAACTCCCCTTTCCCTTCCTCTATGCCACTGAGGTGAGGAAAGGTGGAGAAATCAGGAGTGAAGCTGAGCCTGGGATGAAGGGAGGGGATAGGGGGAAGGGATTTTTAAGGTTTTGTTACACTCCTCTGCTCTGACTGATAATAAATCAAACTAATTCCTCTCAGTGGAGTCTGTTTTGCCCATGCTGACAATTGCTGAGTGATTTCTCCCTGTCCTTAACCTGATGCCAGAGCCTTTGTTACATTTTCTGCCCCCTGTCCACCTGAGGAAGGGAGAGAGAGAAATTTTGGTGAGCACCTGCTATCTAGCCAGGGTCCACCCAGTGCAATACAGCATCCAGGATGTCAGCAAATGAGTGTTCAATTTCTGTGCCTCCTGATGCTGGCTATCCATTGTGAAAGATTCTCCCACCTGAACAGCAAAGTCTGTCAAGGTCATGGCCATGGCCTTGCTTCTCTGTGGATCTAGAAAATCACAGTAGCAGGAAAAAATTTTGCAATGCCTATGAAACTGTCAGCAAGTTCAAGGAGAGCAGAGTTGCAGGTAACTACTCAGATGTTAGGTTTTTGTGAGGCATTCATCTCCTCTGTCTCTTTTCTTATTCATTCCTCCCTCCCTATTTGGCTTCTGCTATTTTATCCCTCAAATTAGTGACATGATGCTTCCTGTCTCTGCTTGACAAGTCAGCGTGAAAGCTGAGAATATGTAGATGTGGTGTATGCTGTTATTATCACCTTTAGATAAACCTGGTAATATCCCATGTCAGAATTTACATCACTTTATAACCAATCTCTTTTCATAGTGCCTCTTAGCAATTGCTGTCTGTACAATTTTTGTCAGAAAGGTAAGCAAAGATGTGTATATATATATATATTTTTGTGTCTGTCTGTGCATTGTATATGTGCACATAAATACACATTATTTATCAGGATTTTCTTTTCTGTAAGTTCATTTGTCTAATGACAATTCATTATATAATAAATTTCTCCTACTCTTTATATTATTCTTTGTGACTTTCCCAATAAAACATTGTTTCTTTTTTTATCCTTTTTTTTTTTCAAAGCAGTGTCAGGAAAAGTCAATGCCACCATTACCTTCCTCACTAATGGCATACAAGGGACTTTTGAAATAATTCTTTTTTTGCTGAAAACTCTGGACATCCCTTAAGGTTGGCAGTCTTGGTGGTCTCATTCTGGAGTAGAACTCTGCAGTTTGTCCTGACCCATCCTGTTACCCCACATCTCCCTCCACCCCTACAATATTTAGATACAAAGCCTTGTGTTTGGACCCCTGTTTTATTTATGGATATAAGATTTCAGATGGTGATGTTCTGTTCTATTCTAAACGGTCCCTACACAGCTGAGGCACAGCAGAGCCTTGACTTGAGGTGGAATTACTGTAATAGAGACTTTAGTTCTCAGCTGAGTCTTTGTTCTTCCCTTTGTCTTCTCTGTCTCAGTGCAAGCTCCTCTGTTTACAGGAAGGAGCTTATGAAACAAGACTTGCCTTGTCTACCTTGGGGACAACAAGGTGCTATTGAATGAAAAAACAGATTTTCACAGGGAATTTGTTTTACCTTATTTTGGGTCAACAAGGAGAAAAAAACCCAAACAAAAACTCTTTTCCCTCAGCCCTGAGGACCTCATCAAGCAAGCTGTCGAGAGAGACCAACTCGAAGGACTTGCAGAGGAATTAACTGGGGAATTGTAAAGGTGAAGGTAGAAGAAGAGGTGGCATGGGGTTGGAGATAACCAGAGGAAGGACACCGTGTGACTTTGCAGGAAACTTTCCTTTGGCCCAGCTTGCTGTTCACTGTAATTTCGGTGGCTGGATGCTGTGTATGGGTGAAGGCAGTGTTTGATTGAGCCATTGCCTGTGCATCCCAACCAGCCCCTTGGAAAATGTTTCAGAAGACACCGGTGAAGTTCAGGCATTTCCTCCTCACTTCTTTTGCATGACTGTTGCTCAGAAATTCACTGAGCTGACACAGTGTTCCAGCCCTATGATGGATGGAGGGGTGGATGGGTGGATGGATGGATGGATGGATGGATGGATGGATGGATGGGTGGATGGGTGGATGGATGGGTGGATGGGTGGATGGATGGATGGATGGATGGATGGATGGATGGATGGATGGGTGGATGGATGGGTGGACAGATGGATGGATGGATGGATTGAAGACTTTTTTTGCTAGTTCTGAGTTGGGCACCAACTTGGCATCCTGCTGAAATTCCAAGCTGCCTTTAAAGCTGTTTCTTTTCTCACAGATGGCTGTCTCTGTGTTTCCACTTGCTGTGACCACCCTGCATCACAGGGAAAGAATATTTGAGCAACCCCATCTGTGTCTGAATGGTGCTGTAATATTCCCTGCACGCAGTCATGAAAATATGAATGAGATGGCATTTATGTTCCCCACATTCAGGTGCTTCCAGTGTGTACATTACATCATTCTAAATTGCCAGGGTTCCTATTCTAGTCAGTGGAGAGCCAGTTAAAATACTGAGTGGAGTTGGGCTCAACTCAGTTGACCAAAAATTGTGTCAGTGCTAGGATGAGGAGTGACATCACTCACTCTGCTGGATTTGTTGATTTGCTGTCTGACTTCCTCAGGTGGAGCAGCCAGCAGTGCAGACCACTGCATTTAATCAGTCACATCTTTCGTGATGAATACAACCTGAGGTTTGATTTAGAAGGCAGTGAAGGCATGGATTCACCTGGAAAAGCCAGATGAATTTTCCTGATAACTGGCTAAACTCTCACAAGAGGGCTTTTCTTCCCTTCATTGCCAGGTTGTGCTGGAAGGCCAAGAAGCTCTGCTCCTGCTGTGCAGTCCCTGGAGGAGAAAGAAATCCTTTCAGTGTACTGAGAAAAACCATCTTTCTTCAAATTAGCCAACTCTTCACAGTCTGTCTTTTTTTTTCGTCCCCCAGACACAGCAGCTGGTAAAGGAACGCTTAAATGGCCACTAGACTCTGAAGTTTGTTTTTGTCTGTTGTACAGAGATAGGGAATGCTGCAGGCACCAGTTTCACTCACTTATAAATGATCACTATTGAGAACTACACATTTTCCCTTGATATTTTTACCTAAATAATGGTCTTGAGGATAGGGACAACTCTGTTCCTCTCATGGCTGAAATGATGCTGCATAGACTTACAAGAAATAGGATAATATGAATATTAGAAGACCACCTGAGTGCATGAAAAAACTGTGAAAATAGGTGCAATAGCAGTTGTGAGGTACTCAGGAAAGAAAAGAAGCCATAGAAAGCCCTGAAGAAAGGAGGAGGAGGCTAAATTAGAGTTGTGGTGCAATCTTTGTTTACTTCAGGAATCCGACTGCCTAACAGTGAGAAAATTTGAGTTACTAGTTTAACTTACTTTTGTTTTAATTGTCCAGAGGAAATTATTTTCTGCTAATAGATTGTTTTCATTCAGGCCTGCTACAATTCTTCGCATAAGTTTTAACTATTAAAAAGTGATGTTGTAAATTGAATAATCAGAAATATTAATGAGGTCTACAGACAGACATGCAAAAGCAGGAGGGAAAGGTGCAAAAGCAAGAAGGAAAGACCCAAGAGACAACAATGTGACACTGGAGAAGTAAAGCACATGTATGGAAATCTTCAAAAAGTGTAGAAAAGAAATTTGAAGCAGTTGGTTTAAAACTGAGAGTAAGTAGCAATCACATTTTTTGAAAAACTGTCTGTAGTAGATAATTTTTCTAGGGAAATGCTTCTGATCCAAACTTTGAACATTGAAGTCCATCATCATCAACATCTCCCTCTACTCTCGATGGAGTTTCTCTTTCAGGATTCCTTCCCACTCTATTTCGCCCCAACGCTTTGAACCACTTGGCCTCTAAAACTTGGTTCCATCCAGACTTTGGGGTGAATTTTTATAGATGCAAGAACGGCACTTTCACACACTTCATGTCTTTGCAGTGACATTCTGGGACAGAGCCTCTCCATAAGCTTGGCCAGACACACTTGCAGGGGTAATTAGCTGATAGCCAGGTTTGATAGCCCAGGTGCTCATAAACTCTGTGCTGACACAGTTTTGCCTCTTCAAGTCTGGAGTTAATTGGCCAGACCTTTCCCCATGTCCTTTGGATCCTCAAGGCTCAGACATCTTTGCAAATTCCTTTGCAATAAAAATGACTGCATGGGGAAGAGTTATTCTATCCCTTTTTTTTTTTTTTATTTTGGTCAGGAAACATCAGAGTGTGAGAAGTACCAGACTGGACTTAGGGCAGTGGCAGTTTGTGCTGTGGCCTCTCTCTCATGTTAGTGAGAACTGGACATTTCAGAAGGAAGTTTAAGAATCAGAGATATAGATTTCCTCTGAGTTTCTAAACCAGGAGCTGGCCTCGTGTAGGCTCTTGATTCGTGGGCATTAATGATGATGGTTTTCACTCATTAATTGAAGAACTCCTGAAGTACCTCCCAGAGTGCTGCTAAGACAATAGAAAAACTCATATTTATTGTTTGCAAATCAATGTAGAGGAATTTGTGGTCCCAACTGACACTGCAAGAGGAGTAAAAGGACCTTCTGGCACTCTTCCTCCTGACTGACAAGTGCCACGTTAGGATTCTCCACACAATAACTCTGGATTTCTCAGATTCAGCAAATTCTCAGTGAGATCTCTTTTTACACCGTGGGCTTTTGCTAGATGAAGATCCTGACTTAAGAAAAAGTCTCTTTGCCAGTCTTTTATGGAAGGAAAGCAGGTTTTGAGGCAAAGTCCTGCCATGCTTGTGTATTCATACAACATCCTAACTTCACCTGAAATCCACATTTGGGAAAGCATCAGCTCGGCTCCCAGCAGCACTGATGAGGTGCAAGCAGCCTTTTAAACCTCTCCTGACAAGTGGAGGAGGGCAGATTTCTCAGGTCCAAACCCCATTGTTCTGAAATCACTGACATGACGGTTCTGTGAGAATTGAAATGATGGCTAAACCCCATTATGCCATGAAAATGTCACTCATTACACCCTACCAACTTCAATTTTGTGCTTTGTTCTCAGAGGCACGATGTGCCAGGGTGCATCTCTGCCGTGAAGAGCAAACAGTGCCATCACCTCCTGGCTGAGAATGAGAAGAAAATGAATAGAGGCTGAAATATGAAGTGCCATTATAGGAAATTGGTTGGTTATTAGACTGTATTTGCTACTGCAGTTACAGAGCTCAGTTCTGTACAAAAATAAAACCCACAAAGCCCAGAAACACTGCTCATGGCTCAATTTTCAGATGCACGCTGGCAGCCCTTGGTACCCCTGTCATTGTCAGCCAAGTCCCTGTGGACCTCGAGCCTTGGACTTCCTTGGCAATAACTTGGCTGATCCGCAGGCCGTGTGGGTTGACTTTGATTTATGTGACTCTGGTTCAATTCTCAACTTTGTAAAATAAACATTTTTTTTTTTTTGCAAAGTTGAAGAAGCTCTTTCTTTTGATCAGGAGTTTTTTGGGACAAAGAGAATTTCTCACTGTGTACTCAGTGCCATAGGCATTGATCTCAGATGGCGACTTGCTTTAATACAGTAATTAATGAAACAGTAACGATATTTCCTTTGTGCTAAGATCTGTGAGCAGGTTTCCGTGGCAACAGCCCATGCACAAGCTTCTTGCCTGTAGCAAATGTGAAGTTATTTGAATCATTCACATTCTTTTAAAGAAAGAGGGCTGCTGTGACTCAAATTAACTCAGATTTACTGCAAGATGAGAGTACACACAAGGGCAGCTACCTCAGGTCAGCTGATGCACAGAAACCTTTTACCCTGCATTAATCCACTGGTGTGTTTGAACCTTCCATGCTACTGTAGGAACTTTTATCTCATGAAATAGTTTCGGTTGGAAGAGACTTTCAAGGTCACCTAGCCCAGCACCCAAATATAGGAAATATATGTATTTTCCCTAACTTTGTTTTGCTCGCTCCAGCCATTTTCTGCTGACAGAATCCATACCCGTCTTACACTAGGATAGAATTTGCATCAGATCTTCATCTTTAGAGTCCAGAGAGGGAAGGAGAACATATTCTGGCTTGAATTCTTCCACAGCCTTTATTTCCCATAACCACGCTCAAATGATAACCACGAGTGAAGGACATTAGGAATGTGTCCGGTCATGATGGATCCAGCTCATGGTGGCTTTGGGGGAGACAGATAACAACACAATAGCCAAGGATTAATCTGAGCAATGCACCCTCACCCCCACAAACATTGTGCTGCTCAAGGTCTGGCTCAAGCCAAGTGTGGGAGAAATTAAATTCTGTAGCCAGTATGCAAATGTCAGTGTAAGTCAGTTATTTTCCTCCATAAATAGTGGCCAGCTCAGAGCTTTTTGGGCTCTCCTGCAGATCAGCAGAGTGCATGTCATGACTTTCCCTTGAGTAGTGACTCCTCTCAGGGTTACTCCTCGAGACTGGAGAATCCTTGGTGTGTGAGATACTCAGTGAGTGAGTTCGAGAGAAAAGCATTGAAACTTTGCAGTCTTAGCTAAGTGATATGAAGGACTGATTATGCACGAGTAATCCTTCAGACATAAACCACTGACCCTGTTTAGAACATAAAGGAGTCCTCTCTGACCCTCGTGACTCAATGGGAGGGTGTCCCTGACTTTTTTCTGACCTTGTCCTCTGTGCAGTAAAAAATAAAGAGTACTTTGCCACCTGATATTGTTAGACCACCATCCCATTTACTGTTGAACTCTGTTAAATCTCTGGTTTATAAAAATAAATATAATGCTACTCTGTTACAAGTGAAACGTGTCATGACAAGGACACAAGACCCCAAGCAGCACGATCCTCTTTGGCTGCTGATCCCCATATTTCTCTTCTGCCAAGAGAGATGTTCCTTATGAGCAGATGGCGAGGCAGTTCCAAAAGAGAAAGTTTGGAATGGAGAGAAGTATTCTAGAGCAAAGCTTTTGATAATTTATTCACTGTATAAGTGAGTACCTGAATAGTCAAAGAGGGTCAAAGAAGCAAAAGCCTTCTGGAGCGAAGGAAAAATATTAATTGTCATACAGATCTTTTAGGTTTGTTCTTTCTAATGCAGGAGGATGTGTCTCAGCAGATCAAGAGACAGACAATATCAATAATCTCTTGCCTTCCCTTCTAGTGGGAAGTTGTGGTGAATTAATCTTTAAAAATCTTTGCCACCAATTTTTAAGGAAAAAGGCGCCAGCAATTATTTTATTCCAGTGATACATTTCTTATATTCATCTGGTGTCATAGCCCAGAACAGTGACTTGGCTTTATTTATAAGGCCTCTATGGCCTGATTCTTTGGGCAAATTCATATTGCAAGGATATGAAACATATTGAATTGGAATATCAACAAAATTCATAATTGGGACCTGGTCTGAGATAGAATATTAGACGTGGGTATTCTGATACTATCTGTAATATCTAAAATACTAACACGGGTTTAACACCTTGGCAACTTGGTGGAAGAAGGTTCTTGGGCTCTCATAAAGGTAAGGACATCCTCAGCTAAAGACAGACTTAGTAGAGATCAGAGAGGGACTTTTGAGAATGATGCCTTATCAGGCCACCTAAAAAACAGAGACTAGACAAGAGTAAGGGAATAAAGGTAGGTTTTTATTTGGAGGGCCTTCAAAGGTTCGCTCTGGGGAGTCCAGAGGCTACTGCCAAGATGGACCCCAAGATAGACCCCAGGTCACAAGTTCTTCACACTTTTTATAAGTTTGGTCTATTTGCATATCAAGTTCAATTCTCTAATTAAAGCTTCAGTTAATGATGTAGTTTTCCTCAAGCTCACCGCCACCCCTCCCTTCCTAAGATGCTGATGCACATTTTGGGCCTAGGACAGGCTGGGGGTCCTTGGAGGGCAGGCCTGGAGAGGGTTTGTTGAGTCTATCTGGCCTGAGAGAGCAGCAGCTCACAGACTACAAGAAACTTCAGAGTTATACTCTAGACAGTACAGGATTTTTAAATTATTAAAGTTAAAACTTAAGGCATCAAGAGGATCAGTTGGTTTCTCCCTCTGTGAACTGTGGATGTCTTTCTTACACCTCTGTTGCCCCAATGTTTGAGTTCAGATCACTCCTAGGGACAAGGCACTGGGATAGAAAGAAAATGAAGCCGAACTATTGGACTTCTTCACCTATGCAGTCTGGAAATGTGACCTACTAAATCTAGACCTGGAGAAGATCCACGTGGCAGAACCCCTAAAAAACCCCAGAGAGCTGAGTTACTAAAGAGCTCCAGCATTCTTTGTTTTTCAGGTCTAAAAATACTTTTATATGAAAGACTTCAAACTGTTTTTGTGCTAAACACACAAATGGAAATCTCACTGCACTGCACACATTATATCACTAAAATAAATATTGTTGTCTTTAATATTTAAAGAGATTTTTGAAACAGCCACAGAGGATGAAAAATACAAGCCAGCGAAAGCGTTCCGTGTCTCGGCATCCTACAGAGGTGTATTTCAATTCTCCTGCTTTAATTTCTTTAGCTCTCAAGGAATTCCAAGGTCTCTGAAATGGCATGCTGGGCAGGGAAACAGAGCTGTTGTCCCCAGGGTTCCTCTGGCTCTTTATTATTCACCATCACAGGAATTTTTCTTCAGTTTTGGCTGAGGACCTGCATCATGTACTCCTCAAAGCTGTTGGAGTAGCAAATACACGATGCCCAGTGTATCCTAAACACCATCAGGCACAGATACTTGAGGTAGGAGAGGGGATAAGGGATTTTCTTAATTCTGTCTGAGCTACCACAGCTGAGTTCAGCATCTGTTGAAGCTAGTAGGAACTCTGCTGTTGCCGTTTTTGGGATGAGTAGAATCAGTATGAGCAGAAACTCGTCCCTCACAGACTGATTCCAGACGAGGTTCCTTGCATTAACCCTGTCCCAGAGCTGCGTCTGACCCTGCCAGACCTGTGCCTGTGTTACACTGAGGGCACAGTCAGAGTGCCATAAACAGCAAACCTGTGTTCCAAGCACCCTCCAGGTGGATTTCCTGGGACACTCAAGTTTTCTTAGTGTTGAATTTTACAGGTTCATGGTGAGTTTAGAAAGTTGTGAAGGAAGCACATGGGCTAATTCTCAGGCAGTGCATGTCAGCCCAAATCCAGAGTGATGCTGAGTGCATTTGGTCACAGTTACTGGGACTAGAAGTGTGAGCAAAAGGAGCAGTCACTTGTTCTCTGTTGGATGCCTTTAATTCCTTTAACTACAGAAATTCCTTTGCCTGCAGTGAAGGGAGGGAGAAATTACCTAATGTTGATTCTGGAGAGGGACTTATTGCAAGGGCATGTAGTGATAGGACAAGGGGAATGGCTTTAAGCTGGAAGAGAGTAGATTTAGATTGGATATTAATATGAAATTCTTCCCTGTGAGGGTGGTGAGACACTGGCACAGGTTGTCCAGAGAAGCTGTGGCTGCCCCATCCCTGAAAGTGTTCAAAGCCAGGTTGGATGGGTCTTGACGCAACCTAGGATAGTGGAAGCTGTCCATCTCAGGGAGATAGAGCAACATGATCTTGAAGACCCCTTCCAGCCCAAATCATTCTAGGATTCCAAACAGGTGAACTACAACAGCTTCTACCATCTTATTTTGGAGACTTATAAAGTTGGGAATACCCACATGGCTCAAGTTCATGAACACACACACACCTCTACACTTGCTTGGCCATTTTTGAATTCTGTGTTTCTGGATTAATATTTTGAGATCTGGCTTCTCTGCTGCAGGCATCCCAATGTAACACTGGAGCCATTGCGACCAATCAGATCCTTCCTGCGTACAACACTCAAAATCAAACATAACTCAGGTGTCTTATCTAGTGGACTTGGGGCTGCAGTTCATCCATTTAAAGCAGAATTCTGCCTTTCCTTCATCAGTTTGTTCCCCAATGTTTGCATTTAATCGTAGCAGTGATTATGCATATTCCCTACATCTGGCGTCACAGTCCTTCCTAAGGGTCATTTTGTACTTCCCTCTCCTATTCAACTGGAAAATTTCCACTCTGTAGAGTGGAGGAAGGATTGTCAACAAAGGCTCATTTGGGGACTGTTCTCTTTTATTTTCAGTGGACTTACACTTTCCCAAAGTCTTATCTTACAGCCAGATAAAAGAGGGTTGAAAGGCTCCTGGCAAGATTATCAACTCCATCACCCTGCCCTAGGGCAGGGTAGGCTCTTTATGGACTGGTTTGCCACCCTTTCGTGTAAATAATTTGTAGAGTTTCATCCCATGGAGCCAAGAGTGCCAAACACACACTCCATAGTTCATTCCACTGAGACTTTCACTGGGAAGCTCCTCTTCCTTCTCAACACTTTGTAGCTGCTCCGGGCTACAGGAGCACTCAAAACCCACACATACCTAGAATGTTTCTCTGAGCACAGCTGGACGATGGCTGGTACCCTCACCACTGACCTGTCTTGCTGCCCAAACCAGGATTGATGCAGCCAAGCTGCCTGTTGGGAACAGTCCCTGTCTTGTGTCAGTGCTTCAGCGTTGTATGGGAATTGCACAGGATAATGAGCTACTCCAGCCTGCAGCAGCACCAGGGACTGGTTTAGCAGAATAGATAATTAACTCTGAGTGTTTAACAGTGTCTTTGACACTGTTTATTGCTAGTATCGGTCCAGCTTTGGAATTTTCCTTCATTACATGCTGAGCAGCCTCATCCTGGTCCTCATCACATCATCATGCTTGAAGCAGTGCTGAGCTCACCCTTATTAAGTCAGTGTGTGGCTTGGAAATACTCAGGTTTGGTGGCCTCCCAGCTAATTTATGTTGAATAATGTTAGTTTTCTTTATAGTTCTGGTCACATCCAGCTGATCTGATTTTTGCTGGGGAGAAAAGGAGACGTGTTCTCTCTAAAGCACTGCTTGAAAGGAAATTCTGTGATTAAAAAAAGCTGCTGTTTATTGAGGTAATTGTGGCTGCCCCATGCAATGATACAACACAGCATCTGATCTGATTACCCTGCAAAGGAGTATTTTCTACTGATGATGTGAAAGGAGACCTGGGCTTTTTAGGGTTGGGGATGTCCAGACTATCCCTTGTACTGCTGCAGCAGTGGCAAAGCCCTGGCATGCAGGGTGCTCACTGAAGCATTTCTCAGTGCTTACTGCATTACTATTTATGCTTTACTATTTATACAACAGGCATGGCCCCGTCTGCTTGCCATTCTTCAATCTTGCTGCCACAAAATGATGCCAGAGAGGGGCTCAGCTGGTTATTAAAAATCTACTTCCCAGTTTTTCTTTCCCAGACTTCACCTTTCGTGTTAAGGGGGCCTCTCTGCTCTTGGTGAAATGCAATTAAACCTCCTCAGCCATCTCCTTACTGGCCTCTTGGTGGTACTCTTAACTCAGCATATTCACCAGCTGCTCTGGCTGCTTTTAAAGGCATCGATCTCCACCCTGCTCCAGGAGAACTAACGTTTTTAAGTAGCTACTAAATATATACAAACTTTGTGGACCCAAAGCAAGATTTTTTAAAGGATTTGCCAGAGATACAGAAGCTCGGCTCACTGATCCACGCTGACCTACTTCAGGGCTTCACCTGTAATGCAAAGCCCAGTGCTGAGATCTGTCAGATATCCCTGGAGCACAGATGCTCAGATCCAGTGCTTACACTGGGAAAGGAAGGCAGAATGAAAAGGGAGGCTGTCATCTGCATTCTTAGCAGTTTGTTTAGTGACAGGCAGAAGAAAAGTGTCCTGCTGCTGTCAGGAACGTGCTACAGTGAACACTGAGGCAGGTTTAATTCAGTGTCTGTGTCCCAGTGGAGACCCAAATGGCCAAGGAGCAGCCCCCCCGAGGGAAATGCTGTGTGGGGGAATTCAAGGTGCCTGGGATTGGTTAAAGCTTTCCTGCAAAGAGTGTCAAAACAGGGTTAAAACCCATCTTCATGTTTAGAAAATCCCCAAGAAGCCTCTAGATCAGGGTGAAACTAAGGATACTTTCATCTGGTGGTTAGAGTCTAAATCTAAGCCTGGGATCTAAAGTTGGAATCACAGAATCATTAAGAGTGGGAAAGACCTCTGAGATCATGGAGTCCAACCATTAACCCAGCACTGCCAAGCCATCACTAAAGCATGTCCCTGACTGCCACATTCAAACATCATCTCAATACTTCCAGGGATGGTGGCTCCACCCCTGCTCTGTGCAGCCTGTTCCAAAACTTGACAACCATTTAGATGCAGAGATTTTTCCTCATAGCCATCCCAGGCCCTCCTTGGCTTAGTACAGCTGCCCTGAGCTCAGCTCTTGATCACCAAGAATTTTTTAGCAGAAAAAATTACCTCAAAAGTTAGTTCATTCGATTGGAATGAGTAGAATTATGCATTGCAAGATAAGTTACTTATACTGACCTAATGTTCCTACTGTGGGCCAGACATAATCTACAAAGAATTTATTTTGGTTTTTTTGCTAAACGTTTGTCAGTGGCTTTAGAGCCAATTCCTACCATGGATCTGCTCACAGTTCTCTTTGCTGGCTGCCTTGGGTGCTCAAACTACACACAGATTCTGCTCTGCACTGACTTGAATGAAGGCTTTTCTGAAATGGAAAGTAATCACTAAGGAGGTAACACATAAACAATACATCCAGATATATTTGCTAAGTACATGTCACGTCCTGAAGATTTTTATTGCAGCTGCATTTAGGCAAAGCGAAGAAGAATGAAAAGAAAGACAAGGTGGAGGCAAGAGAGAAAGGAATAAAGTCAAACATGACTATAATGAGATAAAGTCTTCACAATTACAGAATTAGAAGGAAACAACCCTACAAATATACTGCAGTTATGCCCAACCCCTTCTCTATTCCCACTCTCCCCATCAGGGAGAGGTTTAAATGAAGATGAGTGGTTCTTAGATCCTTTGTCATTCTCTGAGACCACTAAAATGGAAAATATCCAACACCTGCTGCAAGTATATTAATAATCAGATGAAAAATTAATACCTACAAATCCTCAGAGTTAACTCTTCCCTTCAGCCATTAGCACTTAATAAGAAAAAAGAATGCTGCAGGAAGAAAAGAGGTCCAAAATATCCACCCCAGGAGGTCCCCATAGGGATCAAAACTGCTGGGTAATGATTAGGACAGGAAGGGTAATCATCAGGACATTGGGATTTTTGCTGGCTCCTCAGTCAAGCTTGGAGTGCTGTGTGTGAAAACACTGCCCCTGTCACTGGCAGAGTGATCAGGTGTGTAAAGGGGCTGCAAAGGAGGTTCTTCTTTGTGCATTGAAGGATAGGCCACCTTAGTGGCCCCAACATCACAAAGGGAAGCCAGGAGACCTGGTTCTTGTCCTCATTTTGTCACTAGCTGGGTTAGGTTTGTCACTTGTCACACCCCATGTCTGTGCCTCAATTTCTCTTGCTGTAAATGCCTTGACTAGGACATCATTTTCTGTAAATGCCTTGAGTAAGACAGATTAAAACTGCTCTCTCTGAGGCTTT
The DNA here is from genome assembly GCA_013398015.1 of Oreocharis arfaki. NCBI lineage: Eukaryota > Metazoa > Chordata > Aves > Passeriformes > Paramythiidae > Oreocharis > Oreocharis arfaki. The sequence continues at coordinate 15,562 of VZRR01008228.1, forward strand.
GCCTCTATTATTTATCATAATCTAAAAAAAGTAAATCAATATTTTTGCTGGTCTTCTGTTTTTTCTTAAAACCATCTGAGCTCAGTCTTCAAGTCTGCAATGTTTTAGCTTGAGGCCAGCCCAGAGAGTGGCTTTGCTGATTCCAGGGAGGGTCAGGCAGGGTCTCCCAGGTCTGTGGGGCCGTGGCCTCCCTGGATACGGCATAATGTGGTGTTTGGACACCACCTCCTCCCTCGGGATCCTCTTTCCTTTCTCCTACATGATTGCTGGCTCCACACATTTCCCCTCGGAGAGAGAAAGAGCCACGGTGAAGGCAGGAACAAAGCCACCAGGATTAGTTCAGTATTCCCCAAGGATTTCTCCTTATCTTCTGCTTGCAGTCTGCCTCTGTTGCCTTGGCACACCTCGGGCTGTCCAGATACGAGCAATGGCAGCAAGAGAAGGCTCCAGGGAGGCCTTAGAGCCTGTTCCAGTTTCTAAAGAAATTCGGAGATAGCTGGAGAGGGACTTTGGACAAGGGCATGGAGTGACAGGACAAAGGGGAAGTGCTTCAAACTGACAGAGGGTAGTTTTAGAATTTCAGGAAATTTTTCCCTGTGAGGGTGGTGAGGAACTGGCACAGGTTGCCCAGAGAAGTTGTGGATGCCCCATCCTTGAAAATGTTCAAAGCCAGGTTGGAAGGGGCTTGGAGCAGCCTGGTCTAGTGGAAGGTGTCCTTGCCCACGGCAGAGTGTTGGTCAAATGGTCTTGAAGGTCCCTTCCAACCCAAACAATTCTCTGATTCGGTGATCCCACTGGAGAAAAGGAATAATTTTTACTCCATTTTTGTCTGAGATAAAGCTCCTTTTACCCAGTGCTTGTCATTCTCTTCTATGTCTCTGAAGCATTGAAACAGTTTTGAGGGGAGTTTAAAAGTACAGCCCATCACTCTTGGCTTTTTACTTGCAAGGACAACAGGGCAGGAGCTCTCTGGGGCCGCACTGGGAGTGAGAAAGGGCCTTTTGCAGAGCTGAACAATATGAGACAGGAGGAAATCCAGCGACTTTGTGCATGGGCAGCTGACCTGTTACAGAAATGAAGTTAATCACACCTTTTTTCTTGCTCTCTCCCTCTTCACTTCCTTCTGCTGAAACCTTGGAGCTGAAGCAAATGGGTGCTATTATGTGCTCCAAGTGATTTACAGTGGCAGAAAGGAAGGGAACTGTCCATTAAGGGTTACAATTGCTGGAATAACAGAATAACAAAATATTATCTCACTCAGGTACCTGCTATCCCTCACTTTGTGGCAGAGGCAATGTGGATGTTTCCCTGCAGACTCTCCCGTCAGTCAGCCTTTCTTCTCCACGGGCTGCAGAGGTTGTGGCACAGGGGAGCTGGCAGGCAGGTCCTGGGCTGCCTTGGGATGCTGCTGAGAGCTGTCATGTTGCATCCAGGCAAAATTAAGGGCAATGAAGGGTTTCTTTAATCAGTGGGTGGCTGCTTTGCTGTCTCCAGATGGGATGAACCATCCATGTTCAGTTCTTGGCTGTCCTATAAAAATCTTCGTGCCAACTCGGTAAAGGCAAGTGCCTCAGTTTCTCTCCTGGAGCACAGAAGTTTCTCTGTAAAAAAAATAAAAAGGCAATAGTCCCCCTCACACTTTGCTGTGATGCTTTGAAAATGCTTTCAGAGCATGAGCTGCGGCTGTATCATCACTGGACTCCCAGTGGTTCAGCATTTTTCATTTCTATGCTCTGTACTAATTTTTGACTGCAATAGTAGGAATTTCACATGAAGCTCGATTTGGAAAAAGCATTTTCTCTGATTTAACTCGCCTTGGCTGGACAGGTAGTCTTGGAAGGTTCTGTCTGCACAGGATACTCTTCAGGTACTGGTCATTTGGATGGATAAAAAACTTTGCTGAAGGTAGGTGCAGCTCTGCCAGCAAGGTAGGGCACTGAAACATTGCAACACTACTTTATTTCATTGTTCCTGTTGCTCCATTTTTCATTTGAGCTTGGCTATCTATAAATTTCTGACTTGAGGGCTCCTTCTTGTGTGGACTCTCTAATATATAGCAAGAGTTGGGCTCCCAGTTTATGTTTCCCTACAATGCAGGAGTTAATAGGGAATTTTTTCCTCTTCCTGGCTGCTTATTTTCATGAATCATGCAAGACAATATCTTTGAACTCCCCATCCCTGCGCTAAACTTGATTTGAATTCACCACCAGGTTAAAAATAGTAAGACAAATGTATGCATAGAGGTGAAGGGCTCTTGTTTTCACATCCTGATATATATAAAGGGAAATAAATCCTCTTTTTTTTCTCCAGATTACAAAGGAGGAAGGAAGGGGAAATGCCCTTTTCATGGAAATTTGGTCTCCCGCAAAGTCAGAGTTCTCTTCCTAGGAAGACACTGAGAAGAGTGCACTGTATTTGTTGTTTAGGTTGGTTTTACATCCTCAACAGTGCAAACAGCCTAATTAAATTTAGTTAATTAAATTCATAATTGTTGAATTAATAAAATGTATCCCCAAACCCTAAAGAAGAGATACTAAGACTAATCTGATAAGGCACCACTAAGGTTGGTGGTGGAGAAATATTTGGTTGTGTAACTACTGACCAAGGATGTGGTTTCAGCTCATTAAGTTGCTTTTACAGTAGCAAACCTCACACAATCATTTGTTTTCTGATCAATTTGTCTCAATTTGGCTCAATGAGCTCCCAGGCACTTGTGAAGCTTTTTGGGTTGGATAAGGAAACTAGTTTATTTGTTTTATTTTTCTGGTAGTATCATTTTTTTAGTGAACATTTCCCTACCATAGCTGATGTGAAAAGCCAAACAGAGAATCATAGAATATCTTGAGATTAAAGGGATGCACAGAGATCACTGAGGTCCACCTGATCACTCTATGGCAGACTGGATGTTCCTTCTTCATCCACACCTGCTGGTGAAACAGATCAACCAAAATCCCTGGCAATTTTAGGACCAGCCTCGCTCTGTGGTAAAGTTGAGTCTTAATTTGTTGGGTTTTGTACTCTAAGTCCAACGAACAACAAAACAAAGTTTGGGGATGAATGCAGACGTTTGGAACTCCTGGTTTATCCCCAGCCCTTCTTGCTTTCACTCTTCTTTTATATTTACACAAATGGATTTCTGCAGGTATCATTATCCACATTTTCACAATGAAAAGCCTCATTTTCCAAACTCCATCACATCAAAATAATTTGGGCTCTAAGAGCAAGCCCATGCAGATGAAGATGGGACTGACTGAACTTTGCATTGTTTGAGACTCATCCCTTATTTCGAGGATAATCCCTACTTGCCTTAGGGTTTCCTTTCCATAAAAAAATGAAGACGTCAAAAACTATATTATATGTCAAGATTTTTTCACAGATTCTTTGCAGAAAAAAATCATTGATTTTTTATAATGTGCTATCAAACCCTTTTATTAGACTATCTTTTTCTAGCATGCACTGTAAGGAAGAGTATTTCTGTGCATCGCAAGCTGTATTTCAATCCCTATTGAAAGTATTTATGAACAATATTAACCAAATTCTCCTTGGATTGATGGTGCATACTTGTGTGTGCTTGTACACGTTGTACACACCTGTATACACTGTGAATGTGTGTGAACAGGCATTAGGCAAGCTCAACAACACTTAAAAATTGCATTTTGTGACCTTGATTATGAGCTGCTGTTTGAAAGAAAAAAGAAAAATGTTCTCATCCATGAGAACATAATTTAAAAAAAAAAAAACATTAAAATAGAATAAAAAATATGAAACAGAACAGACTAAAACATTCAACACTATCCCTGTTTAGTGATCAGCAGAGAAATCTTAGTGATGATAAATCTTCCTTTTATGTTTGGTCTACTGCACTCACTGTATACACACAAGTAATTATCACCATCTAATTATAATCCATTAAATCAATTAAATCATCTTCTCTGTTTTTTTTCCATTCAGGGAAGTAAACCAGTTAATCTGCCATGTTAACTGTTGAGAATACTGATCATTGTGTGCAGGGAAGACATTCCCTTCCTTGAAAGGTGGAAAGATCACCACGCTTCTGGGACTCACTGGCTTCTTTATCCCATTAATTCCCCCACTGTTGTGTCTCCAGATGGAGAGGCTGAGTCCTTGCAAACTGCTGGGAAGGAATAGATCAGAAGAGCAATTGTGTCTGAGATTTGTGCTTCTGTGTGGAACGAGCCCTGGCTCAGCTGCTCAGCTGGGGATGCCCAGCCCAGCTCCAGCAGAGCAGTTCTCTTAGCAGAGTCCTGCTGCTTGATGTCGGGGACAGAGGGAAACACAACATCCTTGGCTTGGCTGGCATTTCAGGAGGAACAGCACTGAATGTCCTTCAAGTTTCTAATGTCTGGCCCAGAGTGGCAGCAGGGAATGTTTCTCTTCCCATGCCCATTCTGGTGACACTGACAGCCCTTCCTCTTGCAGACAGCCCCTGATACCCAAACCCATGCTATGCAAGATATGTCTCAATAGTTCCAGCTACACTCTGTGCATTTCTGTTCATCTTGACTTTGAATGCAGTCAGGACTTCTTCTTTTAGGTGGAGGGCTTTTGGATGTGCCAAGAAAAATTTATTTATCCTAAGTGCCATTGTTGGCACTTGCTGGCTCACAACATGACAAAGGGGATCTGGGCCCTGTGATCTCCCCTGCCTCAGCTCTTTCTCTGTGCCCTTGCATGGTGCTACAGCTATGTGTGAAGGAACCAGGACAAGAATTTCTCTGCAGGCTCAATGATCAACAAATTGGAGAAGTGTCATCAACAGCACAATATCTCCTGTCTGCATGGGTAGTGAAAAAGTCATGGCAGGAGGCAATTCTGGTTCGATCCAAGTGTCCCACATATGACAGTGCTGACCCTCAGAAAGAGTGACAACCTTTATAGACCAAAGGTAAAGAAGATTATAAAGTGGTCCAACTCCAGCATGGAAGACTGAATGCAGCTGGTCCCAGAAATGCATGTCCTGGTGAATTGTTTCCTAGGACTGGCAGTGACTCCACGAAGGTGCTGACCTTTACGTTCGTCCCTCATCCTGATTACTTGATAGGCACAATCTGTTTTAAACTATGAGGGGTGCTGGGACCTCAGTTCCACATATTTATCTAAAAAACCATCCCTGGGCTGGCCCCACAGATTTATCAGTCATGCAGTGACAAGCTGGATTTCTGTCCTTACAGCATAAAGGATCTCTGTGATCCAGCGTTAAGTGAGATCAGTATAAAGTGTGATTCAGTCTAAAACGTCTCCTGTGCTTGGGCCAGAACATGGAAGAGGAAGGTAAATTCTTCACTTAAAAAGGCTGATTTGGCACCAGACAATTTGGTGATGTTGAACACTGGAGGTCTTTCCAAAAAAATGTGATGATTTCTTCACCCAAAGATTGATAAAGGCTTTAGTAGGGAATGATCTTCCCTGTGGAAACATCCATTTGCCTCACTGACCACAGCAAGGAGCTGAGAGCAACTTTTCGAAGCGTCTGTTGTCAGATTAAACCTCTCCCATGGATGGCAGGATTAGATATGGCTAAAAAAATCAGGTTTTTTACAGGCTCATGGACCCTAATTTTTGGGGTCTGGTACTTCGGGTGATGTTTAGATGGCATCTTCTGAAGATGAAGTCCAGTCCCTCAGCTCTCTTCTTCAGGGTTCAGACACTGCTGGTTTGTTCCCTCTGCCTATTTTGATCTTCTTTTTGTTTAAGGAAGTCTCCTCCTGTGAGGAGCTGGGGCAATGTCTCTTCAGTGCTCATGGTCACAATGCAGAGCCAGGGGAAAGGAAAAAACCCAGCAAAACCCTTATTCTTGGCAAAACTACAAAACCTGCAAGGACAGGATTAGGTCTGTGTTAAGTAATGCAGGCCTGGGTCCAGCTGTGTCTCGTGTGCTGCTTTAGCTGTTTCTGGCTATTTTTTGCTTTTAGGTGGCGTGCTGGTTATGATAAAGGTTTCTCCTGTCAGAAACATGGAAATCTCCTAGAGTTTTTTTAGTGCTTGGGTTTGAGCAACTACCAAGCTGCTCATTTGCTTATGTCCTTGTCTTCTACTATTTCTTAAACATATTTCTGCAATCTTTGATGAATCTCTGTTTTTATTGTGGATATCAGTGACTTCTGTGATAGTTGTGCTCCTTATTTTCCCCCGAATACCACAAAGTCACAGGAAAGGGTTCCTGTAAGTTTTCCACATGACATAAATGCAGATAGACTGGCCTGGTCTTCAAGACAGGCGAGGAGAGATTGTGTAATTTAAAAGAAACATCGAAGTCACCCATAAACCCAAACGGATGCAATAACCACCAGCTAAAAGTTCATGTGCTGTTTGCACCCGGGAGTTGTCAGTCACCACAGGCTGGTGGTGGGGTCACATGTAAGAGGGCTGTTTATGTGCTATTTTCTTTTTATAGCTGAAATCAATAAGCTGATTGAGCTGAGCCAGATCGATCCTCCTGAGCTTTATTTACAATTATCCTCTAACGGCTGATACAGTGGCGCTCTAGAAGTGAACATACTACAGCAGTTCTTTTTTGAGGCAATATATCTTCAGCTCAGTCTGAATCCTGCTGGACTCGAGGTGTTTGGAACAGTGTAGCTGTGCTAAAGCCCTTTGCTAAATTGGGGCTGATGCAAGGATTTGCAAGATGATGAAGGATAGTAACAAAGGCTGTGTTAGTCAAAGGAGAACAGGCACGATGTTCCCTCAGTGGATGGAGGAAGAGCTCCCAGCAGAGGGCAAAGTGCTGCAAAGGTGATTTTCTGAAGGGAATTCCATTTGTTATTGTGTGAATCTCAGAGAAATCTGCTGCATCCAAGCTGGGCCTTTTGTGGTCTCACCCTTCTTAGCAGGCAGCCTCTCCTTAGCAAACAACCTTTCCTCTCTTTTCAGGACCTCCTGCCCCATTTACCATAGAATCCTAAAACAGTCTGGGTTGCAAGGAATCTTTGAGATCATTTAGTTCCAATCCCCTGCTAGGGGCAAGGATACCTTTCACTAGACCAGGTTACTCAAAGCCCTGTCCAACCTGGCCTTGAACCCTTCCAGAGACGGGGATTTGCCCAAAGCCACCCATTCCTGCAGTCCTGTGTGGAGATGCCAGCGGCTGGAACAAGAACTGCTGATGAGAGAAGGGGAGCAAGAAGTTTCCAGCAAGTGTGAAGCAGCTGTCCTTTCCTAAGGTCCCCATTGCTCTTGGCACCACAGAGGAAGCTGTGATCAGGATGTTCCTGGGAAAGGCTTTGGTGGAAGTTCCAGTGGAAGGTGTCCCTGCCCATGGCAGGGAATTGGAGCAAGACAATCTTTGAGGTCCGTTCCAACCCAAACCATTCTTTTGTTGTTCCCATCACAGGCTTCTCTTTTAAAAACTGTCCTAGTGTGACCTTTATTAATTAAAGTTATAGGCTAGCAATATTCTAAAATTACAAAATAAGGTTCTGATCTCATTTCTGCACATGTAAATCAGGGTTTCACCCACATCTCTCAGTTCCACAATCAAATCCTACTAGAGATGAGACCACTGTCTGAGCTCTCCAGACGTGTGAGAAAGAGAATTGCCTGAAGTTAATAATTATCCACCTATTTTTGAGAAGCCTCAAATTCCTCTGAAGGTTTAAACCAGTTTATTCGCCTGTGCTGTGAAAGCACAACATTGAGATATCAGGTATCAGAACCAGAGGGTTCCCTCATCGCAGAGAATGGAACTTCAGTCAAATGGAAATAAGAAACAAACCTCCTTAATCTTCCAGCTGGAATCGTGTTCCCTTTTCCCAGAGACTTTAATCTCCTTGCCAGGTACAACTTATAAACCAATGTCAGCCAAGAATAGACTCAGAAGGCCTAAATGTTGTTTTTCTTTTTTCCTTTTTTCATTAAATGTGATGTATCCCAGTAAAGGTGAAGCCATTTTTTATTTTTAGAGCAGCAAGAGAGATCAGTCTAAAATGCAGTTAAATCAAAAAGAGTCCAACACTCAGTGGAAAAATTCCTGGTAAAGCCCAATCAAGTCAGAAGATGAGGTGGCTCACAGTGGCTGATGAATGTTTCTTGGCAAGTGTAAGGCCAGTACCAATCACACTTCGTGGCTTTGTATAGAGGAGGACTAAAAGAAAATCAACTTTGGTTTTAGTCCTGATGAATTCAGTGGTAAAAAAAAGTCCCACAAAGGAGCAGTTTCCCTTCTGTTCCTTGAAACCTGAGAATCCTATGTGAGAACGTGTCAACTATATTAAATTTTACAGGATGTTAATAAAAAGTTACAATAACGCAGATACATTTAATTTTGTCTTCATCATACCATATAATACTTGAAACTACAAAACCAGGGCTAGAAAACAGCAACTCTTTTTTTTTTTAAGAGTTGAGGCTTCACAGTTTGTTTTCAATTTTGCATCTGAACAGATGGCAACTTTTGCTGTTATAATTTTTCATCACAAAAGACTGATTGATTCTCTAGTTGTTGGGGCATTTACCTCTTATGGGGAAAACTTAAGTTCAGATTCCTGCTTTGAATCAAATAAGGCAGGTTTTTTTCTATGCTAACTCTAAGCTATCATTTTTAAAAATGCTATTGATTTTTTTTCTGAACTGGAATCCATCTCTCTTTAAATTCTGTCCTGTGTGTGAAAAGTCTTTCTTGAGAGAAAATTGGCTGGATGTTGTCATATACAGTCTGAAATTCCAATAATGGCTTTTTTCTGATCAGAAGGTTTTGTTTTGATGATCACGATCCTCAGACCTCTCCGTCTGTTTAATTAAAACACAACCAAAAAGCTGTTCAACTCTATCTCACTGTTCATTTTCCAATATCCACAAAATTACTGCCTTAAAAAAATGAATTTAAATGTGACAACTATCTAGGAGAATTTCTGGACAATGAGTGAGTTCCACTCTTTAATGTCTTCCAGTTCCTAAGGCAGGGTCTGGAACTCATTAAACCCAGTAACTGGAGCTGAAAGAAAAGAAAAGTGGAAAGACCATAGGCAGCAAAATCTACCAGTGTGACTTTTTAATTTCGCTTGCTGTAACAGTCTCTTTACTCTTATTTGGCTTTTATCCTACGAAATATCTGGTATTTAAGACCTGATATTACAGGAATTCTTATGTCTGATGTTATCGCAAATATTGTTGTCCTGCTGATGTTTTTTCCAATATTCCTTTTCTAGAGCTTCCTCGGTAACTACTGGATTTTCAATTATTATTGTGTATGTGTGTGTGCATGTAGTGACATTTTCACAGCTAAATATCAGAAATTTACATCAGCTCTTCCTTCCAAATAGACCAGGAAAGTATTAAAATAATTTTCTCTTTCTATCTGCTGCCTATTAAGGCAATTATGAATTCAGTTGCTGGGTTTATCTGCAATCATGAGAACTAGAAATAGTTTTATTCCTATTTTTAAAAGAGAACTGAGGTTCTTTTATAGCAATTTGGTTCATGAGACCTGGAGTTTTATGAAAATAATAAAGCCAAAGAAAACAAGGTAAGTCTCTCTTCTTAGCTGAGAGAGCTGCTAAAGCTGCATGAATCTTTTCTTAACTGCATTGGAATTTCCCAGTATGTTCCCAAAGATCCAATCTTTCTAACAGAGGTTGTGTTCTGTCTTCCAGATGCCTTTTACATAAATTGTCTAAAAGTCTGACCTATTGGGGAAGTCACATTGTCCAGAATATTGGCAATATTAATTCCTAAGGTCTGCTTTTTTATCTATCTATCTATCTATTTTTTTAATATATTTTTTATTTATATTTTGTTTCCCCTCTCTCTGCTTTCTGGTAACACAAGGAATGAGACACAAACTTTCCTTCTAGAAAATAGCATTTAAACCTTGGATCATGTTTTTAAACCACAGGGGACTGGTCTGACATGTACTGAAGTCAGATTTTTCTTTCACTGAGCCCCTCATTGAAGTACAGTTGCTTAGAAACTGAATAAAGCAGAGGCTGCCCCAGAGCATCTCTGACAGGGTCCTGTTTCCTGAGGATCTTCGGGAGACTCTGGAAGAAACAATTTGCTTTTTGATACCCCAACTCTCTGATATTTTCAACACCATGGATAAACTGCCATTTGCTTCCTTGTTTATTTTTTGGAATCTGTTGATGCATGAACACGAAACAGGGCAGAGCACGTGTGTAGATGGGAACACAATGGGGTAAAAACCAGCCACTTATTTTTGGCAAGTTTATCAAAGCCACTTTTCAAGAGATTTTATTGCTTCTGCAGTGTTGGTTCAATGGTTTTCATATGGTTTTACTTGAGAATAAAAAGAAAGGAAGGAAAAAAGCTGTGCAGTCTTTAGGTAAACTCAGGTGGTTCTGCCCTGATCAAATGGAGGAAAGGAACCTTTTCACCCTGGTTCCTACCCTGTGATGAAACCTCCTTCACTGAGCTGCAGCTTTCCTGTGTGTGGAAACTACCTCACCTCAGACAGGATGTAGCAGCCTCTAATTCCACCTGTCTTATTCCTGAGGAAATAACCTGTATTTTTGTGTTCCAGGAAGGAGGAAGGAAATTTGAGACGAGCACATACTTTTGATGTGCAGGAACTGTAGGCATGGCAGAGCAGTAGCTCAGGTACCAGAGAGATCTCAAATAGCACCAGAGAATGGAGGGAAAGAATTGAGTGATTCTGAAGCTGCTGTTTCCATAGCTCTTCCATCCAATGACTTTATGAGGACTTTTGGGGTTGCAGCAATTCATCTGCCAGAGATTAGGGTTTAATACAGAATCATAGAGTCATAGAAAGTTTTGGGTCGGAAGGGACCTTAAAGATCATCTCGTTCTAAGCCCCTGCCATGAGCAGGGACACCTTTCCCTGGACCTGGTTGCTCCAGCCCCTTCTAGCCTGGCCTTGAGCACTCCCAGGGATGGGGCAGCCACAGTTTCTCTGGGCAACCTGTGCCAGGGCCTCATCACCCTCATGCAGAAGCACCTGCCTCAATATCTGAGTAATAAAGGGACTTCCTTCTGTCTCCCCCTTTTGCCAGGAGACATGCCACTCGTTGCATGTTCTTGCAAGCCCCAGACTCGAAGCAGACCTGTCCTCTCCAAGGAATATGAACTGGAAATGCTGACAGCACTTTGAGGTCCTTCCTCTGGGTAATCCCTCTTTTCCTGGGTATCCTGATATGTGTGTGAGCACTCCCTGCTCAGCACACTACACCTTCCAATCGCAAACCTGCTGCTCCCACCAACAGTAGAACATTTTCTTTTGTTAATAAATGAAGAATTGCAGGATTCAACTCCTGGCTCATTTTTAATACAGTCAATAAATCCATCCTTAATGAACTTCTTTTCTTCATCTTTACACATTTTTTTTATGAAAGAGTTGTAATCCCTGTTATCACTTTCATCTTGGTTTTCTGTGGGTTTAGATCGTGGTCTATGCGGAAGCAGTGGTGAATATAATTGACGGTATCATTAAATTACAATATTACTTTTTTTCTCTCACAGTATCCCTGGAAATGGTAAAAATGGTAGATCTGGACCAAAAATTCCTTGTGATTTATCATGTTGTTTGTGGCATTTTTTTTAACACAGATAATTGGAGATCTCAGATAATTTCTCACACCACCAACATTACATAGTGAAAGTTAAGGAGTTTCTTGGTGCTAAAGAGTCTACTTTGTCTCTTTTAAACACTTTTTTATCCTCACATTGGTGTTTTTCAAAGTGAAGCCATAGCTGAAGTTCTCTCCTTGTTCTCTTCTTCTTCATTATTTGAGTTTAGTCTTTGATTTGGGTCTTACCAGGTCTAGTCCCACATGTGACCTGTTCCTGCAATTGTGGTTTGTCATCCTTGAGGAACTCCTGGCTACATCAAAGGTGTCTTTGCTCCCTTTGGGGCCAAGACTTTACCCTTTCTGCCCTGTGAATGATAAAGCATGTGAACCCTTTAATCTATTCACTCTTTCACTGCTACGTGCATGTGAGCAAGTTCTGAGTTTAAATGAATTTGAAACAAAAAAGTTACTTCTTTTTCTTTGTACTTTTTTTTTAACATTCCCCGATTTCTAGAAAATATTTTCCACTTTTGCTCTTTTACTTTTCCTGTGTCAGATGTCTCTTCTTAGCCTTTCTTCTTCTTTAAGTCTCCCTGTGCAGCCCCATGAAGTGCCATATGCCATGTGCAGAGCCATCAAGTATCATGTATTTAGCATAAAGTGTCATAATTCTCACTTTACTTGCTTGCTAACTTAGTGAATACAGATGGCTAAGTATAAAAAAGTGAACCCTTGCTAGTGCTTCCCAAAGAAAACTGCAAAGTGAATTCAACGTGCATAAACCAGAAGAGAATCAAGGCAAGAGACACTTCTAACTCATGCACTCGTTTTATGGGGCATGAGAGAAATGCAGCCAGAGGACAGATATTTTTTTGTGAATCTCTTTCAATGAGGCTTCTACTTTTATAAGGAATATAAGGTTTTAGTTTTTCTTATCCATGAACATTGCTTGGTCCTGAACATTTTAGCAGTGTAAGTGCTGCAAAGTTTTTTACCCAGATTTTAGGAACATTGTTCTCTGGTTCCAGCTGCACCAGCTGAAGAAGGTCATGCCTTCAGCTGCCCCTCACCAGGGTTTTGCATCCCCTCTTTTCTGCCAGATGTGTTGTCTGAATATTTGTAATCCTTTTCTGACAACATGTGCAGGGCAAGAAAAGATCATCTACATGCTTTAAACCAGTCTAGGGTTTTTAAACCAAAAATTTGTGGAGGAGCAGTCAAGTCAACTACTCTGTGAAGAGGTGGTTGGGCCATGGTGTCCTGCTATCTTTGGGACACCACAAAGAAAACAAGAGACAAAAGTGTGAGATACATTCCCACATCACGAGTTTGTGGTATGCAGACTGAACTCACAGAGGGATGATGGCTGAATGCGTTCTAATGTTGTGCTGAATATCACTGATTAATCCCGTTTCTTTCCCATTCACTACTGCAACCAACTACAAAAAAAATGGAGGGATTGGATTATGATAATCCAGGCTGGAAACCAGGACAAGGTCAAGTGCAGGAGTGACAACTACTGTAAACATCTCTTATCAAACCCAGACTCCTACCCTATGCTGTTCTCAGAGCATCAGCAACAATAAAATTGGGCCAGACAAATCTTCTGTAGCTGTGGTAACTGTTTTCTGCACTGGCCCTCTGAGAGCCCTTGCTGGAAAGCACGAGGTGTGTTTATCCTGTTTTAAATCTACAGGGAGAAATCTTCCTGATCCTTTCAGGATGTGGCCTGCTTTTCCTGCCTGTGATGCTATGTGAGACTTTGGATGTTGAAATAAAGGCTGCCTGTTGGATGCTGGCACAATCAGCTTGAAAGACTGATCAAGCTTATTTGCCTCCTGCTTAGAAACCTATCCAAAAATGCCAAGAATTAAACTCTGGGATTAGGAAATCTGCCATTTCTAAGATTTGTGGCACCAGCAATTGACTTCATGCCATGGTGGGGAGCAGGCTGCGAAAGGATTCACTTGTGTGTCTCCTCTAATTGTTTGTCAGGGAAAGGATTGCCTCAAATCCATGTGAAAAGCTGACAAAGTATCACAGTGCACCCAAGCTTTGATTCAATCTGTGCCACGGAACACTTCAACACCCTCACTGATTACTGGATGTTTCTCATGCACATGGTGTTTTACAAAGACCAGTTTGATAGTCATCATGCCACACTTGAGAGACATCTTTTACTGTAATTTTTTGGGAACCCATTTCCAGCAGCAGTGGAGCAGAGAGGTGCAGGATAAGAAAGCAGTAGGTTCAGCTGACAGACGCCTGCCATGGATGCGGTGCACAGCCCCGGGATGGGATTTAGCTGGCTTTTTTCCCAGGCCTTGCCAGGACAAGATACCCCCTGCCAGTTTTTCATGGCAGCACTACAGAGTTTCTTTGGTCAGTGTAGGAAGGCACTGGGTAGGGTTGCCCAGAGGAATTGTGGATGTCCCATCCCTGGAAATGTTCACACCCAGGATGAGGCTCTGAGCAACCTGGTCTGGTGGAAGGTGTCCCTGTCCATGGCAGGAGGGATGGAATGAGATGACCTTTATAGTCCCTTCCAGCCCAAACCATTCTATGAATTCTATGTTCATCTCTCTAACCTCTTCTTGTCTTCTGCTTTCTTTCACCTAGCTCCTGCTCATGAATATCTTAGGGCAATCCTCCCTGTTACATTTGGTTTAACCAAGGGCTTGTTAGGAGAGGACATTTTGCTGACAATTCCACAGAGAAAGCTTTGTGCAGAGCTGAGAAAGACACCACGGGTTTGGTGGGGCTCAGCAAACCACTGAAAAGGTGGGAGGTGGTTGATTGAGGAGTTCTTCTGCTCAGACAAACAGCCCTGGGGGAAACACATCTAAAGCCAAAGGGTGTTTGTAGGAAGGTACCCCGCCCTTCTGCCTCGGATTAGGCTATGGAAAGAGGTTGATGCAGCTGAATAATACCAGGAGTATGGAGCTGGCTGCTATAATTAGCAATTTCTGATATAGGCTTCAACCCTCCCTGCACAACAAGGATGGTGTGTGTCTCTCCATGAGGTTATCTTACAAGGAAATAATTTTTGCTTATGTTTGTTTGGCCCCCTGAGTTTTATTTTATGGCAGAACCTCAGCAGATAAAAGTTAGCATAGTCCCACTGTGATGCTGGTTTACAAGAAAAATCCTTTGCTCACATCCTCAGGGAAATATTTGTCCAAGGACAATATTATTCCTTATTCTCAAGGTTATTGTGAGGTGGAAATCACTGATTGTAAGATTGTTTGAAGTTGTGGAGTCTAATAGCAATGTCTGATTTTTATTATGCTATTTATTATGTCTAGCATCCATTCTGTCTTGTATCGACACTTTTTACTTTTTCCAGAGAAAGGAAAAGCTGGAGAAGGGGCTGAAGCGTGGGCTTGGAGGTGCTGGTGGCAAAAATTGGACCAGAATGAAGCAGGAGCGGGCTTTAATAAATGATTTCAGTAAAAAAAAAACATGATAGGAAAGTTTATTTGTGATATATATGCCCAGTGTAGCCCAACCTCCCTGTACATAACTGTAGATACACCAATCAACATCTATTAATTTAATTGCTTCCTTGCAGAAAATTGAACAACAGCAACAACAGCTAAAAGAGTCAAAATGAAACAAACTGCAAAGGAGGACAGAACAAATGTCTCCTAAACTGCGTCCCACTGAGAGTTTTTCTTCTTGGCTACACTGTGATATTTTTCTCCAGGTTTTTTGCTCCGATTAAGAGCACTTTCGTCTTCTGTGAGGTTAGTAGTGCGTGGGCCTGCACAAAAGCACACACAAAAATGAAGACTAAAGCTTCATCTCTGTTCAGCAGCACTGGCAATTCACCATCAATCTTGCTCCTGTATAAGAGAGAGAGAGGGACAAGAAGAGATGTATCTTCTCAGCAATTCAAGGCGTATGCTTTCAACACTCGAGTTAAAAGAAAGGCAAAGACATGAAAAACCTGCATCAAAACAAGAAAGACTACAAGCAGAAATTCAATCCAAAATCTGGGCATTGAATGCTCTCACTAAGATACAGAACCGTTGCAGTTTCCTGTCATTGTGTTACAATGTCTACAGCTACATAAGCACCTGGAATTTTAATATAGAAGCACACAATGCAACACCGCGGTATTGATGTACCGTGTGCCTCATCCATCTGCTCATACTCGTGACAAGTAGGATCTCAAGAGTGAGTGTTCTGCACCTTCACCTCGTGGAGGGGACGGGAGTCCTGTTATTGTGAGTCACTGGGTAAACTAACAACGAGGACCAGGCTGGAAAGCCCTCCTAAACTCCTGCTTTTAGAGTGTGCAACCATTAAGAAGAAAACCAGCCTCTACCTTCTCCCCAGCCTCCCAAGGGAGCACCTTACCAACGTTACAATTTAATTACTTGCCTCTTAGACACAGCTGATTAGGGAGATAGTGGATTGTTTAGACTAAAATTGCCAAGCTGCCTAGAGCTTCTTGTTAGCATTCCTTGCAGAAGACCAACATTTGTGATTGCTGAAGGCGTGATTATACATCTAGGAACAAGGAGAACATCCTGACCTACAAGTCAGGGAAAAGCACTGGAAAGCACCTCCATGGCACAGTAGATGAGCCACTTATTTAGTGCTCCCTGGGCTGCAGAGCTAATGGGAAAACAGTGCTAATGAGATCTTGGGTGCACGAAAGACAAACTGATGTTATTTCCCAACCCACAGCTGTTTGTGGCCATGAGGACACCAGCTCTGGAAGTGATGACCAGACATGATTTGTAGTCTCTGGATATAAGACTGTGCACTGATCAACTTAAAGTACTCAATTGTTTCAGTATATGAAAGAAAAAGAGGTTAAAAAAAAACCCTGGAAAATGCTTTGCACACAAACTATAAAAGGCTTTTGCAAAGACAAAATGCTGGGTGGTAAAGAGTTCCTTAAGCCTACCAGAAAAGCACATTTCAAGAAGGAGCAGTAGGCAGAGACAGCCAAGCAAGCACTAACAACTGGCATTTTTTAGCAGTAGGGGCTATTAGTCACTGCAACAAACAAGCAAGGGGAGCTGCATGTTCCCTATCTTTTAGTATTGTCAAATCAAGTTTGAACATTTTTGTGGAAAACACACTTTTGTCATGCAGAAACACAAACCAACTCAAGTTTGAAGAAAAAAACCCCAAATCAACCCAGTCAAAAAGGATGCAGAGGAGGACAACTCACACTGCTGATGGAAAGGAGAAGTTGCTTTTTGGAGAGAGAATACAAAGTTGAGGATTCTTCTGTTTGGAGAGGAAAAAGGTGAGGGGGATATGCTCAAGATTATTGAAATAAAAATGGTGGTAGATGAGATCAATTCAATCCACTGGTTAGAGAAAACTCCCTGAAATCACGGGAGATGGATTTAAAACAAACAAACAAACAAAAGAAAGAAAGTACATGAATGAGGTGATTCAGCTCCTCTACTGCACTCAGGTGAGACCCCACCTACAGAGCTGCATCCAGCTCTGGGATCCCCAACACAGGAAGGTTATGGAGCTGCTGGAGCAAGTTCAGGGGAGGCCACTGAGGTGATCAGAGGGATGGAGCATCTCTGCTGTGAGGAAAGGCTGAGAGAATCGGGATTGTTCGCCCTGGAAAAGACAAGGTTTAGGGGTGACCTAATTTTGACCTTCCAGTGCCAGAGGGGAGCTGACACAAAAAGATGGAGAGAGACTATTTACAAGAGCCTGGAGTGACAGGATAAGGGGGAATGGCTTCAAACTGACAGAGGGTAAGTCTAGATCAGATATTAGGAAAAAATTGTTCCCTATGAGGGTGGTGAGGCCCTGACACAGGTTTCCCAGAGAAGCTCTGGCTGCCCCATTCCTGGAAGTATCCAAGGCCAGGTTGGATGAGTCTCGAAGCAACCTGGGATGGTGGGAGGTGTTCCTGCCCATGGCAGGGGGCTGGAACAAGATGATTTGTAAGGACCCTTCCAACACAGGCTATTCTATGATTCTGTAACTCTGTATGTGTATTTAAACAGAGTGGCCGTGAATGTCTGGAGCTTTGTTGCCACAGGATTTGTGAAGACTGAAAATAGTAAAATAACATGGCCAAAATCATGTCAGGGAATATCTGAGAATGCAGCGAATAGGCAGGAGTGATATTCTTCACCTTTCCTAAATGCAAAAGGTATGGAATTTGTGACACTACAAGAGGAGAGGGCTGCAGACAGTGGCCAGGTTTGTGCTGCCCTCTTATTTGCATCCTCTTGGTACAGATTATTGGTCCTATGGATCCAGTTTCTCAGGATATGTTTTACGTTCATATGTTCTGCTAATTACAGCACAAGGTAATTAGTGGGGATGTGGCCTATTCCTACATGTGGTCAGATGATGCCAGGCCTCTGGAGGTGCTGGGTTTTGTCCAGCAGTGAGGCTGAAGCAGCCCACCTCCCTCCTCAGGCTGTGCCACTGGCCTTTGTGCCGGGAGAAATTGTATCCATACTGGGGCAGACAGCGTCCATTCAGAGCAGAAGTGGGAATATTGATGGTTTGGTGACTTGATTTGAGAAAGGCTCCATGATGTGGATCTTCTAAAGGCAGCAGTGCATTCTGTGAGCACAGCAGGCTCCATCCTTGGGCGTTTCCCTCCCGTGCATCTGTCTCCTCTTCAGAGGAGCTGTGGGTTGAACGAGTCAAAGGGAGGGACACAACTGGGAGGAGACCACTCCATGGCGATGAATTCAGGAGACAGGGGGAAGGCGGACAGGAAGCCCAAAGCTTTGTGAGGGACCACACTTCTGCTTTAGATGCCAAAACCTCTTTCTAGTAGCTCATGCTGAGAAGCAGATTTATCCCCTCATGTCAGTCAGAGCAGACTCTTGATTCCTTGCTAGTATATAAAAGATGTCTCCTCGTGTGAACGATTAAGGATTCCTTCTGATTTACATCTCTCTATATTCTATATCTCTATAGAACTGGGGAATGGAGAGCTTTGTTGAATGTTGAAGTCAGATACTGTTGGGAAGAGTTAAGGCATTTCCAGTTACATTTCTTTTTTTGTTTTAGAAAAACCCAAATGACCAAAAGAACCAGGAAAGTAGAGGGTGTGCTTCTAGATGTACACACCCCAGCAAAAGGAATATTATTCCTGCGGGTTTTTTCTCTGTACTGTCTACAGAATTTCTGCACTGTTTCCTCTCAACTTTCTCATAAGCATCCAAACCCATCTGAGTTTGGCTTCGAAGTCCATCAAGCCCAAGATTCACTGGTGTAGTACCAGCACTGTGACACGTGTGGTTGGGATTGTTCTCTTTTGTCTGCCACAGAGCCATCGCGTCACATTTTGCTTCACGTTAAATCACTGACATGAAAATGAATTTCTTGTGGATTAGCACAGGATGTAGCCCCAGGAAATGTTGGCTCAATTCCCATCCTGGTCACATAAGCAGCAAACCCATCACAAGCCCCTTGATCTATCTGGAATCAAATTTATTGGCAGAAGGGCAGTGAAACCTGCAGGTCTCATTTCTCTATTTGTTAGTGAAATGGTCATGATATCCAAACTCTTTTCAGAGTTTGAGGATTATTTACCCAAACACCCATAATACTCTGATATTTCTCTATTGGGTATTACATAAGAATCTGGAGGCAAAAGCTAATCATACATGAGGGAAACAAGTAGGGAGTGGATTATATGAGAGTAATTCCACGTGCAGCATAGTCTAATAAAATTAACATTTGAGTGATGACTAATAGAGAGCCTTTGGGGATGAGAGTGCTGGAAGCAAGGAAACAATGAAGAGGTTTCTAAGAGGAGAGAAATAAAATGAGATCTATTTTTGCTCCCTGCTGATGCTCTTACACTCAAGATTTTCTTTCAGGTGCTGAACAGACACTGATGCAGACAAATCCATCTGTGTCTGTGACAGATTTTATTAAATGCTGATCATAGAAGTAAATGGACACATAAAGGAGACCGAATGGCAAACTAAATACAAATCACTGAATAAAAGAAATGGCATTTTGTCTGGAGTGGTAATGACAGCGCTGACATCTTGACTTCAGATGTTCCTGTGAGTACAAAAATCCCACAAATTGACTTGTAGAGGGAGGGAGAGATTTCCTGGAGTCAGAGGCCAACCACCACAGAAGGAGTTGTTGTGGGTCATTGGACATAAGCTCACATTTGAGAATGGGTTTTGCGGGCATGGTAGGAGAGGATAACCCAACGCCCCTTGCAGCAGGGCCAATTCTTGAAAAAAAAAAATGCCTTACAGACCTTCCTAGAAGGTTCTTGTCATGTGAAAATAATGTAGGGCTCAGAATGAAGAGGTTGAGCCCTGATCCTACTTGGAGAAGAGCAGGACTTCCAGCATGGTCAAGGCTGGCTGTGAAAATGGCTGTGCAAGAGACATTTCACAGAAATCTCCTCTCCCTAATCTGTGCAAGGCCAGATGCTGCCCAGAGTGGAGAACTCTCTTCTACCAAAAGATGGAGGCATCAAAGTTTGATTTTGTTCCGTATTAAAAATAAAGGAAAACCATTTGAAGTCTTGGAGGCAAAGGAGAGTTTGTCAAGAAAATGCCAGTTCCTGGCTCCTTTAAAGGCTTAAATATAGAGCAGGAGAGACTTTCACTTCCCTCGGTGCTCAAACAGCTGTCATTGACTAATCTGGAGTGCATTTAGACTCATCTTACAGAAAATAAATCTCTGAAACAGATGAACTTCTCCCATTTTCATATTTTATTAAAACATAACTATCTGAAAGAAGAAACTAGCAAATAGACTTTAGAGAAATTGGTGTTTCTATCAAAGCAGAATTTACCAGTGCTCTTCTGCCCTGTATCCTTCACTGTGTAGTTGTCTTCACTGTAGTTATCTTCGCTTTATCTCAGTTAAACCACTTTTAAATGTCTTTAAGAAGATCCCCTACTCCCTGTGTAGCTCTAAACATCCTAAGGGGCTCCAGCAAGTCTGTTCTCCCTGCTGAGACATCTCTGAGCACAGAAGGAAAAATGCACTGGCTGATGGAAAGATATTAATAGTGCAGAGAAAGGTAAAATTCTCTCAGCTGTACCGTAACATTTCCAGGCTGTTTGGAATATTTGGCTCTGCCTGTGTGTGTGCACCCAGCGAAGCGTTTGCTTTGATCAAGACATTATGGCAACAATCTCCACTGATAAAACGTGCTCCTGTTAATGAGATCACCTGGGCCAGTGACTGGGAGAAATGAGAGCTGTGTATTCCTTTCTAGGTTGTTCAGATATTCCCTGATTTGTGTTCTGCCTCCAGTCACAAAGTCAAAGTAAATATCCATCAACTCCACAACACTTCTTCTCTGACTTTCCCCTTGAAATTACAGTTTATTTGCGTTGGACAACTTGGCAGCAAACAAGAGATAAGACAAGCCAGGGGAAGAAAATGTGCAATGTGCACCGTGCCTCAGATTTCTCTTTGTGACACGAGGAATAAATGAACTTGAAACAATCACTTTGACTCAGATGCTCATAAAATTAAGGTCATTATTTTACCTTTCCAAGGGGTGGGGAAAGTCGCAGGATGTTCAGGGCTAAGAGAAGCTAATTCCCCATCATCTCACTCCTGTACAGGTTACAGGCCAGTTGAGAGTGAGAACAGCTTGGATCATCATTTAGAGTTGCTCTAAATTATGTCAACAGCCATCAGAACACTCACCAGCAGCTGGGAATGAGACTGAAATGGAAATGCCAGTGCAACTCTGATTACAATGTTTACAGCAAGAAAATTGCCAGAAGGTTGATGTTAGTAAAGGGTTTGACTCATGAAGTTAAACCCTTGGAAATCCATTCTGCTGCTTTAATGTTCATGTTGTTACAACATCAGAACAAGCCCTAGGAGTGTATTAAGGGATATAGTTCAGAATGAATAATATCTGTGGTGCTGGTTTCCTTCTTTCTAATGTGCTTTTCCAAGAAGAATTGTATAGCAGCACAGAATTTTCTTACAGGCTCGATTGATTTTCTCCTGTATTTATGTAGAAGGAGGTCTGTACTTCGAGAGCCCTGTAAGACACTCGAGGATCCTTTTGCCTTGGTGGAGATCATTCCACAGCCCTTCACAAGCTCTTCTGAAACCTCTGACTCCATTTGCATGGGAAGGTGAATATTGACTCAACTTTTCTCTGCCTCACGCTGTGCCAAGCCAGCAGTCTGGACTCTGGGTGTTGAGTTCCTGATGAGGATCAATAATCTTGGAAGGGAAGACAAATAGCTTTGGTATAGCACGACAGATAATAAGGATCTGATGTTTTCAGCTCAGCGCCACGGTAGATTGAGCCCATTTCTGCCTGTGGGTTCTTCTCCCTAGGCAGAAATACTCTCATAGTTCCTACATGGTGAAATGTTAAGCATCAAGTATTATATTCCCTTTTATCATGTACTGGATTTTCTGGGCTCCCTCCTGGAATTCTAGATATGAAGATAAAGACCAAGAAAGATGACAACCTTTAATCTCATTCAACATTATAGGAATAATGAGAATGCTGCCATAGTTTTGTGTTGCACAGAATTAATGCTGCTGTGACTGAGTCTCCAAATCCATTTTAATTTCTCTCCTTTTTTCTCCAGGACTTCATAACATCACTTTTGGGATTGGACAAGTGAGCAAGGAAAGTTGGAGTGAACTCACCACCCATTGAGACCTTCCTATTTGTTTTATTTACCGGATAGTACCAAGTATGATCATGACAGCAGAGCATTGGTGCCAGAGAGGAAGGCTGGTGGAGATTTTCCATTTTAAACACTAATATTTGGTTATCTACAACAACCATTTACTTTTAGGCTAAGATTTTCCCCCTCAGCAGTTGCTTTAGCAGATCATGCCTTAGAAAATTTGATCAAAGTGTGTTTGCCCATTTTCAGGAGTCAGGTTAGTAAAATATTTCAGTTGTTTCAGAATTTCTGAAAAATCTTTGGGATTTTCTATTCCTTTTACTTCCAGTGAGCATTTCAAAAGAGCTTTTTCACCCCAGAAAAACCAATCTAAATCTGAACAAAGTGCTGGTCCTTGGCTATTCGACACTAAAAGCAGAATTCCCAAATAAGTTATCTGTTCTGGATCTTCCAACTAAAAG
This sequence comes from Oreocharis arfaki, assembly GCA_013398015.1. Taxonomy (NCBI): domain Eukaryota; kingdom Metazoa; phylum Chordata; class Aves; order Passeriformes; family Paramythiidae; genus Oreocharis; species Oreocharis arfaki. The sequence goes on from VZRR01008228.1 coordinate 38,131, forward strand.
CTGAGCAGGATTTTCTTTGGATTAAGAGTTCTGGACTATAGCAGGTTGAATACTGCAGATGAGGAGTTTTAATTGTGGTTCACAATGTAGAATCTGTGGAATCTATAGGCCTGGGGAATGTGGGATCATGTTTTGCAGAATGGAAAGGGTTTACACAGCTTTAGATCCTGATATGAGAAAAATATGATTCAAACACTCACAGTTCTCCTGCCATCAACAAATAATATCAAATATCATCAAATACCAAGTTTCCTGGTGTATTTTCCCAAAGATGAAAGCAAAAAGATATTTATATGATTAAAACTATATGAATAATAGCATAAATGTATGTGGGATCCAAATAATGGTGCCACATTGGTTTAATAGTACACTAAGAGCTAAAATCCATTGTAGCATTTCCAAAGTGAGGAGTGCTTGAGTTAGTAACTGTATCAATGTATTTCTATTGTTATTTTTCTGGTGTGTAATTATAGTGTAGGCGGATGGGAAAACAGGAATAAATGAGAGTTGTTGGATGATGCTCGTTCCTGTTGGCCTCATTCATTTGCTTCATGGTGAGCAGGAAAAAACAAGATTTCTGTTCTCCTATCTTAAAATCTTTTCTAGCATATAAATATCTTTTCTTACAGACGTGTAAAGATTGTTCTTATTATTTGTATTTAGAAGACTCCTGACCAGGACAGGAATCTGACACTTCAAGCATCTCAGACATTATCTAAAAGTCAAGGGAGTCGAGGGATTACTGTAGAGTTTTCATATTCTGTTCGCATGTTGGGAGTGTCAAGGACACAGACAGGTGGGGAGATATTTTCACCTTTGGGTTGGGTTTTTCCAAGCAGTGGCTGACCAGGAGGAGAACCCAGGTGTCCTTTCTGCCACCCTAACACATGTACCCATCGTATGATCTGATGTAACTGAAAGTGGTCTTCAAGCGTTTCCTCCATTCCTGGGTGGTTGACGAAGGCGCTGCGTTCGGGCAGAGGAACAACACTTCTGTTTTGCCATAAGACAGGAACTATTTCTTCACAGAAAGGGCTGTCAAGCACTGACACAGGCTGCCCAGGGCAGTGGGGGAGTCCCCCATCCCTGGAGGGATTTAAAAGATGTGCAGATGTAGCACTTGGGGATGTGGTTTAGTGGTGACCTTGGCAGTGCTGGGTTAATGGTTGGGTTTAATGATCCAACTCAAATGGTTCTACGACTTTATTTCCCCCTCAGCTCACACCTTTTCCCAAGCTAATTCTTCCCAGGAAGCTGGCAGGTGACTGCTTTGGTTCCTAGTGAAGTTGGAAGCCTTTGTTTCCTGGTCTGAGTCACCAACAAAGCAAGTTTGGACAGTTAAAGCACCTCATCATTCTCATAGTGCTCTTCATCATCGTCATAATCTTTTTGTGGGAAACTTAATAAATGAAAGTGATCGTGGGTGAAAGCTCCTTCACGGTGTGCAGGCTGGTTCCCTGGCAGATGCAGGAGGGAAGAGGACTTCTTGGGTATCCCTGTGGCTCCTAGCCCTAAAATAACCCTTCTGAGGGAGTGGGATGCAGGGATGGGGGTCTGAGCATCCTGTCCTAAATCCCCACATATATTTCTTCCTTGTGTCCAGGGTGGTGAACTACAAACTAAACTTTGATGCTATGTTCATCTGTAGTATGAGAGAAGGAAAGTGATATTCCCTTGACTTCTGGTGATAAAAGTCCTTGGGGGAGGATGAATCAACCCTACAGAGGTTTTGTCTTCACATCAAAGTGAAACTCTCATTGCTTCAACCTGCATTTGTGGCAGACAAGAAGCAGCTGGAGAATTTTGCAGCAGGATAAGGTTTCCTAAACTGCAAGAGAGCCTGGGGAATCCTTAATGTCTGCTGAGAAGCTTCGGTGAAACTTATTCATAGACAGAAAAACCTTGAGTGTCCATGAGGAAAGGTGTTTAGGGAGGTTGTCAATTCTAGATAGAAACAGTCAGATGGGAGAAGAGACCACGACCTTGGATCCCAGCACAGTGGTGCCCCACAGAGCAATCCAAAGTGGCAGCTAGAAAAGGAGACAGTGTAATCTCACTTCACCTTCTGTTGGTTTTTATGTTTCTCTGTTTATTTCCAATTTTGCTATCATGTTCCTAAAGCTTTTTTTTTTTGGCAAAGATAAATCTTTAATCTTCCTTGTGTTTGTCTGCTGTCAGGAGCAATCTCAAGTGAATCTAAAAAGCTCAAGGACCGTCATTTTCCCAGGAACTAGGAGAAAAACCCAAAAAACAAGAGAACTGACAAATCAAACCCTCAAAGGAGCCTTCCTCCAAACCTTTCTGGTAAGATTATGTTTGAGGCTGACAAATCCGGGGGAGAGATGTTCATTGTTGGGCATAAACCAATGGTTTTACAGTCAATGATGCTCTCATTTGTAGTAGGCACATCTCTAACCTAAGAAGAATGTCCAGGGCCTGAAGCATTTGAGTCAGGAAATAATTTTCAGCTTAGTCAAAACCAGGAAACCCAGGAAACTACTGATTCATGGAAACAGTGCAACATAACCACTTTAACAGATTTGCTTTTAATTCTCCCCTTTTAAAAATATTTCTTGTTCAGGTTTAATAGCAAACAAAGAAGCACATTCCTGGTGTGGACTAAGGAAGCTCTGCCTGTGTGTCTGCTTCTGAAAATCACTCCCAGAGCCCTAAGATCCTTAAAAATGTGTGGACCAGAAGAATTTTTCTGGGGAATAAGGATCCCTGATTAAACACCCTGTATTACTGGAGATTTCCAATCTGTGACCAGCAAGTCTTCAGGAAAACATGAATTCCCAGTAGTCAGACTATATATGAGAAACCAAGTGCTGAAATTATGTATTGTATGAGTGAGGCAAATAAAGAGAGATTATTCAGAAATTAGTTTCACAGTGCTAATGGGGCACCAGATATTCCAGTTCAGCATTTTTTTTAGGGAAAGAATGTTTCAGAGCTCTCTTTTTGTTCATCATCTTTTCTTTTTTTCACCTTCCTGTTGTTCTTATCCCGTTTTTTCAGCTATTTTCTATTAGAATATAAAAAAATCTGCAGAAATAGGGAAGCGTTTTTCAAACCTTGTTTTTTACTGTTCTTCAATCCATGAACTGTCTTTGCTGAGTGCCAGAGTTTTTATGTGATGTATTGTTCCTTGATTTTTCACCCGAGCATCTTTCCTGTCACATCCTGTTCCACTTCTTACCTTCTTACTTCGGATTCTTGTCCATGATTCATTACAGCCTGACTTTTTCTGTGAAATCAAAGCTTCTCTGTCCTGGTTTTGTTTCACACAGAACAAGGATTGCACAAGAAAAGGGATATTTCAGTTCACCGACTGACCTACAAACAAATAAACAATTCCATTTTAAATTGACCAGAAATGAACAATTTTCCATCCCTGTGGAAATGGCTGTGTATCCTTATAATCAGGACAAAGTTAAGATAGGATCAACACACAGGATGAATTCCCTTGATCAGACAAAGGATTTTAATCCCTGTTTCACATCAACAAGCTTCACTTCCTCTTGTTTTGAAGGATATAATTTTCCACCTGCACACATGAACTCAGCCATGCACATAATTTCTCCAGCATATATTCCTGAGGAATTCAACTTAGAATCATAAGTAGTCTAACTTATCCATTCCCAAATATATTGGTTTCGAAAACTAAAGATACTGAGCTGCTATCTGAGCTCAGTCAGAAGAGTTACAAATTTAATTTCCAGAATGCCACTTGAATTGAACAGCTGTTGATTAACCTAATCATTTTTTTTAAATTAGAAAGCATGTTGTTTTAATTAAAATAAGTCTCAAGTTTGGAAAAATGAAAACAGAGTGATTAAAATAAGATAGAAGCAAAAGACGCTTCTGTTTTCAAGCCACGTGGTTAATTTCCAGAGAGCTGATCTGAAGATATGGCTTAAATTCACTCTTTTTTTCCCAACTCTTTTTCCACCTCTGAAGATGACAATTTTCTTTCAAGATGGATATGACACAGCGTCTCCATTTCACTATGCCAAAAAGACTGGAAGAGCAAGTTTGTGAACAAAGAAATAATTTGACTCTGAAATATGTAATTATAATTTTTCAAAAATGTATCTTTGAAGCAATTTTAGTTGGTAGTACCATCCACACCAAGATGTGCAATCTTTATGGGAATAATTTTTCAGGAACAAGTCAGTGGACAGCTTGGGAATACGTCGAGGACACGGTGTGTACACAGCAGTATGAGGTTTCCAGATGGACATTTGCAGCTTTCACCTCAGCTGTTCCTTGTCCTCACGTGCCACACACTCTTACAGGAGTTAATCACAGCCTGGTGACTCCTTGGCATTGTCTCTGACTACTTTCTCCTTTGACTCACACCACAGCGTGCAATCAAACACTGCAGTGATTTTTGAGAGGGGTTCTGAAGTGATTAAAAGATCATAGAATATGAGAATAGTTTGGGTTAGAAGCGACCTTAAAGATCACTTAGTTCCAGCCCCCTGCCATGGGCAGGTACAGCTGTCACTAGACCAGGTCGCTCAAAGCTCAGTTCAACCTGGCTTTGAATGTCTCAATGGATGGAAAATCCACAGATTTTTTGGGCAGCCTATAAGTTTGCCGTCGGGTTTCCCCAGAGCCTTCTCTTCTCTACATTGAACAATCCCATTTGTCTCATTCTTTCCACATAGGAAAGGTGCTCCAGCCCTTTTAGCATCTTGGTGGCCTCCTCTGGACTCATTCCAACAGGTCCGTGTCCTTCCTCATGCTGAGAACATCGGAGGTGGATACAACCTTCCTCAAACCCACCCCTGAGCCTGAGTAGCATCTCGTGCCTGTTTTTGCCCCAAACCTTTGCCAGTGGCAATGGCTCTGCAGGACAAGAGGAAAACTTCCAGCCTTCTCATCTGCGTAGGGAATTTGGTCTTTTCCTCCTTTAGAGTGGCAAATGAGGAGATCTTGGAGATGAATTGCTCTGAGTTGTGAGTCAGCTCACGGCATAAATACAGCTGGAATATACACAAACGATTCTGCTCATTCCAGTGGTGCAATTTCCCATTATGCTAATTAAAGTTTCCTCTGAAGAGATGAAAGCTTGTGTTCCCTTTCTCACGAAGGGAGTTGTGCTGCGGATGAGGGCTGCCCTGTTCCCACCGAATACGTTTGGTCAGGCACTTCCCTTGCACTGCCCTGTTCCCTCTCCAGGGTCTTGCTCGCTCCATGTGAGCAGTTCTTTCTCACTTCACTTGTGTGCAGTGGAATTCGTAAAGTGAGTCCTGATGAGTAAAGTTTGCAGTATTTCCTTTCCAGAGTGTGATATGGTGAGGGGAAAAAGCCAGAAGAGAGAGGGGTTGTGACTGGATCTTCATATGTATTTTTGGCTAAACAAGAGAAAAAACATCAAATGTTTCCCTGCTAAGACATTCCTTGATTCTTGGTGTTGTATCAAGTAGAATTCTTCAGAGAAGCTGACTTTCTCCTTCCAGGTCTGTTTCTCATGATACACTTGGGATCAGTTCAACTGTTTTTATTCATTCCTTTCTCCTTTCCAGCACAGAGGTACCGGACTCAGAACCACAGCATGGTTTGGGCTGGAAAGGACCTTAATGATCATCCAGTTCCAATGTCCTGCCATGGGCAGGGATGCCTTCCACTAGATCAGGTTACTCCAAGATCCATCCAGCCTGGCCTTGAACACTTCCAGGGATGGGGCACCCAGAGCTTCTCTGGGCAACCTGTGCCAGGGCCTCACCACACTCATAGGGAAGAATTCTTTCCTAATATTCACTCTAAAGTTGCCCTCTGTCAGTTTAAAACCATTCCCTCTTTTCCCGCCACTTGGGCTCCTTGTCCAAAGTCCCTCTCCAGCTCTCTCGGAGCCCTTTTAGGCACTGGAAGGGGCTCTAAGGTCTACCTGGAGCCTTCTCTTCTCCAGGCTGTACAGCCTCAGCTGTCTAGAGCAGAGGTTCTCCAGCCCTCAGATCAGCTTTGTGGCCCTCCTACACTCATCCTTGCTGTGTGAAGACTCTGTGCTTTCTCCTGCCTTTCCAAGACCCACTGGGGCCTTTCTTTTTCCACACTGCCCCTGACAGCAGCAGACATGGCCTTGAGATTCCCGATGGCCACTACTAACCTGGGTGTCTCCCTTGGATTATTTCTGAGGACAAGGATGTTAGCTTGGCCATTATTGGCAGAAACAGACTCTGTCCCAGCTGTACTTTTCATCCTCTGCTTGGGGTAAGGACTTACCCCAGGAAAAGCCAAGGAAAAATGATTGCCCTTTCTTCAGGTATTAAAGTAATAATGATGTTTTTTCTGTAAGAAACTGTTGAGCATCTTGCTGACTGAAATGAGAGCATTTAGAGATAAAAGCATGACGTGCCACTTCTGCTTTGCCAGGGCAATAACAGATCAAACCTCTGCAAATCAGGAACACAAAGGAAGGTTTTGCAGAGCAACCCGTGGCAGGGACTGCAGGAGGGCTTAGCCTGCTGTGCATATCAAAGTTTCCCTGGTTATGCCTTGTCTCAGTTGCAGCTTTAAGAAATTCCTGAGGAAGGGCTGCTGCCTTAATAGGAAGTTGTACCACTTTTGAAGCCGCATTTGTATCGCTCACACAGCGAGAGCTCTTGTCACATGGAAGCCATCGAATCAAAACACTGACACGGCAAGAGAATAAGACGAGATAATGAAATGAGAAATTAAGAGCATGAAAAGTAAATGCTGTAGAAAAGCTGACACTTCATAACACTCCTACTGAACACTTGCCTGTATTTCAAAGTCAACCGATAAGAAATTATTTGCTTTTCTTATGTAACAGAAATAGATAAAGGATTCCGTTTGGATAGAGGAAGATTCCACTAGGCTGCAATTTACGTATGAATGCTCAATATTTAAAGGAATTGCTTCTTTCACTTTGTCAACTGGCATAAATGTATGCTAAAGAGGGATTCATTAGAAAAAGCCGTGCAATGCATGAGCTCAGCTCCAATAATCCTGATCTCGCCAGGCAGGTGTTTTGCATCCTATTAGGATATGGCACATTGAGCTGCCAAGCAGGAGGCTTGCCACATGGGTTCTGATGTTCCTTTCTGGAAACAGAGCAAGAGGATCTCACTTCTCTCCCTTAAAACAAAAAGCCATTTACTCTTTGTGTGCTCATAGTGGAGAGAGTCCAGTGGGTTCATTCAAATGCCCTCATTTTGTACCCCTGAGAATGAGGTGAGTTGTGGGCTCCTCTCCTGGACTCTCACCTTCTCTGTCACGGGGGAACTCAGCCATGTTTGGTCTGCCTGCAAAGGTGGGACATCACAGACATGCACTTTGTCATGGTTGGGTGGCAGCAAATGTGCACCTGAGAGCACCACCTCCACCCCTGACCCTGCCATGGCAAATGCACTTATTGACCTGCTGTCCTTGTTTAGCTCAGCTCAGGGTTTGTGCTGTGCTGCACAAATGCACCTCTCAGTATCCTGGCTGTAAATCAATGATAATTCTTTCTTATCTTGCCAGGGAACTGTTAAAAAAAAGAGAGATATTTCCTGCAACATCCCTTGTGCTAATCTGCTTGTCATACACTTTCCCATGGTTGCTTTGATTCAGATCAGGTTGCCCATTTCAGATCTCTGAATGAATGTTCCTCCAAAACACGCTTGTTTTGAAGGGATGTAGAAGTGAGTGAAACTCAAACCTAGAGGTTACAGCAACTTTTCTACTTTTCTTCCAGGAACAGCAATAACAGAGGCTGCATGGTAACTAGGCTGGATAACCCAAAGACAGAAGAACTTTTCCCTTCCTCTTTTCCTCAGATCCTTTCTTTCACAAGTGAAGTTTGTCATTCATGCTTGCATGGGATTGGACCTGCTGCATCCCTTGACAGTAGAAACACAAGAATTTTCATCAAAACCCCATTTAAAATCTCCAGCCACTCAAGGCACTTGGAACTCAAGCTGTGGGATTTAAAGTACAAACATGTATACATAATTATATGCTATAATTACACATATTTGTTGGCTGCTTTCTTCTATATTTAACATACATACTGCATTGCCAGGTAAAGAATAACTATGTTTATTTTTTGGCTGCTTTCTCCCATGTTTAGCATAGATACTGGCTTGCCAGGTAAAGTGTAATGCCCTTCTCGTCACTCAGTCTCAACTGCAAGGTGCCTGAAAAAGACAAAACATTCATTTGCCTATTTCCCCCGAGCATTACACATAAAGAATCCTGACCACTGGAGGCTTTTTATTTGCTTTCCATATTTTGTTTGTTTGTTTTTTGTGGGTTTTTGGTGGTGGTGGTGGTGTGTGGGGTTTGAGTTTTTTTAGTTAGTTGTTTTTTATTATTCCAAAACTTGCTTGCCGGCTTTGGAAGCTGAAGATAATGACAAGACATAAAACTTCCCATCCACTCTGAAACCTAATGTTTTTCTTTAATGGTTTAATATGTTCTGAATTGGTTAACAGGCAGAGATGGAGGCTGAAAGGGTGCCTCATGTTGGTGTATATTTATCATTACTGCACAGCATCTCCCAGAGTTGCTCTCCAAGGTATCTGAGCGCCTGTTTACCAAGAGGCAGCTGTCCCCCATTGTTAAAGGAAAAGCAAGAGAGAGACCACTTTAAATTCATTCATTCTTAACAGAAAGGACACAAACAAAGGAAAGAAAGAATCTGTACCCTGCTGTTACACGTCTGCAAATAAAGAGCCGCTGTTCAGAAATACCTGAAAACTGGGTACTGAGAAAGTCAAGTAGCTGTGCTACAAAGCAGAGTTGCTTATGCATTTTATTAATATTGGGAAGAATTCAGTAGCAAAGCACATTTCAATGGATTTTTTTAAAGTGGTGTTTCTAAAAGGACCACATGCAAAAAGTCCTAGTTACCAATAACTAATATTCCCATATCTGTGGTTATGCATTCAGGAAGGCTGCAGGATAAATGAGGATAGGAAGACTATTTTGAATGCTGCTGCCAGACTTATTCATGAAAGTCTCCTTGGATGAGGTGATGGGTGGAGGAGATGTACCAGGAGCCCACAGCAGGTCACCTCCCAGCAGGTGGGACGGAGCCTCTCCTCCTGCTGTGGGATGAAGTTGCTCAGGACATGGATGTGATCATGGCCATCCCAGTGCCTGCTGGGGTTCTCAGGTGTCCCCTTGGTTTGGCTGTTCCTGAGCAAAACACTGAGCTCCCCTTCCAGTTTGAGAAGCTGCAAATAACCTGTGTGCACTTCATCAGGAGTCATTTCTTTAAGTGCTGCAAACAGGAAGAATTAAAAATAAACTGGGGGAATGTTCAGAAGGGAATAATCTGGGAAACAGGCTTCAAAATTATTTAAAATTTTCTATCAAGAGTTTTTTTTCTGCCTCAGTATGTCTGTATTTCATGAGGCCAGCAGGCCTGATCTCTCTACCTGTGCTAACCAAGAAAATGGAAATGTGTGGATTATGGCACAGAAAAACCAAGCTGATGGGCACAAGCCTCAGGCTACCACCCTACACACACATCTGATATTACGCTTGAGAAGAAGAGTATATCAGGTGTGGCACAGTGGTGTGCGTGCACAGATATTTTGCTTCTAGATTTGAAGTGGCAATACCCAAATGTTTTGTAGACTTGCTAGGTGACACCTTTAATAGCCAAGAGACCACTCAATTTTTGTTCTTGTCAAGCAGAAATCCCCTGATCATCTCATTAGTTATGTAAGGTAAGTTGCCTCCAGTCTAACAGCTCCAAGACTTTGGGTTCCTCAGGTCCCAGATTTTTTTTTGTTGAACCTGTGTCTCCTTTCTTCTGCTTCAGAGAAAGACCAGGAACTTCTGAATACCATGGAAACCTGTTGTGGAGTAAAGAGGTGAGATTTTTGGGTCCCTGTGAGTGTCTGAACTAACTCAACAGAACAGTTCACTCCCCCATGCTGAATTATCCTTAATCGTCTTCAGAGACCTTGAACTTGCTGAGGAGGGCCTGTGTTTCTGGCAGTGATATTTCAGCACCTCTGCCAAAAAATTCAAGGGACAAAAGGGATTAAACCAGAGTCACATGATTGGTGATGCAACTGCTCTGACAAGGGAAATAATCCCAATCAAAGCAATGGGCATTCCTAAAAAACTTCTTTGTTCGGGAAAATACTAGGAGCAGATCAAATGATGGGAAAATTAAGCATGCAAAAATGAATATTTATCAGTTTCCACTTCCTTGACCTCTCAGAGAGAGCTATTTTTGACATTTGTCTCAGTGTTAGCATCTTGTAGATTCAGAGCAAATGAATTTACTCGACTAAATGAATCATTTTAGATACTGAATGGGTCATGGAGCAGGCTAGAAGGTTGGATGACATGTCAAGGTTATCTCCAGCTTGATTTTTTATTGTACTATGATTTGTAGCCTTGGTCAAATTCATTATTAGAATTTGAATTTCTCACTTGCCTTGTCTTGTGACCTTGGCAATATTATTCTCTTTCTGTGTTGCCAGCAAGTCCTGGTAATTGGGGAGGTCCGGAAGGCTTCATGTGGTTTTGAATCAACACCTTTCATCTGCTTTGACCAACAACAAACAGTTTGTAGTAAAATTTCCTCACATCTGACTTAGTCTAATTCTTTACTAAAATTTCCTTACTAATTCAACCTTCCATGAAATATTTTTTTCATTCCTTCTCACACTGCGTTACCCCATTCTCAGTATATATGAACCAATTCAACTCAGGAAGGTGTAAGAAGCTGCGTGAGGAGAGAGGGTGGAGGGTCTTTGGGTGATGCATTGGGACCAAGTGTTTTACATCTGCAGCTTTGCACGTGACCTTCAACAAGCAGCTACACCTCCCTGCTCATTTCTTTCATTTTCCCCCAAACTTGGCCTGTGGAGATCATAGAAACATGGAATAGCTTGGGTTGGAAGGGACCCTGAAGTTCATCTAGAGATGTTCGAATAGATTCAGCCCTTCAAACAATTATCACATTGGAAAAAAAAACTTGAAATTATGTAGTAATTTGATTGAAAGTTTATTTTTAATCTGAGTTTCTATCTCAGTATTTCATGGGTTTTTTTCTTTTTTTTCCTCTCATCATCTCTCTGTGTTTATTATCTGGATGTTGTGTTTTGCACTGAGCTGGGAAGCGAAAAAGCTGCATTTGATGGTCCTTTCCAGGGGTGTGTGTCTGCAGCTGATGAAGATTTTTCAGGAAAACTACTTCCCCTCATTCATTCTCTCTCACAGTTAGCTACAACATCACCTTCCAGCTCTCAGTCTTTAGGAGAAGTAGTATCTCTTTGAATTTCTGATGGCTGTCAGCTTCGGGTAGACGCTGAGAAGATGAACATTGGGAAGTCAATGAGAGAATCATTTAAGGGTCTTGAAAACGAGAGACGTGTGAGTGTCAGGAGGTAATTTGTTTTCTCAAAGCATAATAAACCTGCAGGATAAACTTTCCTCTCCAGCAATCACAGCAAGGTGGTGGTGGTGATATCTAAGAATAGGCAAGCAGATTTCAGTGTAACAGGATTTCTGGAAAAGCTAAATAAAAAGAAATACTTGGCATTACCGTCGAGGCCAAATAACAGGCCAGATCTTCACTGAGCTGCAAAGGCAGCAGAAGCTTTGACAGGTGCAAGTGGAGCTAAAGCTGAATATTTATGTGAGTGATTCACTACATCTCTCTGTTTTGCAAAAGCCATGGCTGAGCTCTTAAAAGAGGCCTACGTGTACCATAAAGGCCTCTGTGTACTTTTCTAGGGCTTCTACTTAAGACATTTCAGGGAAAACACCGATTCATCAGCCCTGAAGTGTTTCTTCTAAATCTTGTTAGGCTTGATGAACTTTGCTGAATTCAAGACAGGGTTTCCATGGAAACTTCTCAGTTTTATTTTTCATCACTGTGCTGCTGAGGAACACAGCTCTGAGGAAAATCAGCCATGTGGTTTAACCATTCTTTCCTGGAATCATGGAATGCTTTGGTCTGGAAGGCACCTTCAAAGATCACCTTGTGTGAAACCCCCTGCCATGGGCATGGATAACTTCCACTGGAACAGGTTGCTCCAAGCCTCGTCCAACCTGGTCTTGAACTCTTCCAGGGGGAGGCATCCAAAACTTCTCTGGGCCACCTCTTCCAGTGCCTCACCACCCTCACAGGGAAGAATTTCTTCCTAATATCTCATCAAAAGCTGCCGTCTGTCAGCTTAAAATTTTTGACCCTCATCCTTGTCTTTACAGGCCTTGTTAAAAAGTCTCTTTATCAAAAAGTCTTTTTCTTCGGGATCTGAAGCTCAGGGAGATATCAGACCTCTTGGATGGTCTTGAGCTGGAGAAACTAACTTTTTCTGGGACACTGAGCTGTTGCAAAGTGTTAGGAAGGTATTTTTACTGAGTATAGGTATAGGAGCCAGGTAACACTTGTGGACTAAAAGCAATTAAAGTGAAAGATTATAGTCCCAGATCACCTTTGAAGCCATAACTCTACTGAGCTGTCTAAAAGTTCACTTAAGGCATTCGGTACACACAGTGATGTTCTACTCTCATCCAAATTTCCTCAAGGTTGATTTTCCCAAGCAGAGTTTGTCCTGGTGGCTTTTATCAGTATTGAGCTCTCCAAACGAAAGCACAGATTCTGAAAATAATGATAAAAAATAAAATAAAGAGTGATTATAGGTACATAACTACATTTGCAAATATGTACTTGTTCTATGTATGTTTTAAAAGCCCAAAACCCCATTATTAAAAGGCTATAATCGTTTTACTCATTGACAGTCAACTTCTCAGTTTTTACTCAGATTGTACTGCATTAGGCAGATTTCTGCTGGCTGATATTTTCATGGATTAAAATCACCGATTTGTGGATGAAAGAGAGGGGAACATAAAGGATTCTGAGGACTGTTTCTTCTACCTGAGAGATCACTCCGTGGAACGGATAGAGGGTTAAGGGAAATAAGCAAATCAGAGGGGAAATGGTTTTGTGATGGGGCCAGTGTTTGCAGAGCATTTTCTGATGTGGTTGTCACATAGAAATGACAAAGCCCTTGGTGTTACACCAGGCACTCTTCATAAAAATCTGATAGAGACACTGCCTTTGTCTCTGAAATGAACTGGAGGGCAAAAGTGTGCCTGAGACTAAATCCATTGAGAAGCATTATTTTTTTTCCTAAGAATTTTGGCTGATAGGATAACCTGTAAAGAAAATGATTACAATACACAAGCAGAGTCCTGAAGTCTGTACAGAGTGAAAATAAAATTCCATGGTGGCAAGGTATTTCAATTTCCTCAGAATTCTTCTTCCTATGAAGTTTTTCATTCCCTCTCTGGATCTTTCACTTGACAAAAAACTTTCAAGATTCCCTACCTTTGACTCCAACAGAGCAAAATCCCCAAATTTGCAGGGACAGAACACTTCTGAAAAAACAAGATGAAATTTTTGTATCAAAGATAATAATTAGATTAAGGTGTCTCATCTGAGACAATGCAAATCAGTGAAGATTGCCCCAAATATTCCTGTGCTTAATTCTCCCCATCTTCACTGTGAAGCTAATGAGTTAATATCACATTTTACTCGTCTGTTAGTAATATGCTTCAAAGTCTATTAGATTATAAAATCTATATCCAAATACATTTTTTCCCATCAACTTCTAGACATTCCATAGTTTCAATTTGATTGTGTCTACTTTGGATCTCTTTATGATATTGTACAAAACTCTACTGCAGTTAGATTTGACAAAAAAAAAATATTGAGTGTGAGATTAGATTGATTTCCTTAATTCATTCAGTCTAACCTGGGTACCTCTCTAAGAAGCATGGAAATCCAACCATCCTTCAGGAGTCAGTGAAAGCAAATATTTCCAGTGGACAATGTCTGTCTACTGCCCTAATCACAGACCAGGAGCTGACCCTGCCTCTGTTAGACAGGATAAATTCAGGACACACTTTAAAGGATCAACAGTGTTTAATGATGAGCTATTCCATGTGGAAACTCTGATCAGATTGTGTAAGTCCCCCCAAGACTCACAGCATTCCATTTGCCGTGTCATTCTTATGCTCCACTGGAAACTGAATGACAACAACCTCAATCTTAATTGCAAGTTTAAAGAGAAAAATAAACCCATGAGTCTTTCTTGTACCATTTTGCCTGCAAGAAGAAATGCCAGCAACTGGCAGGGGAATGTTGATAATTCTGTTAATGTTCATTAAAATTGAATGTTGGAAGGATTCTTTTTATCTTCTGGAAAAGAAGGGGACATGTTTTTGGGTAGATGTATAAAAAATGCCAGACTGACTTGGGAAGTTCATTTTGTTATTGGAGATACTGCACTCAGTAGAGTAGGGGACTGGAGCAAGAAAAATCGGTGAGAATTAATTTTTCCACTGAGACTGCCATATATTATCTCTTGATCCAGCTCACTGTTAAGATCCATAAAGTCTTGGTCTGGCAAAGCTAAAAAACTGTTGTGTGTCAGTGGGATGGAAGGAGAAGCAAAAAGTGGCTTCAAGAGAAATCTGTATTTCACAGGATGTGAGGGTGGTGGGCACAGGTTGCCCAGAGAAGCTGTGGCTGCCTCATCTCTGGAAGTGTTCCGGGTTGGGTTGCACGGGGCTTGGAGGAACCTGGTCTAGTGGAAGGTGTCCCTGCTTGCAGAGGGCTGGAATGAGATTATTTTAAGGTCCATTCCAACCCTAATTATTCCATGATTCTCTGATAAGTCTCCATGTAGCTACGATGCAAGAAAAGATAATTACTATTTTTCATTAATATCTATATAAACATCAAAGTTCTACTGTGATTAAGTAAATTGATGTGAGTAATACAGGCACATTAGGCTTTGAGTTTCTGAAGATTTCTATTTTTTCATACAGTGTCCAAAAACTAACAGTAAAAAGGAAAAAAAATGGACTAAAACCTGTCATCTGATTCAATTGACGTCAGAGCCATTTTCCCAAGAGAGTAAAGATCACCACAAGGCCAAAAGCCAGCTGAAGGCTTAGCATCACTTCAAATCCCTCCAGAAAATGAAATTTCACTGATGGGTAAGTCTCAGAGCAGGCTTTTACACAGTGGGGATTTTCGCAAATGTGGAGGTTTTATTCTTTTGTGCTTCCTCAGTGACCTTTGACTAAATGTGTCTTTTCTGCAGCAATCAAGCAACATTAGGAATAAAACAGGGAAGATAAAAAGCACCTTGAGAGCATTTGTTTTTATTGCAAGGTGTCCCATTCCCTGCCATCCCGGGGAAATGAAGCCTGGGAGGGATAGCAGTGGAAACAGCACTTTATTGAATTGGCTCTTCCCGCTCCCATTTCATAACAACGAGGGATGAAACACAAATTTTAACACCTAGACAATTCATTTTGGCATAAATACACAGCTTTAAAAATTAATAAAAAGCTACATCAATTGTAAAAGTGATTTACCAAGCGCAATAAATTTTGTCACCTGTCACTTTTATGCTTACATACCTGCTCTCTCTCTCTCACTGACTTTTATGCTTTCTATATACTAAATACTCTCATGATCCTACAAGAGGTTTCACAGGATTTGACAGACAGAGACTTTTGTTACATTATTTAACTTTTTTCTTTTTTTTCGGTTGTTTAAGGGAATAATTCAAGTCTCAGTTTTATTCTGCCATCATTTACAAACACTTGCAGTCAGTCACCTTGGATACTTGTCTTGTTCATTATTTATCATCACAAGCGTGGTGATGTTTAATGCCAGAGGCAGAGGTGGACTCTCATTTGCCTTTTCCACATGCAGAATCAAATATCTTAGCTCCTTTTCCATGAATAGTGTAAATTTGAAGCTAGATTGAACTCCTGTGTGATAAAATTCATGTCTTTATAAAGCCTGAGTGTTCTGTAATACTCTTCAATCTCAGTACAAATGGTTTTGGGCTTGAATTTTTGCAAAAGGCTGACATTTCTTTTTTTTTTCTTCTTTTTTTTTGTTTTTTCTTTTCATTTATTTCAGTTTTGCAAAAAGAGGATTTTGAGGTGTTAATATTACATGGAGAGCTGTTTTTCCTCCCCGTTAATGGAGCTAAGTGGTTTGGATGCTGGAATCTCTTCTCACTGCCCATCAAAACTTCAGTGGAATTTGCTAGGGAAACATTCTATTTTTTAAATGAAAAATGACTTCTAGAAAAGCATCAGATAAGCTTATAAAAAGTAATCCACCTGCTATCAAACAGTGTGATCTAGAAATAAAAGTTACATATATTATAAAAATTACAGAAACCTTGACAGAAGTCGCATTCATGGATATTCCCTCACCCTTAGTTTTGTCCAATATTATTTAAACTAGGAAAGCACAAACTCTGACTTTCTCTTTCTGAGAAAACAGTTTAGAAGCAGCAGCATCCTTTCCACTGCCTGTTAGAGATTTCTCATCCAGCCCTGGCTGATGTCTCAGTGCCATTCCAGAGGATCCTGTCACCCAAAAGGGTAAGGTTCCATATGGAGCAGAGGTGCAGCAAATCCCCTTTGATGAAATTCTTGTCTCAAACTCATGGAAAAGTGTTGATAAGTGACAGGCTTATCAATTTCCTGAATTCCAAAACTCTGAAACCAGCCTGGAAGAGTTTCACGGTTGCTGGATGACTCAATGAACTTATGGAGGTTTTTCCCAAAGTGGTGCTCTCAGTATCCCCGAGAACATTGGTGACATTGGATATTCCAGCTATGCTTGGAGCTGGCATCTGCTTCCAAACTTGGATACACCTTTCTAGGTTAGACATGGACAGGTGTCTCAGCAGCAGGAGTACAAGGATTATTCCTGTTGTCCTTTCTCATCCTCTCCTGCAGTTTGCTCCCCCTCCACGCTGCAGTGCACCCCTGCACGTGAATTCATGCATCTGAATTCCAGCCAAATCTTTCTTTTGTGTTTAGGTACCTGAAGGAAAATAAGAGATCATAGATCCATAGAATGGTTTGGATCGGAAGGGACCCTAAATATCATCTAATTCCAACTTCCTCTGCCGTGTGCCCCATCCAACCTGGCCTTGAACACGTCCAAGGATGAGGAATCCACAACTTTCTCCGGCCAATCAGTTCCAGCTCCCTTCAACCACTGCTAAGTAAATCCTCTCCTCAGCTTTCGTCCGTGTAGAGCTTTTCTGCCATAGAAGTTTCCTGACAGAAAATTAGTCTCCAAACATCCTCAAAGTCAGTTTGTTGCAGTGCAAATTTTGTGTTTGGTGTCAGCTGTCTGCTTAATCCTAAGAGCATCTGGGAAAATGTGTGTGTCTCATGGTATCACTTCCCTGTAGTGGCTCTAACTGTACCAAACCTCAAGGGGTTCAACTATAAATAGTGAGGGCTGGAAGAAGACATTGACTGAAGGCAGGGAATCTGTATAAAATGAATACATCACCCTCATGAAGAGCCCTCAAGTCAATTAAAGGTTCTCGTCGCAGTTTGAGCTGAGTTGCTCATGTCCGACATATATTTTTGAGTCATTAACTTAAAAAAATGGAGCAGGAAAGAGAAGATCATTTAGTCCTGGAGATAAAGGAAAACTGGACATTTCAGGACATGCTAAGAGCAAAGAGCATGCTGGTCTTCCTTTACCTCTTTCTAGTATCATTTAGGCATTAAAATTGACTAAAATTCAGGGGCTGAGGCTGATGAAGTCTGAACTTGGTATTTCAGTAGTGCCATTGAAGAAGATGGTGCTACAGTGGAGTGGAAGAGACCTAAAGCCTTAAGCTTCCACCACCTCCACCAATTAACCTCGGGGGATGAGATAAAATGTCAGAAACTCTAGAAATCTGGTTCTTCCTCTCAAACTTCACTGCAACTGCTCTTTGGAGGAGAGCAATGAAGGAAAGTGATGGCTCACGGTGTGTTCTGAGGACAAGGATGGGGGGTGAAAAGGACAGGGATGAGGGGTATCATGCAGATGTTCTCAGATCCCAACAATCTTCATCACCTGTGGTGAAATTGTGAGTTTAGAAAACTTGTGTGATCCCACTGGCTTGGATCCAACCCTTGGTCTAAAGCAACTATTTACAAAACCTATATTCAACACGTTCAATAGCTGTCATACAGATCTTTGTTCAGAAATTATAACTTGTGTATTGAGCAAGACAAATGGAGAACTAAGGAAGCAAAACACAATCCCTGTTTTTTCCAGTTTTGTATTTACAGACATAACTTATACTAATGGGAACTGTTCCCTGGAAGCTGACACCTGAATCTACTGCACACCTGCACTTAGATTTTCAATCCCCATGGTACTTCAGGCAGAATAAATTTTGCATGGGATTGTGGTAACCACCACAGCATGAGCAGGAAGGTGTTATAACAGCTTAATTTTCTCAGGACCTGCATTTCTTAGTGATATTTAAGAACCCAAGTATTTAAACGTGGGATGCTATTACAGTCTAGACCAGAATTTTTGTAGGACTTCTCTTTTTCAGCCCAAGATACCCAGTGGTTTTGCTCTCAGCATATTTGGTGATTTCTTGTGTTTCTATTGATGCTAGCACTGCTGAGGCTACAAGAATCTCTGAAATGTTGTGTTTATCCTAGTGATAGGCTGTAGATTTTCCATTAGCATCAGCCTTTAATGAACAGTAAACACCCAGGACTTACCCAAGGAGCAGGCAGGGACAAAGATGAGATGCCTTAATGGGTAATTAACTCGTGGTGAAATCAGGAGCAGCTCAGGCCTGACTATATTACAGGTTAGCCCTTTTATTTCTTTCCCAAAGGAAACACTGTGGCTTTTTTAATTCCTCAAAATAAGTCAGTGTGACAGTCAAGTACTGCAGATTTCAAGCCAAAAATATTTTTGGTTTCTGTGGGTGTAGCTCCTGCTTTGGGGGCTGTAAAAGAACCTGATCTCTCGAATCATTTTCTCTGTGGTGTTTTGCCAGAGAGATTCTGGACTGTGGCCTGTGTCACAATAATAAATGCCAGACATTTCTCATGCAGATAGTGTCTCATGGGAGCTCTTTAACAGGAAAAATGAAAATCTAGACACATGGGCACTTCAACTGAGGGCAGGAGTGTTGATCTCCAGCAGAATACAAGGTGACCCTGCTTGTCTGATGGAAGTGGAGATTGGAGGGAAGCAAAGTGCTTTTTCTCTTGGATTTTTCCTTTTCTCTGGTTTTTGATCTGTGTTTTAAGGCTGCAGTTCCAAAGCAGAAATGTAATTCTTGTGCATTTTCCACATGATTATGTGCTTCAATATAACCACAGCTTTCATTAAAAGGAAGCCATGTTCTTCAAATCGCAGCAATTTGGCAACCTTTCCCAAGATGCTGCCTGGCAAGGGTGAAGCAGAGGCCTTTAAGATTTATTATGAAATGCACTACCAGAAGGAACTTAGTACTGTAGAGTTTTGCTGCAGGCACACCTGAATCTGTGGAAAAATAGGATTACTATGAGGCTTTTATGATCTTAGTAGGCAGAAGAATCTACAGTCAGAGAAGCAGCGACTACAGGTGCCATGACAAGTAAATAACACAATAAATACCACAAAGAATTATACTTTGTAATCATGTACCACTTTCTGTGACATATATTGACACCATTTATTTATATTTTCTATAGTTTAATCTGTAATGTTCTTAGAGGAAGTTTTTTTGATCAAGATGCTAGAAATAAGGTCCCAGCTCAGTGAATTATTTTACTCTACTGTAGATCCTAGCCAGTCAAGGGGATTGTTGTCATGTTTGAGTAAATTCTTCTTCAGGGTTTGAAAAATTCTGCTGTGTAATATAGAGGAGTTTAATGGCTTCACATTCAGCCCACGGACAGGCAGTACACAGTCACAGGAAAAAACAGTGTCTGAGATTATAATAGGAGGAAGACATAAAAGAAGGATTCAAGAAGAAGGAAAAATGTTTCATGTAGACACCAATATAATGATTGCAGCACCTACAAGAATGGTTCCTACCTGCAACTCATTCAAGTTATATTTCAAAGAAAATTGCATTTTTCCTCCTCCCTCAAAGCAGAGCTAGGCAGGGAAAAAAATTCCACTTAGAGGAATTCTATAATTTCCAACCGTTTTACTATTTGGAAATGGAGCAAATATATTCCATCCCAATAAAACTTCCAAGGAAATAGAATTACAAAAGAAAAAAACTTTGGTTCTATACATACTAACTTTTGGAATTGCTTTTTAAAAAATTCATTTCTTCTGCACCAAAAGTGCATTTCCAACTGTTTCATTTTCCCTTTCCAAACAGAATTTTAACTTCCTTTTCTTATTTCAAAATGTTTTCATTTAAATGAAAATGAAAGTTTATGATGAAAACATCTTATGACTAAACAGCCTAACCAACTATTTCAGAGAACCTCGTTAAGGCTTTTGAAGGTTTCATTCCAGCCCACACACTCGAGGAGCTTTGTGTGAGCTCCCTTTAGAGGAAGAAATGAAGAGCTTGGGTGAATAACAATAAATTAGATTTCTAAACCCACATGTTTTCATCTTTCTCAGTAGGTTGCAGCTATTTCTTTCAGAACCTGGTCTTTTCAGTCAGATCTCTGTCATTGCAAAATGCTGTCTAGAGAGCTTCACCTTCAAATTAGCCAGAAAGTGAGTCTGGTTCGAAGGAAACATAAAACTGGAGGTTGAAATGCTGGGCCAGATCAGGATAATTGGAGGACTGTGAGTGCAAATGTCTTTTCTGCAGTTGGAAGTGCCTTGTCCCTTGCCTTATCAGAGGGCTGTAGGCATGAATAACTCCCACATTTTTGAGACAAATTACAGAATCACAGAACGGTTTGTGCTGGAAGGGACTTTCAAGCTCCAACCCCCTGCCATGAACAGGGACATCTTCCACTATCCCAGGTTGCTCCAAGCCCCATCCAGCCTGGCCCTGGGCAGTTCCAGGGATGGGAGACCACAGCTTCTCTGGCAACCTGTGCCAGGGCCTCACCACCCTCAGAGTAAACCATTCCTTCCTAACATCTAATTTAACCTAACATTCTTTTAGTTTAAAAACCATGCTAAAAGGAGAGGTGTAGTAGTCCAGGCTAGTGTCTTTGCTGGGAAAGTGTTACTTTTTATTNATGGGAGACCACAGCTTCTCTGGCAACCTGTGCCAGGGCCTCACCACCCTCAGAGTAAGGTGAGGGTGGTGAGGAGTAATTCCTTCCTAACATCTAATTTAAACCTCTCCTCTTTTAGTTTAAAAACCATGCTAAAAGGAGAGGTGTAGTAGTCCAGGCTAGTGTCTTTGCTGGGAAAGTGTTACTTTTTATTAGAACTTCTGATGTGTTGAACTGGGCTGGACACTTGGTGCCCAACAAAGCTGCTCCATCTCCGCTCCTCTCCTCTCCTCTCCTCTCCTCTCCTCTCCTCTCCTCTCCTCTCCTCTCCTCTCCTCTCCTCTCCTCTCCTCTCCTCTCCTCTCCTCTCCTCTCCTCTCCTCTCCTCTCCTCTCCTCTCCTCTCCTCTCCTCTCCTCTCCTCTCCTCTCCTCTCCTCTCCTCTCCTCTCCTCTCCTCTCCTCTCCTCTCCTCTCCTCTCCTCTCCTCTCCTCTCCTCTCCTCTCCTCTCCTCTCCTCTCCTCTCCTCTCCTCTCCTCTCCTCTCCTCTCCTCTCCTCTCCTCTCCTCTCCTCTCCTCTCCTCTCCTCTCCTCTCACATTAGGACAGGGAGGGATCACTCACTGAGTGATCACAGGCTCAACTTGGGGACATTTATTTAAACTGTTATCAGTCAGATCAGACTGAGAAAATGAGAAATAAAACCAAATCTTAAAAACTCTTTTCCTCTTCCCTTTCCTTCTTCCTGAGCTCAGCTTCACTCCAGATTTTCCCCATCTCCTCCCCCTCAGTGGCTCAAGGGGACAGGAATGGGGGTTACAGTGAGTTCATCCCACGCTGTCTGAGCTGCTGTTGGCTCCATCTTTCTGGTGAGGGTGGAATGAAGTTTATGAGTTCTTGAATGTCTGGAATCCTGTGTGAGGGTTGTGATGCTCAAGCATCACTGACGTAAGACAAGGAGTGTAACGAGGAGTGATTTGATTTGAAGTTGCCTTCATGCACTAGAGAAAGGCACATTAAGCAAAATCTGGGCTCCACATTTACTTCAAGATGCTGACCTGCAGTGAGGTCGGGCTGTAACGTCTCGGGTTTGTTGACCTTCCATTAAATATAAGAAACATGACATGGAAAATCAGTTCCTGGATGGTCAGTGAAGAGAAAGTCCAAATATAAACTCATTTTGTTCTAAATTTCTGTCGCTTCCATTGATGAAAGTGGTGTAGATCATATCAGTCATCAGGACAGAACTACTGGCAGGACAACTCAGGAATTGTTTTAATCATATGCAAAATCTTTTGAAAGAAGCAATTTATCAGAATGGAGACACGTGAAAATTCTCAGAAAAAAATCTCTAGTCCAGGATAGAATAAAACTACGTTAAGAGAGGAAGAGAAAACTATTGAAGGAAAAAGTGGTACTGTGTATTTGGCTCTGGATTTTAAGCATATTCTCTGTATTTCTGTAAAATAGGATGACGGAGACAGGAAGCAATCAGAAAAAAAATTTCATGGGATGGTAACTGGGTTGCTTTTCCCCTCAAAACCAGCTCAAAGGGTGTGCAAATGAGAATTTGAAATCAAGCCCTTCACAATCTAGATTATTTAACAACAAATTCTCTTAAGCAAGACAATTGCATTTTCTCAAATCTCATGCTCTGAACAGCAGATTGACAGATACAAAGTCAGTGAGCCACACCTAAGCTCATCTTGTTTTCCAGTCTAATTTTTGCCTTCTTCCATGCAGCAAAGACTATTTTTATCTTTTTGCTCCGCAAAAGCATAATCCTGCTTGGCTCTGGGTCTGGAATGGCACCCTGTAAAACAAAATAACGAGGCACTTCCTTCCTCTACAAACTGTGCCCCAGTGGGAAACTTCTGCTATTTAAAAAGATTGAAATACTGTAACAGTATTTTTCTCATACCTTTGTGTGAGCCAGAGGCTCTGCTTTAGGGACTTAAGCCCAAATGCTGATCTCCTCAGTCAATCTAATGATAGCATCAAGTTCAAAGAGAGTTGCTCATTTTATTACCACTCTTACTGCCACTGTTGTAATTATTTTGTTCATCTCACTGTCCCTAGAAAAATTCTGACTAGTTGTTAATATCTCAAGACACATCTAAAACTTCCACCAGCTTCATTTGAAAGGAAAAGTGAGGTTTTTGTTTGTTACCGAGCCTGCCATCCTTTTCCATTTGGGTTTTAATTTCACCAGAAGGTGTTGGGTTGCCATGGCAAAGCTCATCTCTTCCCTTCCCTGTCTCAGTAGGTGCTTTGGAGGGGGAGGTGGTCAGAACAAGAGGTAATTTGTGCTAACGAACAGCTGTGTCCCAAGAACGTGTTCATACAGGGCTCACTTTCAAGTTCCTCCAAAAAAACACTCCCACAAGCAATCCAGCAAATTCTCAGCCAAGGGGATGCACAGAAATTTGTAGAAACTAAAGCCAGGCAATAAAAGGCTTGGATTTGGTTTCCCAAGCTGATAATGGTAGCAATAAACATGGGAATCAGCAGACCAAACCCTTAGACACTCACAGGTCTCTGCCTGAGGTTAAGGGAAGAGCTGGTGCAGGACACTGAGCCATGCCAATGGTCTGAGTTTAATGGTTAAATGATGCAGCAGACAGAATCCTTTGTGATACTGGGTTCATGTGGAGTCCTTCCTGGCAGAAATTTCGGAGTGAATTATATTTTTCAGTGTGACTTCCAGGATGCATCTGAAAAGAGAAAAGCATCAAACAATTTATTTCTTACTTAGGAGGAGCATCTGGGTAATGATTCGACTTACCACGTGGAACAGTGCTGGGCTGCTATTAGATTATAAATCCTTGAAGGCATGGAATTCCATTTAGAACAAGCAACACTGAAATTTATGTGTATTTTCATAGAATCATAGAATGGTCTGGGTTGGAAGAGACCTTAAATATCAACGAGTTCCATCCGCCATGCCACAGACAGGGAATATTTTGCTTTCTTTCGATAAAAACTTCCAGAGTCCTGTTTAGGTCTTTTAATACCTTCATTATGACCATGGAAAATGAGGAGACTCCAAAGAGTCATAGGTTGGACTCGATGATCTCGAAGGTCTTTTCCAACCTGGTTAATTCTGTGTTTCTGTGACGTAAGTTAATGCCTGTTCTAAGGATAACTTCAGGAGGATTTTAGAGGTGAGATGGGGATCTGTAGCAAAGCTTTATGCTTATTTTTTCTGCTTCCTGGGATGCCTGTGTTTTACTCATTGCTACAAGTAACAGGATTCTGAGCAGCAAAATATGTTGAGGGGGCTTTCAGACAAGAGGTGCCACTGCTACGAATGAAAAGCCAAACTCCTAGTAATGTTTATTTGCTGAGTTACTCTCCAGGCCAATGAGGAATCAAAGAATAAGTTAGGTTGGAAGGGGTATCTGGATTTCCTTAGTTGAGCCTTCTGCTGAAGACATGGCTGATTTCCAAGGTAAACCTCCTTCCCCTTAGCTGATGCAGCAAAATTTGAAAATATTTGAGATGTCACGGGCTCTCGAGCCCCTTTATGTGTGCTTAACCATTCTGGTGATGAAGAATTATTTGAAAATATTACCAAACAGTGCTAAAATTTGTAACCACTGCCCTTAGTGGGACACCTCTGAAAGGAGACTGCCTTCGATCTAACACTGCTAAATTTTGGGGAGATTGCAGTTAGTTACCCTGTGGCCTTCCCTTCTGGATAAACAGGTTAAAATATAAAAAAGGCACCACTATATAAGAAGAATATTAAGCTATTAGAGCATGTCTGAAGGAGGGTAAAGAAGGTGGTCAAGGGTCTGGAGGTGAAACCATACAAGGAGCAGCTGAGGTCACTTGGTTTGTTCAGCCTGGAGAAGATGAGAATGAGGGGAGACCTCATTGCAGTTACAACTTTTTCGTGAGGGGAAGAGGAGGGGCAGGCAGTGATCTCTTCTCTGTGGTGAGGAGCAATAGGACCCAAGGGAATGGCCTGAAGTTGTGTCAGGGGAGGTTTAGGCTGGATATTAGGAAAAGATTCTTCCCCCAGAGGGTGGCTGGGCACTGGAACAGACTCCCAGGGAAGTGGTCACAGCACCGAGCCTGACAGAGCTCAAGAAGAGTTTGGAAAATGCTCTCAGGCACAGGGTGTGACTCGTGGAGCTGTCTGTGCAGGGCCAGGAGTTGGACTTGATGATCCTCATGGGTCCCTTCCCACTCAGATATTCTGTGATTTTGTAAGCCCCTGTCTTAGCTTCTCCACATAAGGGTCCACAGCAGAAACCCAGGTGAGAGACAATGACCCTGCTGCCATCCTACCTGCCTGACCTTACAAAATGCTCTGCCTGTCACAGTGCTCCAGCACCGAGACTCTCCTTGAAATCCCTGTAATTCCAGTGTCATAGCTCTAAACCTGCACACAGGTTTCTCATTCCTCATTTGTTTGTTGTGCTGGATATGTTCAGGTACTTGAGATGCCCTTCATCAAGGGAGTCACAGATCACCCTCTGCTTCCCTGTGCTTTGCTTGATTCCTCCTATCCACGCTTTTCTGATGATCCCAGGGTGTTGCTCTCCCTAGCCCCACAAGCTGAGCTCAAAGTCCTCCTTGCCAGGTTAGCAAGTCTCTTTCCAAAAATGCTCTGGTCTGTCCTGGCTCTTTGAAGCAGATCCAGTTGCCACAGACTCTCAGCTGTTTAGGGAAGACTTTTTTCCCTGTCTTTTTTTCATTAAGCATCTCTAAAATGCACATGCGGTGTCAGACCGTGGGGCTGAAGTGCAGTCATTAATGACTAATGAGGAACTGAGGACTGACCTGCAGGAGACCTCCAAATTGAATATTTTCTTTTCAGATTTAGCACGATTAAACAGATTGGTTTTGTGTCCAATCACTAGCTTCATGAGAGAATTATTTTCCTGCTGCTCTGTCCCAACCCACAGAGACTAATTTAGATAGCATTAATTGGTAATTTCCCAGATCAAAGCCTTTAATCAAATCAATAAAGATACACACTCTGCAGAGTGCTGATTATCATTCGTAGACATAAAATATTATTTGTCATGTCTACCTTGATAATGACATCGGAGGATTACCAAGACCAACAAGGAGAGATGTCCTGATACCTTATAATATGTTGATTATGCAAATGGTTTCCCTAAATTATTTGCTTGCCAGGGCACGGGGGTTCTCCTTGCTGTAGGCTCCCTTCAACTCCAAGATTTATTGGTAGCCTAAACATATATAAATTACTGTCAACAACATCAGTGATTATTTTTGTAAAAGTTGCAATTCCTGTGGAGATATTTCAGGAATGACATTATTAATTATTTCATTGTGGAGAAAGGGGAGGGGCTAAAAGGCTGAACAAGTAATAGTCATTTATTTTAAGAGTCAGTGGTGTGAAAAGTAGCCCTGTTTACGTGGCAGGAGCAGCTGTAGAGCTACATGGTTTTCCTATATCAATACCAAATCTTGATTTTTTCTTCTTCAAAGGGGAAAATTTTGTCTGAAAGGTGTTGGTTTTCTGCTTCTTGGTATAAACACCAAACAGTTAATGTGATGGATTTAACCCTCTAAGCCTTTTAGATGGAAGGAACCGGATCCACAGGGAAGGACACGAAAAGAGCTTTTGCACAAAACCGGTGAAAGCCATGTTTGCGTGTGATCTGCCCTTTCCAACCCCTCAGACCTCTATTCTCCCACATTTATTCTTCTCAAACCACCTTTCCATGCCTTAGCATGTTCCTCACCTATAACACACTCTAACACAGAACTGGAAGGTGCCCCTGCCCAGGGCAGGAGGGGTGGGATGAGATGATCTTTAAGGTCCGTTCCAACCCAGCCCATTCTATGATTCCATGAGAACTTTTTTCCTAGATCCAGCATCAGCCACAGTTCCTTGGTCCTATACATTACTTTCCACCTGTGGATCTCAAAGCACATCCAGAAGCCAAAGCAGGGAAGGAGAGTAACCCATCCATGACATGAATCCTCAGACCCCAGATCAGCAAACCTGCTCACACATTTCACCATCCAGTTATTTATTTTTTTATTTCTAGTCTCACATTTGTGAACATGTCAGTGAAATTCCCTGTTCCTTTGGCACCGGTGGAAGAAAATGTGTTTTCTGCTTTGTTTTCCTTTGTTTGTGCATTCTACATTTGGGAGCAGGGTGGGGAATCAACAACTCTGTGAAGACCAGCTGCTTGCAACATGCTTCCCTTTCAGCTTTCGGTCAGGAATCTGACAGCTTCAGTTATTGTGATGGAGAAATAATGAGGCGAGAAAAGAGTTGTCAAAAAAAAAATCAGATCTCTTCTTCCAAGAAAGTAATTTACTTTTTGTGAGTTCTGTGGCTCCCAGAGACGAGAAGATGCAAGGACTCCTGTTACAGGGGAAGATTCTGTATTTCCCTAAACCAAGGCAATTACCAAAATAAAACAGAAAAATATGGTAAATTGTCAACAAAAAAATAAAGAGGCCTATTAGCTTTGTTATGACTAATTTAATTAAATGTGGCTGTTAACAGCACTTAGGCTATAGGTGACTATATGTGATCAGACCACCATGGGTTGCCTTTATTGTTAAAGGGGAAAGAGTTAACAGTGTTAATGGAATTCAAGGCTAATTTACCTCATCCTAAAACAGATTTCTATATTTGGCCAGGTGAATTCCTCCCTAAATCCTTTGATTCTATTAGCTACCATAGATCCATGATGCCAACTAAGACATTCCACGGGAAACTGGCAGATCTGATGTAGGATCTCTGCACTGCTAACTGGATCCAGGAGGGTTACCCTAATGCTTATAAAATGGCACGAGAAACCTGTGTTTATGCATCTCAAACATGCAAAAGTTCACAACTACTGAAGAAACCTGATACTGCCTTGAATATATACATTTCTTTATCTATCCAGCCTGGCACCAAAAGGACAGAAGTTTCAGGACCTGGGATATTCCCCATAGATGTTTTTTATGTCCCAGACATGCACAGGAGGACTCTCAGGGAATCTCAAACAACACCAGGTCACCTTTGCTGAGACAACTGAACCTCCCTCAGCTGATGCAGTGGAGTATGGCAGAACATTTCAGATGCAGCACTGCAGGTGGGGTCTCACCAGAGCAGAGCAGAGCAGAGCAGAGGGGAGGAATCACCTCCAAAGCATATTTTTAGACACATTAATTATGTCCCTAGTGTTTTTTTCAGAACATTGGTTGGTTGGATGCAGCAGACTGATCTGACTGATTAGCTCTCTGTGCACCACGACACACATTTAAGCACTGATGCATATCTACATGCAAACACCCAAGTTTCAAGCTAGGTGGATTCCAGTTAATCTGGATTTAAACACTGGAAATTAGTTGAGGTCACCCACAACATACGTTACTGGACCAACAGAGTTACCTACACCTTACACAGCTGAAGAATGGTGAAAAGTCTGAAAATTTCAGGACTAAATTTTAGACACAGTCAGCTTAGTAAAATAGTCACTTGATAAATCTGGTCATTTATGTGTCTTAACTCTGGGGTTCTCCCTCGAGAAGATGGAAATATACTTTAAAAGAAATAAGTCATCATCTTAAATGGTGCTTGAATGTTGAGTCACCCTCCATCGCATCGTTACTGATCCATGAAGTGGTGATGCTGAAGGTACTTAGAGCCACACTTAAAAAGAAGGTTCAACATGCTTTTAGCATTTACAGCACTGGAAGTGCAAGACAGGCATAGTTTTGGGGATTTTTTTGGACGCTCTCAGTTTGGCATGTTACATATGGAGAGAAGATACACTTTTCATTTGCAAATGAAGCTCAGGCACCTTTGAACGTGCACGTTCTCCTACATATATGCCTGACTTTTGCACGAGCGTGATTAGCAGAACCAATCCACGTTCCTTCTGCTTTGCACACAAACCTGAGACTCCCTCTTGAACTGTAAATATTCCCTGAAGCAGTATTTACACTTGTAAGACAAGCGGATTGTCACTATCCTACAAGCCTTATCTACAGTCAAGGGATCATGGCCAGTGGAAAGAATAAAATTGTTTCCTGTGCTCCACTTGCATGATAAATTCTGATTTGTATTTTCAGCTTTCTCCTCTTTTTCTGCCCACACCTTTGGACTTTTTTGTCTGGAAGCAAAATCTACCCCCTTTTCCATCCCTTCAGATATAATGTTTCAAAACAAAACATTAGTACCCATCCCTTGGAAAGCCACTTCTGGGGACAGTTGGTGGCACTGCTAGTGACATTTTCATCTCCAATTTTTGCTTTTGTTCCTCCCCAGGTTCACTTAACTGCATATTTGGAACACGTGGAATGAGCACAAGAGTGATAGATGCCTTAATGTTCCAGCATCCTGCCTCACGACCCAGCAGCACAGCTTTAAGTGACACAACACTGTAATTACATTAGCAGCCGTATTGGATGCTCGTTATCATTCCTTAATTGTCCAATAATTTTGATCAATGCCAGATTTCCTTGCTGCTGACTGTTGTGACTGCAAAATAAAAACACAGTTCAGGAGCTGTTGCGTGTACATCTGCTTAGTGATTCCTTCACTTGCGCACACACACGTGTGTTTGTGTGTGAGAGACAGAGCGTGAGCAGTCAGGGCGGCTGCCTGCCAAAATGTTCCCTGCTTGCAGCTGCAGAGGAGTGACAGAGGAGCCCTGGCTAATCTTGCTGCAGCGGTTTAGGAAGTCACCTCTGTCAGTCATCAGCCTGTGATCAGGTCTATCCCCTGGCTGGCAGCCTGGAGGATGGGTGCTTGTGTCGGTGTGAAAGGTGGCGATTTTGCCTTGCTCTCAGTTTGTGAATGGCTGCAGGCTGGAGGATGGGCTTTGACAGAGGGTTGTACTGCAAACCTGTGCTCCTTGCTGTCAACCCTGCTCTGGGTGCAGAGTGGCAGAGCAAAGAAGTGCCAATCTGCTGCAGGAAGAGTTGCCAGGAATTATTTGTCAGTGTCTGTGGCCTTCCCAGGGAAAGGAGTCTGTTCATTTGCTATGCTTACATCCAGGGAAAACCACTGACAGGCCGAGGAGGAATATATGGCAATCACAAAACCACTAAGGTTGGAAAAGACACGGCAATCACAGAATCACAGAGGTTGGAAAAGACCTCCAAGGTCATTGACTCCAATCTTTGACTGATCCCCAACGTGTCAACCAGACCAGAGCACTGAGTGCCACGTCCAGTTGTTTCTTGAACCTCTCCAGGGACGAACGTCTCCACCACCTCCCTGGGCAGCCCCTTCCAATGCCTGGCCACCCCTTCTGTGAAGAAATTCTTCTTGATGTCCAACATGAGTCTCCCCTGGAGAAACCACAGGCCACATCTTCTCATCCTGTTACTTGCTGCCTGGGAGAGGAGACCAAGACCCACTGGCTACAACCTCCTTTCAGGGGGTTTTAGAGAGTGGTAAGACCTTCCCTGAGCATTCTTTTCACCAGGCTAAGCAAACTCAGCTCCCTCAGCTGCTCCTCATAGGAGTTACCCCCAAGACCCTTCACCAGCTTTGTAATGAAGAATAACTGAGAGCAGACACTGCAATAGGCTAGACAGACGGCATTGTCCTGGAAGGACAAGAGAACCACGAAGGAAAATCGGTCGAGATTGGTTTACACTCTTTTAAAGGTGAAGCACACAGTGAATACACCAATCGTCACCTGTTACATACAGAAAGTCTGTGGTACCTACTCCATTGCAGGATATTCAGCGGCAACAGACTGTGAATGCAATTTAAAAAGCATTCCTTCTCTCACAGCAGCACCTAAATACAGCTCAGGATGATGTTTGGCAAAGGAATACCATCCCTTGATTAAAACATCCCACTTTCCTTTAAACTAAGGAGTCATCACCAACTTCTCAATCCACTTAGCAGAGCTGAGAGAAATTCAGAATATACTTTGTATGATAAATGCTGATTTGTTTTGAAGAAAAGCACCATTCTAGACTGGAATGAATATTTACAATGAAAAGTAAAAAATCCGCAAGGAAAAAGAAAGTTTTGAAACTATGGCTTTTTTTTTTTTTTTCGATTTCAACTTTGCAACATGATAAATTGTATCCTTACATGTGATGGATTATAACGAGCAGCACACATTTCAAAATGAGAAGTAATTACAAAAACAAAAACAAACAAGCCCTGCAATGAGCTGTTAAAGCTGAAAATCTCCCAGCACAGCGTTTTCAAACAGCTGTACTGCTAAATTGCCTGTTCCCTTGACAGCAAAGAACAGACAGAAAACTCCTGCTAGAGAGTTCAACTAGTACAGCCTCAGGTAATGTGCAACCACCAGGGAGAAAGTGGGAGAGACAGGGCTACAGGAAACAGGGCAGGCTGTTCAAAGGCATGGCTTTAGGTCCAGGTGTATGGGGGTTACTGGAGAAGTGACATCCAGCACAACAAATGGATCCACGAAGTAAACCCTCTCAGGGAGGACATTACTGACATGCATCCAAAGATAAAAATAACAGCTGATATTATCAACTTTATTCAGGAAAGAGACCTTTTCTGGGTCTGTATTAGCAATGATTGCTTCTCTGTTGGAAGGATTTGATCTTCAGACCTCAGGCAGGTGTGCACCACCATGCCTTAGGATAAGCCCCATCTCGGATATCCTGCTGCAATGACCTCACTTACTACAGGGCAAGAGTCTGAGCATCCTCCCTCATTCCAGAGTACCCAAAGGACTCTGCTTAGGTACCACAGCTGTGCTTGTGCCATAAGGATTTTTTCCTGTGCCCACAATCCAGAAAACACCGACATTATTTGGAGCACAAGTCTGATGAGGAGTGTCTGAGGGAGCTGGGAGGGGGGTGCTCAGCACAGGAAAAAGGAGGCTCAGGGGGACCTTATCACTCTATAAATCTACCTGAGAGGAAGTTGTAACCAGGCGAGCGTCAGTCTCCACTCCCAGGTAACAAGTGACAAGAGGAAATAACCTCAAATATTGCCAGGGGAAATTAAGATTGGATATTAAAACAAAAATTGCTTTGCTGTAAGGGTGGTCAAGCATCGGGGCAGATTGCCCAGGGCAGTGGTAGAGTCACCATCCCTGGAAGCGTCCAAGGAATGTGTAGATGTGGTGCCTGGGAACATGGTTTAGTGGTGGACCTGGCAGTGTTGGGTTAATGGCTGGGCTTGATGACCTTAGAGGTCTTTTCCAACCTTAGTGATTCTGGGATCCTGTGATCTGTGTGAACGAGTTTGGTGGAGAACACTGAAGCTGATAAATGAGGGAGAATTAATAATGCAAAAACACCTGAGCTGGAATAGCTTCCATCAAAAACAGAGAGAGAGAGAGAGAGAGAAATCAAATCTTTCATTTCTATTGTTTCCCTTGGCAGGACCTTAGTTTTCAGCATGGGCTAAAGTGACAGGGAATCGATGTAATGACTTCCTGGAAGATTATTTTCTTTACAATAACAACAATAAAAAAGAGGAATGTACAAAGAATGAGGGCTAAATTTTGCACAAAGATTCTTTGATTCATTTGCTGTTCAGGTTGTATTCTTTCTTCTCTTCCAGGAAATCCTGATGCCTTTTAGGTCTTGAAATTCCTTCTCACAACTTTCTTCATAATTTTCTGGTTTGTTTTTGATAGACTCATCCTCTGTTCTTCAGGGATTCTCCCAAGTCTCCAAGTGAGTTCACAGGCTCCTCTTTCTCTGAGCATTCCCACACCCGGCCATAGGAAGGCCTTCTTTTTGTTTAATTATTTGAAATTTTTGACTCAAAAAATCATCCCCACGCTGTCACGCAGCTTGACATATCCTCAGCCCAGTCCATCCTTGACATTTCCCTTTCAATTTCCAGCAACCACATTAAAATCACTGATCTCAGTTCTTAATTTATTTTATTTTATTTATTTTATTTTTTCCACTTTAACTACTGATAAAAATGACATTGTAGTTATCCAAGACACCAAATGAATTATTTGGGTTCTGATTTTCTAGGAAAAGAAGTATGAAAATCTCATGACTCTCTCCTTTTTTGGCCTTTCATGAACAGCGTTTCTTATGTGTCTATATACTGGCATTTTTTTTTCCACCTTGCAACATCTTGCCCATTACAAACAAATCTCAGTGGAAAAAAATTGTGCTATTTAGAAAATGCACATTTTTCTGAACTTTATTTTGTGGGGAATTAATTTTCAGCCTCAAAATAATCAAGTAGATAATTTCACTATTTCTTTTCCTTTTGCTAAGTTGAAGGAATTAATCTGATCTTACCATCACTTACTTATGGTTTATGTATTATTTTTTATATAATTGTAATTATATTATTATATATTTATATAATGTATTGAGACCAATGTACTTCAGTGCATTATCAAAAAGGATTCACTTCTTTCTTGAACAAATAAAAGTAAAATTGATCTGCCTTTATCTCCTGATAAGGTGTCATATTTCCAGGTCCCACTCCTCCCTCCCTTCTGATTGTGTCCATATTGTCAGTACTTTGTCTGCACATTCTGGTCTCCAGCCAGGACAGATGGCAAGATCCTGGAGTTCCTCATGTTATGAAGATTCAGTTTTCTCACCACATAAAGTTACAGCCTTCTCTTTGACCTAACTTTGTGGCACTTTGTCCTCTCAGCTTTCCTTATGCCCTACAAAACCCCATTGCTCTGATTTTCTAACCCCACCTACAACGTCTCCTGATGGTCTTCCCTCCATACCTGTCTCTATTTCACCTTCTATTTGTCTTTGTCTCTAGACATTTTCCATAAGATTCTCACTCCAATGATGACAAAAATCTCCCAGGCTACTTTTGGGGTCTTCTAATTCTTGAACTTTTGCCTTTAGATGTTTACTGCTGTGTGGACAAAAAATAAAATCTCAGATACACCAAGCAAAGAAAAACGTGTGACTGGGATCACATTTTAAAGTAGTCTTTAATTGTGTGATCACATTCACCCTCATGCTTTACTTTGTGCCCAGAACACAAGGATAATTTAGGAAGAAGACAGCCAATATGTTGTTTCTGTTTTCCTATTCAATGACTGCAGCAAGTTTATCCCAGTTTATCCTCGAACCTTACTCAACCCTGTTCTAAAGATAAAACTAAAAATACCCTCTTGGGCTCTTCTCTCATGCTGAATACCGTGTCTTCTGAGGGTTTTTCAAATTCTTAGGAGGCAATTTTCAAAATGTTTCTATTTCTGGGATCATGCTAACTGGAAAGGGAGATGTCTGATGCACATAATTAAAGGCAAATGTTTCCTCTAATTTTTGAGTGCTGAATTTCAGTGGCCATGTTTTGACAATAAAGGCAGCTGGGAACACAAATTAAGAGGATTTCCAGCAGAGTCTTACTGTGGCCCAGTGATAAAAGATTTGGTTCCTCTTGGATTTGTAGGATCCGTGCAGAAAGCTGGCACCAGAACCAGAGGTTAAGGACATGGACGTGTCTCTTCCAACGGAGATCTCTTCCACTTGCTGGAAGCTCTATGATATGCAGAAGACATGATGCTATATCCATGAATCTCACAAACAGTGGGAAAGATTTATTATGCTGGAAGTGAAAAATCATCAGCACCTTAGCACTTGCTATTTGCCATATCAAACTTTGGTAAAGACCCTGACATTCAGGGGCAGGTGAAATTTTCTTACCGTGTCCAGAGCAGCTGAGCAACATTTTAAAGAAATATTCCTCTCTGACCTCTGCAGGAGTGGTTTTGTCCTAGCTGGTTTATTGATCCCAGATGGGTGATGAATAAATCTCCACAGGGGCAGTATTTTGGTGCTGGTGTTCAGAAAGTGCATCCTTGGAATTTCTGGGTTAGCTTTCTTCACGGAAAGCTAGAAGCAGCTGCCAACCTTGTATCCTTGGGAAAAGGAGTTGGAATGCTATTTGTGGATTTGCATTCTCCTGTCTTTGATAGATCATAATGGATTATACACAAAATTTGGGCCCTGGCATATCACTTCTTCACCCATTTACAAATCTAGGGCTCGAAATCTTCCTTTTTCAAATCACAATTTGAAGAACATCCTAAGGGGGAAGTCTCTGGAAAAAATTCTCCTGTTTTTTATTCCTTTTTCTTTTCTGGAGGAAGTCCCTACTACCTTGTCTCCCACATTGGTAAATCCAGAGGAAATTTCCCCGAACTTCAGTGCCATTCTGCAGCCCCTCAAGGAAGCTGAACTTTTCGTAGTTCCAGTTCTTTGGTATTCTAAGTGCAACAGCTCTGCTGCGGTTTCAGTAACTGATGAAAATAGACAATTTGCAGCTTCTTGAGAGAACAATAGAAGGAATGAAAAGACTAATGACAACAGCCAAGATTCGTGGCCCAGGGAAAAGAGGGCGACATCATTTTCCCATATTCAAAGTTGGAAAACATGAATCCCATTTTCTTCTTTTCATCCTCAGCAAATAATTCAGATGTTTCCCATCCCTTAACTGTGCCTTTGTTTCTGTGATGAGGGTAAATCATTACCGTGACAATCTGTTGGCTAAATTTTCCCCACATCTGTGGAGTTTTTCACCAAGTGGGCCATTTGCCCATTTGCAGGCTAATGAACAACAGGAGCTTCAGATTCTTGAGATGGAGCCCACACTGGGAGGTTGGGAAGCATCGCGTTTCAGAAAACAGCCTGGGCTGGGCAAGGATTAAGATTTTATAGATTCTTGAAAAATGTGGTCAAATTACGACAGATCCAGTCTTCCTCTGTGAATTTTGCTGAGAAAAGTCATGTGTTTTCAAGACCATGAGATCTTTTTCTTCCAGTTCTCACAACAGGTCATGACACCTTTCCCTGTTGGAATAAAAGCCCTGAGGATTTCATTTGGCTGTTGCTTTCTTAAGGCTGAGAGCCCCACTCAGAAAATCTTTTAACAGCCAGCACAGTAAAATATTTTCACAACATCATGTTCACTGGTGGCATCCAAACCAGAGCTCTCCAGGCTTCATTTCATTCACCAAGGTTTGTGCACACAATAGCCTTTCATTTCTCTACTCTGTGACAAAAAGAGCTAGCTAGAGGCGAAATTTTGAGAAGTCGAACCCTGCAGCCCTTTGATTTTTATTCTCAGAGCTGCTGGTGAGCCTTAGGAGAGTACGGTGTGCCAAAAAAATGAACAAGACTCGGGAAGTTTGCTGCTAAACTGGTCTTTAAGGAGTTGAAGCTGTTCACATCCCAGACTGCAGGAGAGGGAGTGTGAGATGAAACTGAGGCACTGGCCAGGACAGTGTGAGGGTTTACAGCCTGGGTGGTGGGTGAAACAGGTCTTCGTGGTGAGGAATTGCGCTGATGGAGGCACAGTGGACACAGGAAAGCAAAGCCCTGGCAGCTCTGTGATCCTTTCCTGGCCAACGTGGGGATTACACACTCGATCACAGCCTCTTTTACAATTTAGGAACAAAACAACTCCTGATATGTTTCGGTTACTGGCCAAAATAGAGCTTCACTGAGAAAGCCCCTTTCAGTCTTACTCTCTTATCTGTCCATAAGCACTTCCATGTTGCAATCCATGTTGTGGGTTTCAAATAAATCACCAAGAAGACGTGCATCAGTGTGCTAAATTGGAGGGATTGGGTCATTCTCTGGACCAGAGAGATGCAGGGATGAAGAAACATGAGGTCCTCTCTGGGACTGCTTAAAGCAGACAAAATTTAGTTTCTCTTTTAAATTGTTTCCAAACCTGAATCAAAACCCATTGTGGCTAAAAATCAAGGGAATAAACAAACCCCATGTAAATTGAATTGTTCCATGCTCTCTTTAGGGTGGCAGGTGGCTTTGAAGTCATAATAACGGGAATTAAGAGTTCAAAAGGCAAACATTCAAAAGCACAGCCTCCATCTCCACATGCCTGTATTTGTGTTCTAGCCCTGGGATAAAAATGAGTATTTTCTGAAAGAAGATACTATGCCAGCCCCCTGCACGTGGCTTTGCAGCTTGGGTTACACACACTGATGTTATATTCTGATATTCTGAACAGGATATTGCAAATGTTTCCTGCTAGGTTTTTAATATACTAGGATATCTTGTATATGATTTCCCCCTCCTCTTTATAGACGTTGGGTGTGTGTTTTCTCATCTTGGAGACTTGGATTGACATTTCAGCCAGGAGGGAAAAGTCACGGGAAGTCATTCATTTCACAAGGGAGAAAACTAATTTCCTTGCTGTTTTAAACATGTGAGACTGTTTTCAAGGAGCATCCCAACTGATGTGCAACTTTTCAGGCAGCAACAATTCTTTTCAGGCATGTCTGGTCTCAGATTTGCATCTTCATCGGGATTTGAACCTGGATGCCTTTACTGCATCACTGCCATAAGATGGGGAGAGCTGCTTTGCTCACGCAGCTCACAGGCTGCTGTCCTCTAGCAGATTGATCACCAGAACTGAATATGCCACTCACTCTGATCATGCACTCTTAAATATGTACATCCTGATAAATCTGTTAGTGATAATCTTTGAATTTAGAGATTGCAACATTAAGATCCTGGTCAGCAAGGTTTGTAACAGAAAAAGAGAGGTAGACTTTAAACTTTAATTCAACATACAAGAGAAAACTATATTTCACTATAAAAAATCCCATTGCAATTTGGATGTGTCTTCCTACACTAAGAGAAAAAAAATCACAGCTCTCTGAAATAGCCTAACACACAGAAGTGTGAACTTGGTGGTACTGGGTTTTGTGGCTCCAAGCAGTAACGGGAACGCTTCAAATACACAGACTTTTTATTCCTCTTTTTTTCAGGACACCTGGTAACCCCTGGTGTCACAACTGGCCTTATACAGAGTGTGAACACTGCCAAACGACAGCAGAACTACTCGGGGTGTCTGGGAACGGTTCTATCCCACACAATCGGTCTCAGATGAAGATCCTCAGATGACATTTTTTTTCTATGGAAAATTATGAAAGAGTTTAGACTCTTGTTTTTTCTCTTATTTGAAGAGAGATAACTGAAAGTATGTGATTAATGAATGATGTGACAGAGTTTTATAAACTTATGAATGATGGAAAGAGTTATGACCAGGAAATAATTATTCACTGTCTTGCTCATTGCAAATGGTGGAGTCACCATCCCTGGGAGTGTTTCAAAAAATGAGTAGATGTGGCACTTTGTGGCAGGAGTTAGTGGGCATGGTGGTGTTTGGTCAAAGGTTGGATCTGATGACCTCGGAGGTCTTTTCCAACCTTAATGATTCAGTGATTCTAATTCAAGGCTGGGAAGTGAAACGATCAGACCAAGCAAAGAGAAGCAATTTCTCAGGCAGCGCTCAGGTGGCTTCATGCATCTCTTTCCCCTAAAATACAGCGAAATACAAAAAAGACCTCAGAGCATTTTGAAGGGGAATGAACAGAATAATGAATAAATTTGTGGCTGACTGCTAAACATTGAAATCTCCATGCAACTTGTGCACACAGGAGTCACCTACTAGAAGGTGGGAGGAAGAATTATTCTGTTATTTGCCTGTTTACTGTGGGTTTTATCAAAACAGCCATTCTTGCCTTTTGTTGGAGAAAGTATTTTGCCTAGCTGGACCATTGGTTCATGAAATAATTGTATTTTCCGATGTGATTCCTTTTGCCTGATGTTAGAGTCTCATACTGACAGAGATCTTCGGCAGCCACTGATGGGAAGTGTTGGACATCCACAACCACTGAGCCACTAAATTGTTCTGCTCTGTGGGGGTGAGGAGGCAAAACTTTCATTTCCATGACCTCAAAATGCTTGAAAAATATTCTGATGTGTAAAAGAAGGGGAAAGAAATGAAGCTGAGGAAAACAAAACTTGAATTCCTCCATCACTGGGAGCTAAATCATAATCATTACAATTAATTATCAGTACTTAAGAGTCTTAGTAATGAATCATCTTGTCAGGAGTGTTAGTGGGATGAATGGCTGGATGGTAACAGATCTTAAATCTGAGCACCTCCACCTTTCTGCTATTGCTCCTTCCAGATTAGATTGGGCTGCAGCTCCTGGCAGTGCACCTTTGCTGTTGATAAACAGCAGCATTCTCCCTTCAGGGCTGTCAGTCCCAGGTCTTTTAAGCAGCATTGCATAATTTTAAATTAAAAAAAAAAAATTAAAAAGCCTACAAACTAAATCATGAAAGACAACAGAGAGGAAATCAATGCTTGGAGATGAGATGATTAAGTCAGGAAAGAAGAAGCTTTGTGAATGTGTAGCCACCACTGGAAAAATGCACAAACAAGCACACAAACACACAAATAAATCTGAATTGCTTAAGGAATATGAGTGTAAATAAATGATATTTTATAGTACACCAAACTGCCAAACATGCCATAACCCTGTGAAAACCACTTACGCTTTAATGGCTGGAAGGAATAAAACTGACAGAAGAATAAATTCCCGGTGCACTCTGACACTAGAATACATCTCCTATGGAAATTGTGCTGTTTTCCTCATTGACTTCAAAAGAGCCACTGAGCAGGGTGACTTTAAAGGTAGCCACACTTGGTTGGGTAGGGCTGTATATCTCGACTTGAAGAAACCTGGGGAGACGTTTTCCAGTGAGAGCTTAGGAGCTGAGCATAAGATCAGAGCAGGAAAACTCTGGCACTGCTGGTGGAACAGGTGGGATACCTGGTGTGGAAAAGTTTGACTGGCAGGTCCCTGGGATAAAATCTGAAAATTTAGGAGCTGTAATTTAGGTTTATTTACACCCCAATGGCAGAGGGGTGTGTGCTGCTTCTTGAGTTCAACCTCCTTTGCTCAATGGAAATTCTGCCATGGATGTTGGGTCCTAGAAAATTCACCGTGTGCACCCTCAAATGCCACAAGACATGAAGCAGACCTTCCAATGCTCCATAACAAGCTAAATATTATATATTTAAATATTTTAAGAGACAAAACCCAATGTAAACCCGTGGTGTCCAAGGAAGCAAGAAAGAGAGACTTAGCAGGTTGCTTTTGTACCTTCATTTTCAATAACTGGAGATTTATAAGGTGGAAAATGGCCAGATGGTCCTAGAA
The DNA here is from genome assembly GCA_013398015.1 of Oreocharis arfaki. NCBI lineage: Eukaryota > Metazoa > Chordata > Aves > Passeriformes > Paramythiidae > Oreocharis > Oreocharis arfaki. The sequence goes on from VZRR01008228.1 coordinate 78,028, forward strand.
TGTGGCTCTTGTCCTAAGGAAGAAGGTGACCCTTCCTTTCCATCTGTTCCTCAAAATTCAGTCTTCTTTGCGGTATGATATGGATTTGAGGTCATAACAATATGGGGAGAGGAACAAAGGACATCTTTGGTTAAAAAGGAATATTCTTCAAATCATTAAACATTGACATCCCCATTAACCTAAGCTCTCCTGACAGACAGGGGAGTGATAATGGATTTAATCCCTTGAGCCAAGGATGAGAGTCCTGTCTTCCTAAGGTCTAACACAGGTTACGGGACAGATGAATGGAGCCCTTAAAACCCCTATTTCTGTCCGTTTCCTGTAGAAGAAGTCAAGTGTGACGAGCTCAGCAGAATATTTGATAGTCCAAGCATCTAAACTTAGGTGAGATGAATCATACAGTAAATGCCCTAACAGTGGGGACACTCATTATTCTTACATGGAATAATTGGCCATGGAGAGGAGTAGAAACAACCCCATTGCTTCTCACCTTTACTGGCAATAAATCTGCAGACATCTACTGTACCATCTATTAGGTTTCCTTGATCTCTGATTTTTATTGCATTATCAAAGCAGGTGGGACACTGTGTTGTTATTGTATGAGCCTTACACATATTCTTCGTATTTCCATCATTCTTGTGTCAGCTGACACGACCTGAAGGAAAGGAATAACACAGTGCCAATTCACAGCCAGGTAAAGCAGCTGTAAAAATGTTTATACACGTTTATACTTGCAATGCTTCCTTGATCATCATGCTGAGCCCTTGAACATTTCTGTCACTGGGACGGTCTGATGCGGGATTATTTTGGCACCTTTCTCTGTAAGGGCAGACTTCCAAAGCAATCCTGCAGGAAGTAAGAGTGTTTAAAATATTGGCTTCACACAGTCCCTGACAGAGGTATCAGTGCTGCAGACAGAGAGGAGCAGCAACAGAGCAGGAGGTGTGTTGTCTTCACCAGAAATGCACATCTCAATCCCTTTGCTGATAAAAGATGCGGATCCAGTACATCAGCACCTGCATGGCTCCAGGGCTCTCCACCTGCAGTGCCATTCATCCTCCAGACTCTTTGAGATTAAGAACACTGCCAAAACAACACCAAACTAAAGGCTTGAAAAAGCCTTCAAGGGATTGTGTTGCGCACACTTCTTTAATCAGCCCTTTTTTTCCCTTTACCCCTTTATTCATCTGTCGACTCCTGCCAGATTCAGGATGCTCACATCCCAAACAGATGTATTTCTGTGGAATGGCTGTATGGATACCAGGATGGGTGGAATAAAGCTTGATTTTAAGTACAAGACAGGAGACCAGGGTGATGGTGACAGAGGAGAGTCAGGTCTTCCCGTGACACCTCCCCACCAGCCCTCAAACACACACCACCCCTTCCTTTTCACTGTCTCTGATGGGCAGTGTGGTTTGTCCTAAGATAAGACAACCAGGTGAGGATTGCAGGAGGAACTGTCTGGATGCATCATTAATACATCTCAGAGATGAGGGAGCTGAGGTATTGGTGCACATCAGCCTGTAAAACGGTTTAAACTCTGCTGGAGGCTGGGCCAGCTGGGCAAACCGGTCTCCCAAGGTTGCAGGTGGATCCTTCTGGTGGATCCTTTCCCTGGCAGAGATGCCCAGGGTACATCTGGCCTGAAGAAGGGGTAAAAGTCTCTTCTGAGTGGCTGAGCAAAAAGTGCTAAAATCCAGTCAAACATGGAGGTAAAATCCTAAAGTAGCTCCATAGCTGCTGTGCTGCTTTGTAATTGTGGATTCTTCTAGGCCAAAGACTGTAAACCTGTACATTTCTGTCTGAACATGCCTGTGTTAAAATCCTGATCAGCTAATCAGTGTGAGGAATGAACTGGTGAAGACAGCTTGAAGATTGCAAGGGTCCCAGGACCTAACAAAAGTGGAAATCTGACTTTTCTACAAAGGAAATGTTTTCACTTTTTTTTGGGATATGGACACCTGAGGTAGGTTAAGGGCAAAAATGAATACGAGAGAGGAATAAGGAAGATCCTCCCATTCAGTCATGAGGTTCAGAGTGGACCCTCTTGCCAAACTCAGCCCCGGACCTGGGTTTAGACTAAAGGTTTAGTCCTAAAGGTTTTAACTGCACTTAAACTTGACAGTACTTAATTGATAGCTTAAATCAAACAATTTAACATGAGACTCCATATAATTTACTGTAAGCACAACAGTAACTCACTTATAGGTTTGACTTACAAATTTAGTGTGCTTAAAAATCTATGAGAGCATCATTCATCATATATTTCCCTAAGCAAATATTCCAACTGCACACACACAGACCTAAAGGAGTATGTACAAGATATAAACTTGTGAATAACACCCCTCAAAGCCACTGAAGGACTCACATCTGATGCTTTTCCATCTTCCCAATGGGTGAAGAGTTGAGCCTCAGGGAGTGGGAGGGATCAGCCCAGAATCCATTGTCATTCACTGGTCCTCCAAGTACAGCAAACTTGAAAATTCACTGGCTTTGAGAGGCGTCCACTCGAAGGGGGATGCTGGACACAGCCCTCTGTTGTCTAGGAGAGCTCAAAGGGTCTCACTCTGGACCTCTGTTTATAGGGCTACAGGAGAGGAGGCTTTAGCCACAGCAATTTTCTATGCTGGCCATAATTTAGGCTGGTAACTTTTTGAAGTTCGGTAACAAAGATGTTCTTCCACTTGGGTTGTTATTCAAGCAAGAAAAATAAGTTTCCAAGGCTGTTCATTAAAAAGCAGAGCTCATTAGACAGCACAAGTTCCTAGGAGCAGTCTGTGTTCCTGATAAGCTCAAGAGAAGCTCAGCCCAGGTGCTGTTTGTCAGTGCCGAAGCCTAACGAGGATTTCTCAGATCACTTTGATCTGAGGAGGGTGGGATGCACCACCACAGCTACATATTGACCTTTTAAAATTATTTTTTATTTTATTTTGAAAGAGCTAAACTCACGGACAAAAAGTAGGGTGGGGAAATAAAATGTTACAAGAGGATCTCTCAGATAAATAAGATTGAACAAATGAGATATTTTGGACGCAACAGAGCTTGAAAGCAGGTTTGATGTAAATACAATATACAGTTACAGTAATCACACCAAACAGACTTGAGAAATGGTGCCAGAGTATTTTAAGGGAGAAGGTCTCACTATAAAAGCCAGCACTGAAACCTTAGAAAGGTTTTTCCTTCTTCTTTCCTGATCTCTCAGCAGAAGAATCTTGTAATGAGAAGCAAACCTCAAAGAGCTCTTGGCCGAGTTATGTCACTGTGGGCTCCCACAGTAATTAGGGCTTTATAAACTTGCTGAAGTAAGACCCAGCTCTCCTTTCATTTTTCCTTTTCTCCTATGCAGTACCTTTGTTACCCATGCTCCTAAACTTTTTCCCCTTTTTCTTCTGTCAGAAAGCACTGCTGAATTCAGTGACATAAAATAGGTGTCTGAGTGAAGACTGAGGGAGTCAGAGAAATTTAAGGTTTCATTGAGTCAAGTTTCCACAGTTATTGAGAGACATTATGGTATTTTTGTGTTAGTGAGGCTTCTTCCCTCTCAGTTTTTCCCACTCAATTTTCCTCTCCATTTACTAAAAGGCTGTATTTTCAGACTTCCTTAAGAAGCTGAGATTGTTAGAATGTCAACATCTCTTGATTCAGTGTAAGCTAGAGATCCATGGAATAGTTTCCTGGTGGAGAGCTTTGCCTGCTACAAATAATATTTCATGACAATACGATCCTTGAAAATCAGTTATGTTCATTCTGTAACTTCACTTCTGTGGGAAAAACTGGATTTTTCAGAGAGAGTTCTTGTTCAGTGTATTGGGAAGAGTAGTGAACTGGTACTTTTACACTAGCTGAAATATCGCAAGGCTTGGTGTTGTGCAGAAAATCATCATGGTGTGAAGACACATCCTACTTTCCTCCTGCACGAAGATGTGTCTTGCTCTGAGATAACAGGTTGATTCCATGCCTGAGCCCGTGTTTGTGTGGAGAGCAGCGAGCAAGGAAGGCAGAGGAGTCTGGCTTGGAGAACAGGCTCGAGCATCTTCCTGTGTGAGCGTATTGACAGAGCCAGAGAGGCTGGGTGATGGGATGATGGTATCTCTGAGGATACCCAGAGAGTGACAGAAGGGTGAGGGAGCTCATGCATCACTGTCCTCTGACTGGTAAACAAAGCCCTACTCCAGAATCAGTCAGGAACGTTTGTTTTTAGCAGGGATGACAGAAAGAAATATGAGTTGCTTTTATTCAGTCTCATGAATAGCAGTGGTGAAGATGACAGCCAGGAGCAGGACAGATCCCTGTGTGACGTGTCCCCCTGCCTCCCTCCTGTGCTCAGTCATCCAGCAGGTAAATGAGTGTGGAGGAGGAGGGAAATCCTGCCTTGCTGAGTCTTTTACCTTCTCAGAGTCGTGGGCTGCACACCACTCTTCCCTCTGAGGAGTTTGATGGGTAGCAGAGCTCAGCTTTTGTCAAGGCTGTTTCAGACTGTGACAAATTTGTTCCCTAAATCCACACTCTTTTTAATCTAAATGTCAGGTAGGAAATTAAAGCCCTGCTGAAACGGAGTGTATTACCAGCATTTTATTAGATCACAAACAATTTAATAATCAGATAGAGGGAGAAGGTCATTTTGTTGTCAGTCCAGCTTATCTCATAAATTAGGCATCAGGTTTTGCACAAAAGCATCTCTCAGCAAATAAAATTATCCAGTTTGACGAAGGACCTCTGTCCGTGGAAAACACATAACACAAATTAAATAGGGAGCCCTGTGATAAAATTATGATCCAGAAATGTATGAAAGGGGATGGGTTCTTCAAAAATGCTTTTCAGACATTTGCCCTATTAACAGCAAGTAAATGCCAAAGTTGCAAAGGACACGCCTTCCTGATGAATTAATGTGAAATACTTTCAAGGTCAGTAAACAAGAGGGTTGGCAAAAGAAATACGGATGATAAATAGGGTAGCTCTTAGTGACCTCAGTGGCTGAAAAGGGAAGAAATCCAGAACACTATCTCTTCACTAGAAATATTTATAGCCTAGAAATTCCACTTTTCTGAGCAGGAGCAGGGCAATGAGCGATGCAAAGCAACATGGCATTGATTCCAGCATATCACACCACAAATCTGTCTCTGGGATGGGGTAAAGAAGTGACAAGGAAATGGCTTAGTTGGAGCAAAATTTATTTCTGAGAATATTATGAATGTCTGGTCTTGCCCAAATTTGTCTTCCTGCAGCTCTCTGAGGGACAGGGATTTCTGGACCCCTGCCTGTCTCCAGCTGTGTTTTGTTATTTAGCCCTCATTAGAGTGAAATTAGAGTTGTGCATTAAGTGTCCCACTGCAGTGAGGGCAAACTGTGGTGCTTTGTCCCTCGAGAGATGCTGCAAGGCAAAGGTGCAGTGGCCACAACAGAAACTTCATAAAAATATTCATAGAATCATTAAAGTTGGAAAAGACCTTTAAGATCATCAAGTCCAACCATCAACACAGCACCACCACCATGTTCACCACAAAACCATGTCCTCAAGTGCCATATCTACAGTTTAGGGATGGTGACTCTCCCACTTCTTTGGGCAACGTATTCCAGTACTTGACAACCCTTTAGGTGAAGAATTTTTTTCTAATATCCAATCTAAACCTCCTGTGGCACAATATGAGGCCTTTTCCTCTCATTCTGTCACTCGTCACCTGGGACAAGAGACTGACACCCCTCAAATTCCTACTTAAATTCTGCTGCCACCATCCAGCTGGAGAAATCACCATAGTGAGAGTAAAACGGAGTCTTTCCCTCCTGTGAGAGGAGCTCACTTGCATCTCATTTCTCCTTCTCTCTGCACAACGTGACATCGACCTCTCCACAAAATGTAGTCATACAAATCTTCTACCCTTTTGCCATGTGGCCCTGGGGATGCTGTGGGGCACTGGCCTTCAAAAAATGAAGAATTGGAAAAAAATTCTGCAGAAGAATGAATTTTAAAAAAATGTGTTACCCCAGTGAGTGGGTAGCAGCATTTCAGAAAGCTGAACTCAGTTTGCAAACCAAGGTTTGTGCTGGAAAGCTCATGGTGACTGAGTCTAAGAGTCAGGTCTGGTTCATGCCTACATGGACCAGATCTGGCTCTTGGTTGTGTTCTCTAAAACTCCCTCACAGGACTTGTAACCAGGTGGGGGTCGGCCTCTTCTCCCGGGTGACAAGTGGCACGTCACGGGGAAGTGGCCTCAAGTTGTGCCAGAGGAGGTTCAGGTTGGATATTAAGAAAAATTTATTCACTGAAAGAATGGTTAAGCAGTGGATGAGGCTGCCCAAGGAAGTGGTGGAGTCACCACCCCTGGAAGTGTTCAAAGAAACGAGTAGATGCGACACTTCCTGGCATTACAGTATTTTGTTGAACATTGAACTTGATGATCTTGGAGGTCTTTGCCAACCCCAATGGTTCTGCGTGTGCCCACAGCTCCCTTGGTAATGCCTGTGGAACAGCCCATCCTTCCCGCTACTATGCTTCGCACAAAATTATTCTGATTAATACCTGCTCTGATATGATTTTATCTGCCCAAACTAAAGCTCTGACCATACCTGGAAATTTAAACTCTACTTTTGTTCATGCAATAAAATGATCCAACCTCACCTGCTACTCCTCTGTTAATGAACTGCCTCTATTCCTCTTTTTAATTCTGCAGTGTATTCCTGGCCAGCCTGGCCTGATAATCACTTAAAACAGATTAAAGAGACACACATAGTCAGAGAAATGTTTAGAAAAAAGCCGTAGAAGCCTTTCCAGTGCATGGATACCATCAGTGTGAAACCAAGCTGTTCCGAACACTTTGACTCTTTGCCAATGCAGACCAATGTGAGAGACAAATTCATTCATAGAACCAGAGAATCACGGAACAGTTTGGGGTGGAAGTGACCTTAAAATCATCTTATTCCAATATCCCTGCCATGGACAGGGATGAGAGATAAACATACTGGTTTAACTTTCTGGTGGTGAGAAATAAAGCAGAAGAATTTTTTTTTTTTTAGAGGAAGTAAGAGTAGTTTTAATTCTGATATGATAAGGGCATACAGACTACTTGGAGAATAAATGAGAGTGCTTAACTCACATCTTCTGTTTTGGGTAGTGGATTTTTCTTCTGGCTGAGAAAACAGGAGCTGGCCTTACAACTATCACCGGGTTTCTAACGCTATTGACCCTATGCCATCCAAGTTTTGTGCTGGTAATAAACCACAACCTTGCTCCTCATAATAGTTTGGACATGATGTATGGATTGATGGGGTGCAGAATACCAGGTCATTTGTTCACAGAATATGGGATCTCTTAATATGGGCACCATTAGTCAAGGACAGGGTTTTTATTGCCAAATGCAAAGAGATGTGCATTCCCAGGACGCGGGATGGTTTACCATCCTAAAATGAAAGGAAAGTCATGTCTCGAGAGAGATTTATGGACCATTCAAGGTGAAAACCAAGAAGAGCACACAGCATGGTTTTACAGCTGAACATCTAATCCAATGCTTGGATTTATTTACTGTCTTTGTATAGATTATTTTGGCGCTGGTGTCAGCAAGGCTGTAGACTTCCACAGGACTTTATAAACCTGTTGCTGATGAAGTGAGTGGTTTAAAAAAAAAAAGACTTATAAGAGGAAAGTAAAGATTAGGATAGGATGTGTATTCTGGATCCATTGGTGGGTGGAGTACATATAAAAGTGTTTTGAGACCACCAAATGCTAAATCTTACGTGTTGGCAGCACAAATACAACCTGTCCTGGTTGCACAGGGGTCGGTACAGTTTCCCAGAAGAGACTGAAGCAGTTTGCTGTGGTTTAACCTGGAACACATCTAAACACCACAGAGCCGTTTACTCACCCTCCCGTAGAGGGATCAGAGAGAGAAGCGGGAAAAACAAAAGGGTGAAACTTGTGGGTTGAGAAAAAGACAGTTTAGCAGGACAGGGAAGAAAGGGGAAATGATAATAATGATGAAAGAATACATAAAATGAGCGATGCATAATGCAATTGCTCATCACCTGCTGACTGAGGCCCAGCCAGCCCCTGAGCAGTGTCTGCCACCTAAGTCCTCCCAGTTTTATTGACTAACATCGCATCACACGGCCTGGAACATCCCTTGGGTCGGTTGGGGTCAGCTGAACCATCTCTGTCTCCTCCCTGTTTCTTGTGCACCCCAAGCCTCCTCTCTTGCACAGGAGTGTGAGAGGAGAAGTCCTTGTCTTAGTGTAAACACCGCTCAGCAACGATCAGCAGCGTGTCTTGAACAATATGCTCATCCTAAATCTAAATGACAGCACTATAACAGCCACTAGGAGGAAAATTAACTCTATCCCAGCTGAAATGAGGACATAGTGTTTCTAAAAAAACCCCAAGCCAAGTAACAAAAAAAGTGCTGAAAAATACCCCACAAAAAAGAAAATCACCTGTTATAAAGAAAAATCTGGAACAAAATGTGTTCCCAGTCAGAAGGTAACATCACCCATGGGTTTATTCAAAAAGGTTTGCTAAGCTGAGGTAGACAGAGGACTTCACATGTGTTCTTTGAAACTGCAGATGCTGGGATGTCACAACATTTCTGGGTTGCCAGGTACTCACCAAGGATGTGTAATCATGGAGAAAGTGCGTGGAGGAGTCACAAGGTGTTTCTCTCAAAAATTACCAGTTAATACCTGTAAATACCAGTTCACTTATTGCAAAGATGGTGAGAACTGACTTGATGGTACTGGGCAGAAAACAGCAGGCTTCAAAGGGATGCTTAAAACATGGAAAAATCCACAATTTTCATGTCAGACAGGTTCAGCAGAGGGATACACTTTTTTTTCATTAAGTGAAATGGATTTTTTCCATTGCTTAAACCACTAGAGAAAGTAATAAAATTTCAGTTTCTTGACATCTTTTCAAAAAGTGTTCAGCTTTCCTATGAGGCAGCGCTGCAGCTAAACACCCACTTGCTTTTGTGCGGGAGAAACTTGGGAAATAGCTGTGCACGGTGTGATCTGTGAGGTTTGCTCATGTTGTCAGTGTGTGCTCCTTCTGGCATTAAAATCCCTGCTCCTAAAAGTCAGTGTCTGATCCAGGACTACCGACTCTACATCCCACAGAGTGTGGTGCAGCAGAAGGAAACATCCCCAGAAGCTGATCTTATGTTCAACAATTCCTATTCTTCCCCATGTTATCACCTTGGCAGGGCATCATACAGTTGTATTATTCAGGGTTTACTCACCTTTTCCTTTATTCTCACCTTTTCCTTTATTTCTTCCTATTTTCTTCATTTTTAAAAAATTCTTTTAGTTTATTTCTCTGTTGGATATAGCTGTAAGGATGGTAGATGTTGAGGTATTTAAGCAGATGACTAAACTCTAGTCTGGCGTTAACCAGATGGGCTGTGCAAAAATTTGGATGTGACATGACAAATTGCAAAATATAACAGAGTGAGAAACTGATAAAAGTTAAAGGGAGCATCATGATGAATGGCCAGGTTTCACAGGTGGAGTTAAGTAAAGGACAACCAAACTTCAGCACTAATTGGAGGGGAGTTCTGGGGACCTTTGGGATCTTACAAGGCCAAGAGTGCCTAGAGATCCAGAACAGCAATGTTAAAGAAGGCTGGGGTTATACAGGTGGTGGTATCAGAAATACCAAATTTGGGTATGACTATGGTCAAACTGGGACAGATGGAGAGAAACAAAACCCTTAAGAGTGAGTAGTTTATCTGTGAGGGCATAAGGGCAGGGAGAAGAAGGGGTCAGGATGGTTTGGGCAGAAAAACATTGGAGAATGGAGAAGAGATGAGGGTGAAGGGCTGTCATCTGTCCTCTTGCCCATCACAGTCTGTTCCTGATTATTTTCCTGTGTGAATGTGCATTTGTAGGAACCAGTCAATGGAGGGATCACAAGTCTCAGACCTGGGTACTAGAGAAACCAGGGATCTGAGAGTGCTTATTTGGTGGGGTTATTTCAAGGACATTCAGCTGGGACACTGAATTCAGCCTTCAGTTTTCACCTGGAACAGGAAATGTAAAGAAAATAATCCTGTGAAAATGGGAATTCCTGAATTCTGAGCATGAAATCCAGTGGGCTGAGAAAAATCTGCATTGGCCTTCACAGTTTTTCTGATGGAGAATTCAAATAAAACCCAGCCATGGGGTGACCTAGAGCCAGTTATAACCACAAATAATCGTCAAGTCAGATGCCAATATCCAAACCCTGACAGTTTGGGAGAATTTTAATCCATTAAGCAATTAGGTCATTTCTCTAATTGAAACCATGCCAAGATAAATCTCCGACAGTGCATAATATTGGGAAAAGCCGTGTTCTGACCAGTCCTAAGAGCCATCTAATTAAGGGCTAATCAAAGCCTGATGAAATACTGATGAAATAATACGGATGAAAGGTTTTTAGTTTGTTCTACGACTCTGGGTAGCACTTTGATTCAGCACAGTGCCAGTAGTGGAGCTGGTTAATCGCTGGTGGTGTTGCTGCAGATTCTTGATGGAAACAGAAGGCGGAACTTGTGCTGTATTTACGAATTACTCCTTCACTGCTGCTGAAAGATAAATACAGGAAAAGATATGGAAAATATGGCCAGATGATATTGAATAACAGAACCTTTTCAGAGACCTGAATATCCATTACTGTGGAGGCAATAGTTAAGAGGATAAACAATTCAATCCATCTCAATCTGTGTGCTTAGGCAGAGCCATATCCCTGTCACTATTTACCTGCTCAAATTTATCTTCTGATTTGCCATTTTATTGATGCATAGATCTCTCTCTATCACGTTTCTAGAGCACTTGGCACCCTGTGGTCTGATTGCTCAGCTTCTGGTTTTGGGGTTATCCTGTACAGAAGGGGACACAGAGGCTCTGGAAGTGATGGCTGGAATGCAAAGGTCCATGGTGCCAGTGGAGATGAACCTTGCAGAGGGAGTTCTGAGGGTTTTTTAAGCTTAGAATCCACATGATGAAAGGAAAGTGTGAATCTTGGGTCATCACGTTCAGTCCTTTCTGAGGCAAACACAGCACAGAAACCCATCCAAAACTGATCAAGCACCAGCAGAAAACTGGGAATTTGGGTCTGGAAATCTACATGGAAGCTTTGTTTTAATAATCAAAAACATGTCCTGTGCAGTGTTCTCAGGCTGTAGCTCTCTGCTTTTGTCTATCTCCACTCTCTTATAATCTTATTTGTTTACTTATGCATCCGTTTATTTGATTGGTTTTTGAAAAATCACCTCAGCAATTGCATTCTCCTACGATCTCATGGCTGTTTTTCTTTCCTTTTTATACTTCCAGTACAGAAGGAACTATTTATCCACGCAAGCACAGCACAAGTAGGAGGGTCGTTTCTTGCTACATTTATTTGTCTAAACAATTTGCTTCACCTATCAGGTGAAGAAACTTTGCTGTTTGGTGAATGGGATGGGTAGATGAAGCCATCAGGCATCCCACTGGTGCTTTGTAGCAGGAAAAAGCCTTTGTAGTGATGGGAGCTCCTTACTTACTTTGCCTCACTATGGCAGGCTGCAGTATCCACCTTCAAAATGACATTTTTGTGCATCTGTATCTCAAAAGACAACCCAGGAGAGGCCTAGATTCTTTAGAAAAGGTTTATTGTCATCACTGACTGCTGCAACTTCCCCTTTGGGTCTCCTTTCATCACTCAACCCAGGCAGCAGATTGATTCTCTCCTAAATGCAAAATGTGATGGTATTTTTCCCATAAATCAAGACACTATCAGGGAATTTACTTCAGGGCAGTGGCTCTCGGCCCTGACTTTACAAAGATTTTAGCTTAGAGAGGTTCCCAGCAAAATCTGCCTCTGTCCCCAAAATCTTTCAGCTGCAGAAAGGCAGTGCCAGTGAGACACTGTGCATGGCATTTGCTCCACAGCTGCTTTTAGGGTGAGAAATGAGAACACACAGAGCAACCATGGCAGAAACAATCTTCAGGGTGGAAAACTCATGTCTTCTTAGTGAGAGCTGACAAGCTGAAGCTGGTCTGTGTGAGAGATTTTTTCTCTGCTGTATAGGTAGAATCAAGCAGGGGATATTAAACACGCTGTTTTCCAAGGAAACCACTGAAGTACCCAACAAACAAATTAAGATGGAGCAGTGGATTCAGACGATGTGTTAAATATCATTTTTAGGTAGTGCCCTAGCAGGGATACTTGAGAGGACTGTGTGGATTTACATGGATGTCCTCAGTCAGCTTGGAGCCTCAGCATGGCTGTCACGGTGTTTATCCCCGTTTGTAGAAAGTGGAAACACATGAATGCTTTATTGAGCATGAGTGTTTTACAAAAAACATGCTTCCTGAAACATTCCATTTGATAAAATAGAGATGATAGACAAGCTTCCAGTGACTCCAGTCTTCTGCTATCATTGTTCTGAAGGACAGATCTCCTTTAGGAATTGCTGCAGCAGTGAAGACAAACAGCTGGGGAATATCCTGGTGGCTGCCCGTCTGTGTCTGAGGAGGACCTCAGATGCAATGTTTGCAGTGTTGCAGTTCTCACCCAGAAGGAGCAGAGTGCCCAGGACAAGGAATTATTCAGCCTGACAGTCAGCAGAAGTCAATGAACTCTAGCATAGCTTTAAAATTACATTTTTTACAGTCAAATCCATTCATGCCCTGTGTACTTCCATCTTACCTCATACAAAAGGTTCTGCACAGCAGCATTATCCCAAGAGGGAAAAGCTGGCATCCTCACCATCATATAATCATTGCTTTTTTGTTTCCCCCAACAGACACCGATTTCCCACTTTTCCCTGGGTTATGAGTGCTGAAAAACTTGAAAAGAGGCAAAGACACACTAAGCGTTAAAAAAACCCCTGTTCTCTTTAGCTGGGCTGGTGTCCCATGAGGGCATCCCTGGCTTTGAAAGGATGGGCTTCAACTTCTTGTTGTCAGCTGATCATGTCACTGAGAGTAGTTAGGTTTGTAGTGAGTTATTTCTGGAGCATATTTAATGTAGAATAGGTAAATATCCTTCCAGAGCCACAGTTACTCAATCTTCTGAGACCACAAAAAGCTGAGTTCAAGCTATCAGTACTACTGAAGCAAAACTGAAGAAACACAAGAGCTATTTGAGGGGGGGGAAGATTTCTGACTCTTGTTTGAAGTCAGCAGCAAATAAGAGTGTCTATGATGAGCCAGAATGACACGGAACAGGAATGGGAGCTGAAATTTGATTGCCGAAATTGCTGACACAGCAGATTGTGTCTGGTTGCTTCAAGTTCTTATGATTTCTGAAGAAAGAAAAGCAGGAATGCTGGGAAGCTGCTTCAAGACCTGGATAACCCCGCACTGCCACTAGCCCAGCTGCCAAAACTCAGAGACAGGGATCCTGATAACTCAGTGTATTGTGCTGAAGAACAATTTATATCAAGGGACCTTAAGGCAAATTAGTGTTCAAATACAAATCACAGCAATTTCAGAGCTAAGAAGCAAGTTTTATTTGTGTTAACTCCACCACAAACGAAAAAGAGGAGGTACCTGCAGTTACGAAGCTTTTTTTATTTTTATGGTTGCTAGAGAAGGATAAATGTTTCTTTCTGGTGTATTGAATGTTTTTTAAATGGATAAATTTAAGGAAGGCAGTTAAAGAGAGAGATCTATTCCCACAAAAATGAACAAAGTCAACCTCCTAAATCAAATCATTTTTACAAGCATGTTGCAAAGAACTAGAACAGATGCTGTAGAAAATGACCATTTGCTAGAATATCACTAAAAGCACAAACAAAATATCTGGGATATGATCTTAAGCACAAGGTGATTATCAATTCCTTTTATGTTTCAGTAATCTCAGACTCATTTGCTCCATTATGCCTTTAGAATAAATGTATTTGGTGAAAGTCCTCTGAGACTTAATGGATCTTGAGATCAACTAATGTCTGTAACAAGTGTTTTCCTTTCAGAACCACTACCGTGGGCAAAATTCATAGAACTGAAGAAAGGAGTATTGGTTTTGTCAGAGAAACTGGTCAAAGAGTGTAAGACACTCACTTGCAAAAGCAATGTGGAAATTAAATAAATTAATGGTATGTGGAAATTGAGGCAGTAACACAGGTTCAAATGCAACCATCTTCTGCATAAGGGGAAATGACAGCTCTTTAGAAGGATTTAGATGTATGGATAGAACAGTACTGATGTGGTGAGAAACCTGGCTGCTTTCAGAGGTGTGATGGCGACATCATTGATGGATGGATTCATCTCTGTGATTCCTGTTAGTGTGCCAAATACGACACGCATTTGGACGGTCACAGAATTATAGAATGAGTTGGGTTGGAAGGGATTTAAAGTTTATCTCATTCCAAACCCCTGCCATGGGCTGGGACACCTTCCACCAGATCAGGTTGCTCAGAGCCCTCTCCAAAGTGGCCTTGAACACTTCCAGGGATGTGTAAGGCCCAGCTTCTCTGGGCAACCTGTGCCAGGGCCTCACCACCCTCACAGTAAAGAATTTCTTTGTTAAATCCAATCCAAATCTACCCTCTTACAGCTTAGAGCCCTCCCCCTTTGTCCTATCACTGCATGTCCTTGTGCTTGGTTGCTGAAACCAAGCATGGGCCCAGCTCCTGCATCGTGTGGCCTCGTCTGTCCAAGGCCGCAATCCATCTTCGTGGGCTCTGCTGAATTAGAGTTTGTGATTCCCACTTGAAAAGAGCCAAATGAAAAATCTGTTGTATGAACTGCCACAGTATAAACTCCCATAATTTTATCAATCAAGAATTTACAGCTCTGTTACACCCCAGCTTTATGTAGGACTTTTAATCACATCTCAGAAAACTTTCAAGGTTTCCTCATCACAGTGCGTTCCGAGAAACATTTATTTGGTACTTGGTGGGAAAAAAGAAGACAGAGACTATAAAACCTAGGACTTTTCCAAACAGCTGATCAATGACATCTTGCCCATGAGTGGACAAAATCTTCTCTTGAATCAAAAACTCAGTCAAGGGCAGGAGTTATGAGCTGCTGCCTTTCTTGGATGCCTTGAGAGGGTATTACAGCTCCAAGCCTCCTTTCTTTTAATGTATTTAAAATCTGCCCATTTACAGCAGGACACTGGCCCTGGCTTTCTTATCTTGGAATCAGGGAGTGGATGCAGGCTGCAAGCTAATGGAAAGAAGCAGCACAAAAATAAATAGCAATTAACTTTGCACTTGGGCAGTGCTATTTGGGCTGATCTGTGGTACTGGGGAATTTTTTCCTGTCCCAAGTATTGCTGTAATAGATGTAAATAACAGAAAATAAACTCCTTCTCCATATTTGTGAGGTATTCCCTGGTAATGTGTTTCTCCTGCTGACCTCAGAACCAGGATGATTTCTTTGAAAATCTGAAATTGAACTAATGATGCAAGGAACTTATCCACATGACAAACGACATTCCAGTGGCTTGCTTTCTCAGGCTCCTCAAGAGAAAGGAAGGAAAGAAGGAAGGAAGGAAGGAAGGAAGGCAGGAAGGCAGGAAGGCAGGAAGGAAGGAAGGAAGGAAGGAAGGAAGGAAGGATAAAATAAATTATTTACATTCCCATGACATAGCGTAAAATATCAGTCTTTGGGGCATACATGGGTCAAATTTTGATAAAATCTTCAAGACCTGGCAGTTCTTCTACCAAAAGAAACCGGTAGCTCTCCGTTTCCTACCTCAACTGAAATATACACATTGAAGGAGAAGGAGCTAATTCTTACAGTTCAAAAATAAATTTTTATATATATATATGTAATAATTACAAAATCAGTATAATTTTTACCCCACCAAAATGGAAAACTGAATGGGAAATGGGTATGCAATAGGTTGCAACAAAAGAAGGTTTGGGCTGAGGGTTTGTTTGGAGTCCAGGAAAGTTGAGGTCTCTTCTGAGATCCAGATCTTGGACCAATTTCGGGGGGTTTTTTTGACAAAGCTGGTATTCCTTAATTTATCTTTTTTTATCTCTCTCTTTACTGAAATTGTAAAAGATACATTCTGCTTCAAATTATGAACCACAGGATAAGTGATTTAAGGGCAGACTGTGGTGTTTCGAACAGGTATGATTGTTACAGCTCAGGGATGGAAATTTTATTCCAGTCCTTACTTTCCAAGATGGATGATGTAAGTAGCAAAAAAACGCCTCATGCTTTTGTGTTCTTTGAGAAAACTTTGCAGAAGTGAAATAAATAAGTGTCATGATAATAATAAGTAAACAAAGAAAATGAAACATCTGATAACTGTGCACCATGGCCTTTGAAAACAAAAAAAAAGCCTTAAAAGAGCCTGGGCCTCAGCTGAATTATTTCTATCAAGAAAAATTCTGCCTTTCTCTTTCACTAAAAGGAAACTGAAGTGTATAGACACCCAGATAAACGTTTTCAAAAATCTTTTTCTTGCTAAGTCTGTTTTTCAGGATTTTTTTGTTCTCTGTCCCACATGCATCAAAGTGGTTCGAGAGACTTAAGTATGTTCTTAAAGTTAAGTGTGTCTTAAACACAACTGTGCTCAAAGGAGGTGAAATAAACTTGTGTTCTCACTGTCTTGAATAGAATCTTTGACTATCCATACAGAAGTGTAAAGTAAAAATGTCATTTTTTACAGAGTGCCAAATGATTAACAGCTGGTAAGAGGGTAAAGGTAGGAGAGGGGATCTGTTATAAATTATCAGTACAAAAGAATTAACACATTCCTTTAAAACATTTGCCTCTAAGGCAAATCCAGCTTCTCATTTTCTAAGAATCTAAAAGGGAGAAAGCCTACTTTAAAAACAACAGAAGCAGAAAGAAATAGAAAAAGGAAAATAAAGATCTCCTTTTATATTATTAATGTTGGTAGGATAAAAAAGAGCTTGGAGACATGGTTTGGAATGCTATTTCATTACCTGCACTGCTTACTTACTGCCTAATCCATGTACTTATTTATCTGGATTTGGAAGAAGCTGACAAACTTGAGGCAACATTAGAATGCAACAACACTCCAATTAGCCCTGACAACATTAATAACAATGATGTCTCACCTGTATCTGTTAAATATTTCACCATCTTAGATGAAGTTAATTGAAATTAGTCAGCAGCACAGCAAGGTTAACGAAAGCTGAGAGCAATTTTTGAGGGGTGCGATGGATTCATGCACCCACAGACTTCACCCAAGAATAAAACACACATGAAGTGACCCAAGACAATTAAGAGCCAGGAGGACTTTTTTCACTTGTTTTTGTAGGATGTAGAGAGAAGCATGGATAAATAGTGCCAGAATTGGATTGATTGCTTCCATGCGGTATCCCAAGGGAGCTGACTATGACATCTTTCTATCTTCCTGCATAAAGATAAATATCCAGGAGAGAAAAAAACATTTGTATGCATCAACACTTAATTAATGTCAACCCCAGGTAGCCAAATAGACTGCTTTGTTCTCCAGGTTTTACTGGGCCGTGCATTTCGAGCAGGGATTTTCTTTCCCATCTTTCTCTGTGGCTGACATGTGCTGCTTACGGATGCACTTTGCATGATCTCTCTCTTCCGTTCAGAAAGAGCATCTCTTGGTTGGAAAAGACCCCTTAGATCATAAATTCTAACCATGAACCCCACACTGCCCAGCCCACCACTAAACCATGCACCAAGGCACAACAACCTCATGTTTTTTTTTAACAGAGATGGAGATTCCACCACTTCCCTGGGCTATTTTTACATAGCCTCTTTTACATATTTTTACATGAGCCTCTTCCTCATTTTGCATGTGGAAGTTCCTAGACTCAGCATTACATGACTTGATTAAATTACTTAAGAAGCTGGACCACAACCTTTATAGTTGGAACTGGAGCTTTTCAACCCCCGTTAACCTGCTAAGCCAAGACACTGATCTTAACCTAAAAGTACCAAGCCAAAAAACCCCTAAAGAGTGACTGAAAAAGAGAAATTAGAATTGCAGTACCATTCTTATTGGCTTTATCCGGATGCCTCTCATTCTTCTGTCTTCATTTCTTCATTTTAAAAAACTGCTCATGAACTTTGGCTCAGTCTATTTTAAGCAGCCACGTGTGCCAGCAGCGTGAGTGCTCCGGTCAGCAGAGGAACCTTTCAAAGCTGACATGGTGAACTCTAATGAGACCATCAGAAGCAGCTTCACTCTCTCCTGCTGATGTACAGCGTGCTCAGTTCAACTTGACACAGATTACCAAGTTGTAATTCATTTAGGTGGTGGTCAAGGGATAATTTCCGACATTTAGAGAAATAAATCTTCAGAAATCTGACAAAGATATAACATAAAGCCATCAAGGCATGAAGGGGTATTAACACATTTGTGTGTGTAAGTGGATGTAGTTTAATCGGGGTGGGGATGCGAAATATCCAGCTGGCCTGGGGCAACAGTACTCTCTAACTTGATGTGACTTTAGGGGAAAGAGAGAAAAAAAAATCCATATTGATTTTTAATAAACCCTGTGAAAGATGTTCTTGGAGCTCCAGCCCTCAGCACGCTTTCCCAGAAATAGATTCCGATGCTGGGGTTTCACTTGTTTGTGTCTGGAGGCCAATATGTTCTTGAGCTAAAAATGAAACACGGAGCAGATGCTGCCTTGAAGTGACGTGTTCCTAAAATCAGGAGAGTTGGATGTTGTCAACATTCAGTAAACACACACAAACAAGGAAAGCAAAAAAAAAAATGTGAAGGAAAAAGGAAAGACACTAATTAGAGCTAACACCCTTTGACACGGCATTAACAAACAGGATTGATTAAACAGATATTATTAACTTCTCACACCCAATTCCCACTCCCGATTTACAGGTGGAGAAAGCACGGCACTAAGCAGTGTCACCACATCCTCACTGGGGGGTTGAGGTGTCTGCCCTCGACCCCCTCCATGCTAGACACATGTTCTGCTGAGATTTTCTTCTTTTCCACTGAACAGCCTCCAGACTTAGTTACAGAATCACAGGATGGTTTGGGTTGGAAGGGACTGTAAAGATCATCCAGTTCTAAATCCGTGCCATGGGCAGGGACACCTTCCATTAGACCAGGTTGCTCCAAGCCCCATCCAGCCCAGCCTTGGACACTTCCAGGGGTGGGGGGACCATAACCTCTCTGGCCAACCCGTACCAGTGTCTCACCACCCTCATAAAGAATTTCTTTCTAATTCTAACCTAAATGCTTCTCCAGTTTAAGGCATTCCTCCTTGTCCTAGCACTACCTTGTCCTTGTAAAAAGTCCCTGTCCAGCCCTGGGTTCTGCAAACCTGCGACTGATGCACGTGAGGAAGTCAGAGATCAGACAGAGGGATCCAAAGTGCAACGAGAGTCCATCGTACAGATAGACACAGGAGAGAAATGGAAAGAAAGCAGACAAACAAAACTAAACCAGGGAATGATTGTTTATGTTCATCTCCTTCCTGCTGGGTTTTCTTCTCATTTCCATCTTGATGGGATGACAATGTTTTGGAGACAAAACCTCTCTCCTTTTCCTTCTTCTGAATTGTGCAGTGAACTGTACAGGGACAGTGTGGGCAAGGGGCACCGAGGACCATCAAGGTGGTGTGAAATAATCTCCTAATTGTGAGATTTTGGAACAGTTAACATCAGAAAACCAGTGTGTCCCCAAGGCAATCATCAGAAATTTCATAAAAGCAGATTTTGTAAAAAAATCATATTGTTAAGGATATCTAATAGGAAAATTGGAAGGTATCTAAAGCTCTGCTGCTTTTTCTCTTCGTATCCTTGCAAAATTTGCTGATGCTATAATTTCAGACCAAAATACTTCACCTGTGTGAAAATCACCTGACATCTCACCTATTACAAACTTTTAAAGGAATTTTCTTGCAGGGACTGCTATTAGTTATTTTTAAAGATTAGCTTTCATCTTTCTTAGGATAAATCTTCTGCTCAGGAGCTTCCTATATTTTCTTATCTTCACAGTATAGTTTTTATGTAAGTTTTATATAAGCAGTATAGTTTTATACAACAAAGACATTGTACCTTCAAGGAAGCTAAAATTTTTATGAGCTTCAGTGTTTTTCAAAAGCTATTTCTATTGTAATTTAAATTCTTCCCTTCTTTCTTTATGCTTTAGCAGGCAAGCGAACAGAGGAACTCTGATTAGTCTGAAATTTTTTTATTTCCTGTATTTCACCACTGTAACATTTTCTTTTTCTAGTAAATGTGTATGTGCAGCGGAGTTGTTTTTCTCTATTTTTGGATTTTTTAAAATTACTTTAGCATTGTTAGTGTTTTGTGGCCTTATGACTT
Organism: Oreocharis arfaki; assembly: GCA_013398015.1. Lineage (NCBI taxonomy): Eukaryota > Metazoa > Chordata > Aves > Passeriformes > Paramythiidae > Oreocharis > Oreocharis arfaki. The sequence goes on from VZRR01008228.1 coordinate 98,236, forward strand.
CCTGTAATTACACCAGGGAAATTTAATTCCATGAATTTTTTGAAAGAAGGTATTTACACAATTTAAAACAACAGCCATCTTTACTTGAAAGAAGAAAACTACAATTCCTGACTGATTTTCTCAAAATATTTTTACATCTCTCCAAATCAGCTGTGAATTTCATTCCAATATGCAGGATTTTGGACACTTCTCTGAGGAAAGAAAAGGATCAGAACTGGTAGGTTAGGTTTGAAAACAATATCACCTTGGAGAAGGGACTGAGGGGAACCTCGTTGCAGTCTGCAACTCGTTGCAGGGGTGGGTATCTCAGGATAGTGCCTGAGATAACTTTGGGATAGGGACATGTGTCACTACAGAGGGATTTTGCCATGGTTGCTGCTGCAACAGCAGAATATCCTCCTTCATCTGCCTCAGTTTTCAGCTGTTGTGTGTGGTTTATCAGCTGGAAAGCACCACGGAGTTCCCTCTCCTGCAAGGGAACAGAGTCTGGCTGGGGGGTCTCCAATCTGCTCCATCCTCCACTGAGTCCCCCTTAGATTGTGTTTGTGGGAGGTCTGGTGTGCTGACTCTGCTCCATGCAGGGAATACAAACTGTGTTTTCTGCTATATATTCTCATCTATTTTACCCCCAGTCATTTTGCCACACGCTTCATGCCTGAAAGAGCCTCTGACACCCAGACCAACGCCTCAGATTCTTGTATAAAATATTTGTCTTTCCATTAAATTGTCTCTCATGGCATTTTGGAGGCAGGTAGGTGGCAGGGGAAGAAGAAATGGCAGGAAGGAGGTGAAGTCAGGAGACACACACAGACAGTGAGGAGAACAGGATTACACTGATTTGGCAGCAGAGAGTTAGTGAATTGAAAGAAATGGCATTAAGCACGGATTGATTAATGGCAATGACAACAGAGACAAACAGCTTACAGCCTAAATCCTCCCCTCTGTGCATTTCACTGCTCTGTGCTGCACAGAGCAGGGATGTCACTGCCTCTGCCTGGTGGCTGTTTGCCTCCTTTTGCAGCTGAAGGGATGAGCAGTTTTGGGCAGACATGAAGTGGCAGCACTCACTCAGCAACAGCTCCATGGGGCCACCTCACCACAAGAAGGACTTCGAGGGTCTGGAGCGTGTCCAGAGAAAGACAACGGAGCTGGGGAAGGATCTGAAGGACAAGTCTGATGGGGAGCAGCTGGGGGAGCTGTGGGGCCTCTGTCTGGAGAAAAGGAGGCTCAAGGGGGGCCATTCTCATTCTCTTCAATTCCCTGACAGGAGGGTGCAGCCAGGTGGGGGTCAGTCTCCTCTCCCAGGTAACAAGAGACAGAACAAAAGGTCATGGCCCTAAGTTGCACCAAAGGAGGTTTAGATCGGATATCAGGAAAAATATCTTCACTGAAGGATGATCAAGCATTGGAACAGGCTGCACAAGGAAGTGGTGGAATCACCACACCTGGAAGTGTTCAAAAAACATGGATGTGGTGCTTGAGGACATTATTTATTTGTGAGTGTGGTGCTGGGTTGACAGCTGGACTTGATGATCTTAAAGGATTTTTCCCCAACTTTAACAATTATGATTCTGTGATTCTATTCCTTCCTCCATCACAACCTCCACCACATCCAAAGGATTGGTGGAAAAAGAGAAATTCATAAATGGGAAAAATCACATGGGACCTTTCAGTGCCAACCTACTACAAATCCCTTTCTGTTGCGCTGTGATTTCGTCTTTTTTTTTTTTTTTAATTTATGGTGCAGTGGCTTGAACAAAAAGAGGAAAAATAAACCAAAGAGTGTAGGAAGAGGTGTCTCCTGCTTTTCAGCCCAGCTGCAGGTGAAAGGTATCTCTGCCTGCATATGCATGTCCATGTTTATATCCATAACTACATTAGATATTTATAAGTAATAATTTTATGTGAAATACACTGTGTAATACAGAGGATACAAACTATACACAAATAATGCTGTTGTCAAAATTAATGTCAATAAATATCAACATATAAAATTTTCTCTTATTCTTGAAATCCTGCACCCATAATGCATTTCACTGGAGTTTTGTTAGAGCGTGATGCGTTTTTCAATCTAAAAAGCACTTTTACTAACCTTGAATCAGGGCCCGTTTATCAGGAAGTAGTCAGGATAGCTATAGCTGTTTAATACATTTGTGGTATTGTGGCTCATAAAAAAAATAGTTAACATCAAGTCAGGATAATATTTAGAAATGAGATTATTCATTAGAAGTCAGCAGAATATTAAAAATCCCTGCGAATGTTAATTCTAGGTTGGAGCTCTCACCAGGACTCACTTAACTCACTTTGGCAGCTGAAAAGTTGGGTGTCTCCTGCAGCTCCTTGTCCACACACCTTTGGTACAGAGACACGGGGATCTCTAGAGCAAATTCTGCTGCGTCCTTCTTGTGGTGATAATGTAAAAATTAATTTGCAAGGCAACATTAGATGAGGTATCTCATTTCCAGGGTGTCAAACTGAGGGCAGAAAAATCCCGCCCACAAATCAGGAAAGTAAAAAAAAACAAACCCCAAAATGCCCAACAGCTCAAGTTTTTAACTCTGTCTAATAAAACTATCTAAAGTCATAATCATTTGCTCTTAATAAACAAGTAGAATTTAGGTATCTGGAGTTCAGTTTTCTCAGCATTTACTCTGTATTTACCGTGAGTCTGCTACAGTTTGCAGAACTACCATTTTCCATGGCCATTTATGGAAATATGTGGAGATTTTTCTTAAAAATAAATTTTCTTAGGAATAAATAATTAAAAAGGAAAAATTGTGGTGACTGGAAGCTGGACCTTTTTGCCTCCTGGGGTTCCTGTGAGCTGAGAAACATTTCAGCTTTGTTTAGGAGTCTTAGACTTTAACTAATTAAAGGTCCAGTCAAACAAACCCATGGAAAAGGGACAACAGAGCTAGATGAATGCCAAAGTAAACCAAAAATGCTTTAGTATTGAAAACACTATAAAAATGAAATTATGCTGAAGAGAAAAAGAAAAAACACAGACGTATTTCTGAACATTCTAAATATTTTAAATATCTATAAATATTCATTATGCATCCATCCCCAACATGTGTTTTAAACCCAAAGTCTCTGCTTTCATTAAGTGAATGCTACTGGAGATAAAAAGTATGCTTAAAAGAAACAGGACAATTATCATTGGACCAGCTGTGGTGATAAATCACAGCCAGGCAGAGAGATTAGGTTCCAAAAATGGAAATAAATGCACATTCACACTGGACTTCCAACAGAGAAAGGAAAGCAAGGCAGAGAACAGAGGTTTAAAAACCAGTGCTGCACAGATAAAAAACAGAAAACAGAACTGCAAAATGATGGACAGATTTTACTTCAGGCTCCTTTGGACTTTGACATTTTTGCAAACAGAAGGAGAGGACAACAGTTTAAATTAATTAGCCCTTTAAATTACAATAGCAGCTCAGGACTCCAGGCTATGCACTGTGAATCCCTTTCTTGTGCCGTGAGTTTTTTTTTTTGCTTTCCTGGCAACCACCGTCTCTTGTGTGAAAGTAATTTGCTGGCAGAGCCCTTTGTTCTGTGTTCGAAAATTTCCTAACCCAGAGATGAGTTTCTGAGCAATCACCACTTAGTAAACTTTTCACCACTTTTACAATACTGATTAATAGTATGGTGTTTGTAAAAAGAAAAAAAAAAACCCAGATATCTGATACAAGGAGCAACACAGCTGCTAGAAATGGTTGGAAACCATGGAAATTTGTCCTAAAATCATTATTCCTCCTAACCTTCTTCTCTGCCAGAGTTTCCACTTCTCTTGGGATCCTTTAGCCTTTCTCATGGTAATTCCTGGCTTGTGTTTGATAAGGTGCAGGTTATTTGGTTGTCAAAACCAAACTGTGGTCACAATATATGCAAAGCAGGTATAGCAAGGCACAGTTTCCAAAACAATGATCATCTCTACATCAAAGAAGAAACAACAGTTAAAAAAGAAAGTGAGATTGAGAATTTATGGATTTGATCTGCTGGGCCTTCCAAAAGAGGCAGCCAACAGATGCACAAGTTTGTGCCAAAGGACAGAAAGAAGGGAGAAATCTTTGATTGATTGTGGTGACTGGAAGCTGTGCTGAAAGACCAGGAAAGAAAATATCAAGCCCATCTTCAAAGAGGGCAAAAAGGAGGACCCAGGGAACAAACGGCTGATCAGCCTCACCCCTGTTCCTGGGAATGGGGCGGAGAAGTTTATCCTGAAAAGCATTTCAGGAAGATCAAGGATAAGGAAATGATCTGGGGGAGAGAATTGCTCCACCAAGGACAAGCTTGACCAGCTTGATAAACCTCTGTGACAGAGTGACTGACCGAGGAGATGAGGGGAGAACAGTGAACAGATGAGGGGAGAGGAGAGGATATTGCCGACCTGGGCTTCAGGAAGGCCATTGGCTCTGTCTCACATCAGATCCTCCCAGTAAATGTGTGGATACATGGGCAGGGAGGTGGATTGAAAACTGGCTGAAGGGACATGGAGGATGGTGATCAGTGGTGGAAAGTCTCACTGGAGTCATGGACCCCAGCACACAGTCCTGTTTAACATCTTCATTAATTATCTGCATGATGAGGAAGAGTGTCCAGTCAGCAAGTTCAAGAATGACACCAAACTGTGGCGTTCACTATTTAGTTTCTAGTTATATCTAACAATAAATACCTAGAGAAACATAAATAAAGTTACATTTCCCTCCATACTCAGGCAGTTTCTTGACACCTGCAGCTGTTGCATTGCTTACTTTGGTGAAATTCAGATGCCCAGATTTCCTTTAAATCTGGGCCTCGTTGGTTTGTTGAGAAAGGGCTTTTTCTAAGGCAGGACTACGAGTTGGAGAGGCTCAAAGTGACACTGTGTAGATTTATCAGCTCACCCACACTTCTGGCGATTTCCATCATTTATGGGACCACAACTGAGAAATTTAGGGAGTGCCAGAGAGGCAAATGACCGTGAAGAAAAAACTCAGCTTGAAAAGTACTGTTAAAACTCTCTTGGCACTTGGATTTCAAAGTTACAAATTGTATTAAGACACAGTGAAATGCTGTCACAGAGGATTAAAAATAAATAGCAGTTTTCATCAATGCAGTTCTCTGATTCAGAAGTTATGATTCAGATGGACTGTTTTTTTTTTCTAGAATCTAATTACCATCATTAATGCTTACAGTGATAATTAACAAGCAATTTTCTCATCTATCTAATAGATTTTTGCTGCATTTGGAAATACCGAGAAAAAGTCAATCTAGTTTTTGAAAGCAGACAAAGGTCATCTGAAACTCAAAAGCATATGTTTAATCAGAGTATTCGGGATTTTTGTCCTGATCAGACATTTTTAAAACACTTGATAGTATTAAAGGCTTATGATAAGCACCTTAAAAGTTATGGCAAGATGGATTGGATTCTGAATATTATATTAGGTATGTGATGGGTCAATAAATAAATATATTAAGAAATATAATCAAGTAAATGCTACTGTAAGGAAAAGAGATGCTGAGAACCTTGTTAAAGAAGTACAGGCTACTGGTTTCCTTATAGGAAAAAACACCAAGCAACGTTTTTTCACATCAAAAAGTAGATTTCCAACTTCCAAACCAAATGGAAGCAATTCCAGGAGGTTCATTTTCTTATGTCAAGAATGGCTTGAACTCTACAAAGTTAGTAATGCTTGAGTTCCTTTTCTATTTTCTTGATATGATAAGAATTGTCCATTTGCCATGCTTTAATATATTTCTCTTCAGAGATTTGTTCCTGCCATGGATAATGGAGTCCTTGAGAATTACTGTCATGGATAATAGGGTTAAAGAGCGAAATAAGGTGTCTCTCCACACAGTGCTAGAAAATAAGTGAGTCCAATTTCCCTAAATGAGAATGTTCTTTTTATGCCACAAAATCGATGCGGGATGCCAGGTGTGACTCTGACATCATCACCATGGGGGAAAAATAATGGAGCATCTTGTGGGCTACCAGTTGTCACTGTGGTGCTGGCCATGGGCCACGTGGGACTGAGGAATGGGATGGACAGTGTTAGTTATGGGTCACAGACTTTGGGCAGCCTTGGTTTACATCCTTCAGCTCTAACAGCAATTTTTTAACGGTTCAGGTGTCTATGGCTGGTCTGTTCTTCAAGCGTTTGCATGGTGTGACCACCAACTTGATGATGTTCTCACAGGCCAGTCAAGGTCCCTCTGGATGCCATCATTTCCCTCAAGCAAATCACCTCCTCCAGCTGGCATTTGCAGGGCTGTAACATGTTGGATTTACTCCCAACAAACAGAAATTTGCAGTTCTGTTTTATAAGTTTCCCGGGGAAACTTGTGGGTGCCTCAAATGTCTCTTTTCTCTGAGGGCTGTTATTCTGGGTGATGTGAATCTCCTGCAATGAGGCCCGTCACTGACAGATGAGATTATCCTTTACAAAAAGCAGCGGTAAAAAAGTTGTTGTCGAGCTTTCATTGCAGAAGGAACACCAAAGCCCAACTAGTCCTGGACCATTTGCAAAGATGGCAACTCAAAAATCTGCTGCCTTTACTGAATTTTCCCATGCCCAAAAATATTTCTGTCAGGTTTGGGGTTTATTTTAATTTATACATCTGTTCTTTCTCAGAAGTACTTGTGCAACCACAGAAGTTGGCTCATTCTAATGATCTGCAGTTGCACCTTGTAAAAACACACTTTCAATTTGGCTCCTGAAACACCAATCAAGTGATCCTGCCACCACAAATATCCTTTGCTGTTGAACATTTTTGTCCTCTGGAGAGTGGAACACCTGCACAGCTAAAAAAAAGCGTTAAAAAAAAGCTTTGTAGTGGTGTTTCCTTTTGCTTTCAATTTTTCACTTGAATTTCATTTAGCAATTAGCTGAGACAGCCATTAAATACTTTTCAATATTGCCATTAACGTGTACATTCAGGGCCAAATTCCCAGCTGGTGATTTACACCTGCTGGATGAGTGGCCTTGGGCATTGCCTTGTTAAAAGGCTCTCGTCATCTCTTTCTAGGCCACAGGGTTTGGGCTGTGGTCCTTTGACATAAGCCAGGCTGGCAACGGGGCCCCTCCTGTCTTTGTGCTGAACCAGAGACCCAGGTGAGTGACAGAAATCAGGAAAGTTGAGAAATGCTGTAAGAACTGCGAGTGACAGTTGTGAATTCCCAGATTTTTTCAGAATTTAAACCTTAGGGCAACCATATGTAAATTCCTGATCTGTGGGCTGTCACTAGTGCACTACTCAGCTGTCAGACTTGCAGTGCTCTTCAATTTCTTCAAGAAAGAAGTATTAGAACAGGTGGAAAGAAGGGATTATGAAATATGATAGATCAAAAGCCACTACGATGAGAAAATATGGCTTATTCTCCTAGAGAATTCCCCATTTTGCTCAAGTTTTAGTTATTGATATGCTATACATGATACATATATCTACATATGTACACAGAGACACAGTAATAATGTATTGTATTGTGTAATATTATAAATAATTTTGTATGTTATATATATATCTTATGGTGTATGCATGGTATATATATCTTAAAATCATAGAATAACAGAATCACAGAATGATAGAAAGGTTTGGATTGGAAAGGACCTGAAAAATCATCTTATTTCAAACCCCCTCTACAGCCAGGAATGCCACCAACTTGATCAGGTTGCTCAGGGACCCATCCAACCCGGCCTTGAACACCTCCAGGACTGGAGCATCCACAGATTCTCTGGACAACCTGTTCCAATGTCTCACTGCTCCTCCTGCTCTGGGACTACAGGGAACAGAGCCACAGCTGTTGGTGAAGCTGGGGCCAAAATCCAAATGAGCACCAGGATCTGGGAGGGGTGGATTATCCATAAGGATCCACACAGTGCTATTTTTCCCACAACCATGTCTAAGTCGGGCAGGATGAGGCGGGCTGGGGGGGGTTGGAGGACAATATCACAACTCATAAACCTTTAAATTACTGAGGGTTGTAAACACATAACCAAAACACACCTTTACTAAGAGGTTGGTGGGGGTGGTGGCTATAGTCCCCTCAGCTTCTTTGGAAAGGGGACAGGAGCTGGACTTTGATGGTTCTTGTGGGCCCCTTACAGCTCAGGATATTCTATGATTCTGTGATTCCATGAAAATGCCTGTCTTGAAAGTTTATTTTGCTGTGAGGAAAGCCAGAATAATACTTTGCTATAATATCATGAAAATATTAAAGACTAAATTCTCAAACCATGAATATTTTGTTAGATTTCCTTCCATACCTGAAAGTTCTCTGTGGCAAAGTGGATTTGAGTGATTCCCAGCTTTCCCCACTCCCAATCATTTCTTCCTGTCCAGGACTGTATTTTACAAACTTATTACTTATGTCAATGCAGCTATAAAAAAGTCAATGAAATAAGCTGGCTCTGAAAATAAGAGATTGCTGCATTTTTAGGGAATATGTGGGTGGGTGTTTTGTTTTACCTCCCCTGCAGATGTTTAGTTAATTCAGTTTGCAGCATGGCTCCATGAAGCAATGGGAATTAATCTGCTGCCTGCTGTCTGAAGGCACAAGAAATTCTGCCCTGTGAAGGTGGGGAGGAGAAACTGCGGCTGCCCCATCCCTGGAAATGTTCAAGGCTGGGTTGCACAGGGCTTGGAGAAACCTGGACTCCTGGAAGGTGTCCCCATCCATGGCAGGGAGCTTGGAATGAGGTGGTTTTTAAGGTCCCTGCCAACACAAACCATTCTGTGATTCCAGGATTCTCTGTGGAGACACAGGTGGGGTTTTTTAAGACACTGTCCACATCTCCTTTCTGCTCTTCGCTTCTCCTTTTGATCCACAGTCACAGTTTAGCCCCTTCAGCAGGAAGACCTACCCCAATAACCTTGGTCTTTCAAATTCAGCAGTGATGATCTGTTCTTGTCGGAACCAGGCACTGCAGGCTTCATATCTTCACTAAATCTGTTTTGCTTGATTTCATTATCTCTGTCTGATTTCTCATCTCTTGTTACAACAGCATAAAGATATTCCTCAGCTCCTGTTCAAGCTGTGCTGTGGCATTACTGACCGGCCAAAAACATCCTGCTGGAAGCAGCTACAGTTCCGTAGAACTTATAGAGAAAAACCATTACACCAAAGCTGTTGATGTTGGAAAGTAGCATTAAAAATACTGAGAGAGGCTATTGGATCTTGGCCTTCAGCATCCTACTCCTGAAGCTGACCAGTAGGGCAGGAATTTAAGGAGAAATCAGCCCTTAGAAAGTGCTGGTTTTCCATACAGCCTCCCAATCTCCAGTGACTTGTAGATCTTAGACTGCCTGAGGAGAGGTCTCCCGTGGATCTTGGTGGATTTATCTTTCCTAGAATAGAATCACAGAAAGCAATCATAGAATCACTGAGGTTGGAAAAGGCCTCCAAGACCATCAAAGCCAATGTTTTTGTTAATTTCTCCTTCTTTCTGAGATCGGTCATTAAAGATGGCAAAAAGGATGTACAGCTCTGTACACAGCAGAAGCTTTCCTATGATGGAAAGTGACTGAAATAAAATTGAAGTTTAAATGTTTTTTTCTTGAGTTTTTCTCTATCTTCATCACATGTCAGTTCCTTGCTTAGGGAACAGCCAATTCCCTTTTAAAGACAGGGTTTAACTGTCACAAAACCCACAGATGTCACAAGAACATCTTCCTGACTGTTGTGAGTGCTCAGGCTAGCCTAGAGCAGAGGCAGTGTATTTCAGGGGAAAATGAGAGGGAAGGTTAGCCTTTTATGCTCATTAAACCTCCCCCAGACTTCTGGGTCTGACATGAAACCCCATTAAGAGGCATCCTACACACAGCAAACCAGGAAAACAGCATCCCTGCTGCCTCCTGCAGGGAGGTGTCCTTGAGGAAGGTCGTGGGAGACACTTGTTTAAAGCTGTGATGTTTTGTGCTCCAGCAGCCCAGGAAAGCTGCGCCCTCTCTGCTCTTCCCAGCAGCTCCCAGTGGTGAGGAACATTTCGTTGTCCCTGTGAATAAACACCGAGGATGGATTCCTTTTAAAGAGCAAAGGCTGTCTCAAGTGCAGGAGATCAAACCCAGCTTCTCCGGCTCATGACTGGATACAGACTGATAAGCGTGAATAGTAAGGAGAAATATTGTAATTTGCAATAGATTTCTCCTTCCCTTTCCCCTGTAGCTTAGAGATATATTTAAAAACAATAAATTTTTGTTGTTGTTGTTGTTGTCTTTAATTACACTGATTCCCGAGGGCTGCTGTTTTACTGAAAATTAATCCCGCTTTGACAATGGAAGCTTGAGACACTGGTGGAACAGATTGCAAACCATTTCCGTGCCTGGTTTAACTGCTTGACTGCCAGCCTGTGGAACTAATCTTCAGGAGGAGTTTACTTGTGCAACTCTCTCTAGTTTCCCCTTGCTATTGGGCTAAAACAACATCAAAGGAAATGTCTTGGGTGTTGCTCTGCACAGGCACAGATGAGACACAGGGAGAGGGTTGGTGAGTGCAGAGATGATGGTTTTGGTATTCCCCAAGAGGAATAAAAGGTGTGAAAAGATAGGAATTCAAAGGAAATAATACCAATGAAAACCCAAACCCAGTTATTACTCACACTTCCCCACTGACTGAGAGAGGTGGTAGCAGCAAGATGTTAGCTATAAAGAACAAGTTTCATGCAAATCTCTTGAGTTTAGGTTCATTGCACTAAACTTTAGCCAGGTAGAGATATGTGGTCTAACTTAAACCTTAATCTAGTCCCCAGCAGCAGCTCACTGAAGGCTGAGAAGGTTTCCACGAGGAAAATGATGTGTTTACTGCCAGCTCTCTGCTCCAGAAGTGATCAACTCTCCCCACTGACCTTTGTGGGAGTTTCAGTCCACCCACCAAACACTCTGTATAACTTGTTTTTGCCCTGATAAAATCAAGGCAGCTGAAATTGTCCATTAAGGTTCTATGCCGATCTTGTGCACCTGGGTAGGGGGAGTGAGTCTGGCAGTAACAGCCCAGCCTGCACCTGCAGGAGCACCAAGCTTCATTTTCCTTTTTGTGCTGCAGAAATTGTGTCTGACTGTTGGTTTCAGAGCGTAAGATGAGAAACAATTTGACGTGATGGTGAAGCCGTGATTCTGGCTGGGGTGGGTACATCAAGAACCTGATATTCAGTGTATTATCATAAAAGCAGGGCTGATGTCAAGACTGGTTTAAGAGAACATAAAACTTTCTTTAAACTCTTCTATGCTCTGCCTACCACAGAACTTTTTATGTTTAGGAAGTGTGTATGTATGTACGGGTGTGGTTTAGATACGGACATAGGCCACACTCCTGAAAACCTCACACAGTGCTACGGCAACCTGATGAAGACAACAACAAAATGGATTCTGTGAAACTACTGCTTTTTAGCAGGAAGATAAAGTTGCTCATGGGTTTGTCATCTTCTGCTTTCACAGTACTTCAACTCTTCGTTTTCCTCTTCTGTCCTCTCAAGGGCAGCAAAGTTGAAGTCAGAGGAGATGAAAAAGTCTGACTGCTGTGCTGTGTGGATGATGTGGTGTTAACGTGGATTTAGTTTGGTTTTTGAATAAAAGAAGCTGTTGTCACTTCATTCCACTTTCCTCAGCACCACAACACCTCTTTGGACCTTTATTAAGGGTGGCAGAATGCTGGTCTCTGAGCAGACATCACTGAAATATGATATAATGGTGTTATTTTTCTCCCCGATTGGGAGAAAAGTAAACGTTGAACCCCACAGGTTAAGCCCTTTATCAACTTCTTTCAAACTCTCCAGCATGCAAAGTGTGAGCACGTGAAGCAGGAAGAACAATCATTTCTAGTGTAAAATTACTCAGAAACAAGGTGAAAAGGAACAGAGCAATGCATGAGCGTGCAAGCAAAGTGTGTGTCAAGGGAAATTTCTGCCTTCTGCTACCAGCCCCAAACAACCCATTCATTAGCTGTAAACATTCTCCAGCTCCAACAACTCTCAATCCGTATTTATTTTTTTTTCATTCTGCCTTGTGGCCAGAACTAGGAAAATATAAATGTAGTATGTCCTTTTGCTGGGGTCTTCCCCAGTGTGAAGGTGTTTTCTGGGCTATTTTCTTTCTTATTTTCTTTACCTAGCCACTTGCTTTTCCTTCAATAGCCTCCTTAGTATTCACAGCTATTTTCAGGACTATAACAGGCTTTTAAAAAACCTGCAGCATGAGAAGATACCCCTGGACATCACGTACACAGCTATCTTTGACTCATGGATTTAAGCCAGAGGAGGGTAGATTTAGATTGGATTTTAGGAAGAAATTCTTCCCTGTGAGGGTGGGGAGGCCCTGGCACAGGTTGCCCAGAGAAGCTGTGGCTGCCCCATCCCTGGAAGTGTCCAAGGCCAGGCTGGATGGGGCTTGGAGCAGCCTGGGATAGCAGAAGGTGTCCCTGCCCACGGCATGAGGTTGGAATGGGATGATCTTTAAAGAATCCTATGATTCTGATTCATTAACAGTTTCCAGAGACTGAACATATCATAAAAGCAAGGTTGATGTCAGTGAATTTACATATATCCTCAGGAAAATCCAGAACTCCCCAAGGGATATAAAAGATTGTCAATGTCTACATTTTGTTACATCCCTGACTGCAGGATTCAGGTGAGCTGCTGCAATTCTCTCAGTTTGCACACACAAAGCTTCAGAAGGCTACTCCCTCAACTTCTTACTTTTAAAACTTGCAAGAAATTATAAATGAAGATGACAATATCTCTTCCTCAAAGGATTATATATTTCTCGTTAAACTTTAACTTCATTTAAAATCCATCCTTGATCCTCTTAAAGTATTTGCGTAAGTGAATGAGGGCTGTAAAACACGACAGAAGCTTTCCTCCTTGGGGAAGCAGCTTGACCAATTTACATATTTATTAAATATTTTATATTTTACCAGATTGTATGCACTTCAAAATGTCACATCTTATTTTTGGTCTGAGTACTGCATAACCATAATGGCTATTTCCAGTCCCAGAAGAGGAAAAAAAATAATCTGCATCTCCTGATTTGACCACTTCCTAAGGATTTAAGTTTTTTATTTCTGTGTTTTACTGTGTTCTGCAAAATTTTAACTTTTAGTGTTATGAAGTTTTACTAGTTCTGTGCAAATTAATCTCCTGTGAGGCTACATGACCAACCTCTCATTTTTCCTCTGGAATGAAATTCAGCTTTCTAAGAATCCCATCTGAACTTCTGAACCTGTTTGATGGTATTTTAGCTTTAAAGAAAGTAAACACAAAGATGTTGCCAACCAGAAATGCATACGAAGAAGTGCTTTCCCTTGTGGTACAAGGATCTATCAAAGCAGAGTTGATGTTTCTGGTGTAATTCTTCCCCTCCCTCACCCTCACAGTTCAGCTGTCAGCATCTGGAGCAGAGATTTTTCCTTTGTTAATGATGTACAACACCAGGGCACGCATGAGATATCATTACTGGGGTTTCCTGTGAGCACTTTGGAGTCTGGAGACTGAATGGATTAAGGCTCCAACAGAATGCACAAGATGAGGGCACGTGCCCAGTTTTGCTGCTGGGTGCTCCTGAGTGCTGTGGAACAAACCCCTTTCCTCTGCACGTCCCCATTTCTGATGGAACAAGCTTCCTTCAGAGGGTGCTTTGAGGTGCAGCTGCTGAGAAGAGAGTTTGAAAACAACTTTATTTAGAAGTCATGGAGAATGTTTGTGACTGTCTTTTCTGGCCACCTCTAAAATGCATGGCTTCCATGGATGGAACCCTGAATCATAGAATCATTGAATCATAGTACCATAGAGCCATAGAACCATAGAGTAATTGAATCATAGATTCATAGAATCACAGAACCATAGAATGGTTTGAGTTGGAAGACACTTTCCAGATCAGCTTGTTCCAACTCCCCTACTATGGGCAGGGACCCCTCCCACTATCCCAGGTTGCTCCAAGCTTCATCCGAGCTGGTCTTGGACACTTCCAGGGATGGGCCAGACACAGCTTCTCTGGGCAACCTGTGCCAGTGTCTCACCACCCTCAAATAGAAGAATTTCTTCCTAATATCTACTTTAAATTAACCTTTTTTCAGTTTAAAGCCATTCCCCCTTGTCCTATCAGGCCATGCCCTTGTTTAAAGTCCCTTTTCAGTTCTCTCATAGACCTTTAGGTATTGGAATGGTCTCGAAGGTCTCCCTGAAGCCTTCTCTTCTCCGGGCTAAACATCCCCAACTTTCCCAGCCCATATTCACAGCAGAGGAATGATCTTGGATCAAACTCCTGTCTCTCCTCTGGATTCACTCCAACAGATCCACATCTGTTTTTTTTTTAGGAGTCCCAGAAATGGGTGCAGTGTATTAATTTTCTAGGATATATTCTTCAGGGAAAAGAAAACAAAAACCAAAACCACAACACCTCAATAAACAGATTTATAGATTGAAATATCTGAAAAGAGACCACCTGCCACATTGTTCAAGGGATGTTGTTGCAATATCTTATTGCCCTTGTCTACATTTTCAGGCAGTGGATTTTTTGCACTATTCTTTCTGCAAAAGCCAAGTTATGATTACTATCATAACTTTTGCCCCCATTTGAATTTTTGCATGGCCCTCCTATGCCATTTCTTTCCTTTTCTTGATAAAACAAGGAGACCAAGCTGCTCTTTGAAGGAAAAGCCAGGCAAGGGTTAGACCCCGTAACTGTTTCCTCTGCCTGGGTGAGGTAGGGACAAATCTTTTTCAGAGTCAAATCTTCCCTGGGGGGAGTCCACATTATTCATCTTTTCCTCTTCATAGGTCCTCTGGCTGCCTTATCAGTAAGAATTTCTCCCTGGTCATTGCACAATGAGCACAAAAGACAGTCTTTAAGACTCTACTAGAAGCAGACCATTCTAAAAATAATCCTGCATTCTAATTGCTGGACACGAACTATCTGCTGGCCAACAATTGCTCCACCTGATGTGTGCCACGTTGATTTCTCATAAAAATGTTAAATATCTTACAGGAGTTAGATATGGACGAGAAAAAATTCCTGTGGGCTGATATCAGTGTCCCCTCAGCCCAGGAGGGTGTCTGTAACAGAGGCAGGTGCCATTTGAACACGTACTGGAAATTAAGGTCTGTTATTTCTCTCGCGTTATAACCTCACATAAAATTGATGGTGTTTCTTTTCCATAGATTTATAACCTCGTTACTGCTCATCTTTAGCTACAGATGCTGCATGACTTTGACTGGAGCTGACATGCATCTTTTAATACCGGAGTTTGTCAGGTGTGGATACACACCCACAGCTTCTTCTGGCAATAAAGGTAAATTATATCCTGACTGGGCACAACTGGACGCTCTCACAACATCAGAGCAAGTAAAAGGAAAGAGTATTTCAGCTGTTCCTTTCCACCACCCCTTAATTTCCCCCAAGCTGATATGATCTGTTGATCTCAGGAGATGGTAAAGGACACAACAAAAATTTGCAACCTTTGTGAGAGCATGAAAGAGACTAAGCAATTTTTGTAACAAGGAGCAATGCAGGTACTTGAAGGGCCTGGTGAGTAGTTAGGAATGCTGTTTTCTACATGCTACCTCTGTTTGCAAGTCAAAATAGAGAGAAGCACAGTCAGAAGGGGATATTGGCAAAGATCAGCTCCTAGGCAGCACCTCTGTGGAAAGGCTTAGAGGAAAACCACTGCCTTCCTATTTGGAGGAGAGACCACCGCTGTTGTGAGGTTAAATTGCCCTGTAACTGTGGCCTGTACCCTCCAAATACATCAAAAAGTTCTAACACTGAGTTTTACTGTTTTGGGGTTTTGGTTTGGTTNGCTAACATCGAGGTTTATTGGGGTTTTTTTTTTTGGGGGGGGCGCGTTTGTTTGTTTTTTTGGTGTGTTTGTGTTTGAGTTTTCGTGTGTGTGTTTTGTTGGGTCTTTTTTGTCTGTGTCAGTTCCAAAAGTGTCTCTTCCAAAAAAATCTGTTCTTTGCTGAACCCACCTTTAGTAATGCTTCCCATAAAACCAAAGAATCGTTGAAACATGGACTGATTTTGGTTGGAAGGGACCTTAAAGACCATCTGGTTCCAACCCCACACCACAGGCAGGGATGACCAGGTTGCTGAAGACCTCATCTGAGCCTTCATTGCTTCAGCGCTGGCAAAATCATGGGCAGAACGCGGATAAATGGAATTTATTAATCTATGGCCTAACAGCCTCAGTCTGTGAGCTCAGGACAGGCACCACAGCCAGAGGCACTGCTGGAGTGAATGGAGCTTCCACTGGTGTTGTCTGAGAGTTTTTCCTTTGCATTTAAGGTTAGTAAAGGAGGTGTAAAGATGGATTTTCTTTAGTTGCTGAGCACAGGGAAAGCACAGTGTCTCTCAGTAAGCTGTGGGCAATATTCACCCTCGTCACTGTCCACAACACCTGAGCTGTGATCCTCCCAGGTGCTGCTACTGGCACCCAACACTGAGAAGGTGAGAATTTGGCTCTGATAGATTTTTTTAGAGTTCCTATACAGGACTCTTTGTGCGTCTTACTCACAAGATCCTCATAAGGTAAGAACCCACCAACCCTTGCGTGGGGATCTTCACTGATCTATCTGAAAATCGGCATTTATTGAGTCACATTAGGATATTTGAGACATCTCTGCAAAGCTGGCAGGTGGAACAGGGGATGCAAGGTAGAAAAATCTTTCCGGAGCAGCAGTAGGGGGAGAATCGGGAAAGACAGAGAGCTGTGTATAGAACATAAAGCATAGAATTATTAAGGCTGGAAAAGAGCTCCAGGATCATGGAGTTCAACCATTAACCCAACACTCTCAGGTCAACCACAAAATCATTTCCCAAGGCACAAGATTTACAAATTTTCTGAACTTTTCCAGGTTGGTGATTCCATCTCTTGCCTGGACAGCCTGTTTCAACACCTGACCACCCTTCCAGTGAAGAAATTTTCCTAATATCCATTCTAAATCTTCACTGGTGCAAATGGAGTCTGTTTCCTCTAATCCTATCTTGTTATATGGGAAAAAAGACTGACAGCCCCACCTGTCTACAACCTCCTTTCAGGTAATTGTAGTAATAGGAGTTGTAGCCATACCCAGAAGAGACGAAAATCAGTACAGGAGTAATATTGTACCATCTTGTACACCTGTGAGGGGATCAATTTCAAAATGAGGGTATTAGAAGTTTATTATTTCCACCAGCTTCTTCTTTAAAATAACTAAAAGAGCACGTGAACTTTACCCAGAGCTTGCTCTTAGTACTCAAAACTCAGCACCGTCATGTGGCTGATGGACCCAAAGTGCTGCCTTTACTGGAAATAACATAAAATTTTGCAGCCTCAGGAATGATAAAGTGATCAGAGCAAGTACTTGAGGTTGTGACTGTGATTCATGGCTCCCTCTTCATTTACAGCAGCAGAAACCTAACTCAGGTTTTAGATTTTATACAGCTGGCATTGAAACTGTTCTGACTAGCAGTGACCACAGTCTTTAAAAGCAGAAAAAGCAGAAAAAAGCCTACAGAGGTACAATATATCAATACTAAATTAAATTATAATCCTGAGTTAGGAGAGCATTTATGCACTTGTGTGACAACAACCGTGCTGAAATGCCTAAAGGTGTGCAGCTACTGAAGAAAGAGCTGAATTAGGGCCTATTAAATTAATCTAAAAACTATAAAAGCATGATTGGCATTAGTTAGGTAAACTATCTTCTCTCCTCTCAGAAGCTTTATTTGACTTAGATTTCTCCTGCAGACAGCAGATTCCTCAGATTCTTTTCCCGACTGAGAGGTTTTATTAAACTCTGCCACGTTTTTGAGTAGAACAATGACAATTTGCCACTCGATGGTGGAAGATACAAACTCCCCTTAGGTTCTCCAGGTATTTCTGGATAAATAATACAAAGAGACCTTGTATCTCCTCTGGCTCTGGAGAACACATGAATCAAATGTCAGTGTATGACCTGATATTTCTTGTCACCCGACAGAGAGAGAGCCAAGGCTTTGATAAAGAGATCGTTGCTTTCTGCATGAGGCCTCTTCAAACACTACCACCATAAAGTCAGAGGATATAAACTGCATGGACTATGTACCCAGCCTCATCACTGCCTTGGTGAGCAAAAGAAACCTGTGAATATTTGAGGGGAAAACGTTCTTGCCTTAATAGCAGCTATCAGGTTATATGGTGCTGTCTTGAGGTGCCCCCAGGCTAAGTCAGATTGCCTTCATAAGCAATGAAGTTGCTTCATAAGCAGCTCCTCACCAGATAAAACCTTTTCCCTGCTACATTTCCCCTTTCTTTTAAGCAATAGAGATCAACAAAATGAGGTTAGGAAGTTGATCCTGCTACAGCTAGATTTGGGACAACTGTTTATTCTAGGACTCTCTTTAAAGTAATCATAATATTCTTGAAAAATACAGTGCCCCGGTAGTTGTTCTTGCCTAGAACATTTTAAGGCACCAGTGTCAATTATTCCTGTGTATCTGTGTCTTTTGTATCTAAGCTAAATCCAAAATTTGCACCCCAGTCCCATTGCAGGGAGTGGTTTTTTGTGCCTGGAAAGGACATGATGTGGAGGTGTTAATGCTCAGAAAATATGCATGCAGGGCTTTTATGCATGTGTTCAGAAAACTGGCCCCAGATATTATCAGAGTGATTAATCTGTCTGTTCTTCTCAGTTTCTTTAGTAAATGTTCTGTGACACACTCAATTAAATCTGGTGATAAAACATCTTCCACTGGGATGTCTGACATGCTTGAAGTTAACCCCACGTTGGAGGGTTTCTTCAGCTCATGGACCTGTTACAAATCCATGGCGCTCAGAGTCTTTCTGTGAAAGGTGCAGGATCTCAGTATTTCTTTTCATGTGGCTCCTGGCATCAAGAGGCACACAAAAAACACCCCTAAAAGTGGAACAGAAACAACCCCAAAGCAAAACACCCCCACGCTGAAATCACTAGGCCATGTATTTTAATCCTCTGTCTGGGAATGCTTCTGCCGGAATATCCCCTGGTGCTGTGTCCAGATCAGTTTTAAATGCTTTAAGTGGCAATGCATTCTCTGCTTCCATGGGACCATCATCACTCAGGCTGATAGATCACTCTAATAGTGCCTAATGCCTGTCAGCATAAGCTGTGCTCTCAGTTTCTCAGCCTTATCTCTGCTGGAAAAAAAAAAGGTACTTATCCTTTTGCCTTGCTAGTGGTTGGCAGAAGGTTAATTAGAGCCAGAAAAAAAACACTTTTTCCCCAGAAAGTTCAACCAGAAGGGGTTTTGACTGAAGAGTCAGTCTAAAGAGAACTTTCAGCACTCTCCACACAGGCAGAAGTGCTGAAGTTTCTGATACACACGTTTTTGAAGGAAAGCTTCCCTTTCAATAGTGAAATGTGCATGAAATTGCACGTAGCATCTCGAGTCCCCTGGGAAAGCAGGACTCTGCAGAATCAGTCTTCACAGAACAGCATAGCTAAGGCTCAGGTTATTTCATCTGCCTCTTCCAGCTGCTGAACTGCATTTTTAAACTGTATCTTTAATGCCAACCAGGTGGACTTTGACCTTCACGCTGACACTGCAGGTCGGTGGGTGAGGAACCCAACGTGACCTGGCCATGTGCACTTGCAGCCCAGAAAGCCAAATGCGTCCTTGGCTGCACCCAAAGCAGGGTAGGCAGCAGGTGAGGGGGGGATTCTGCCCCTCTGCTCTGCTCTGGTAAAACCCCATCCAGCTCTGGTGCCCCCAACTCAAGAAGGATGTGGAATTGTTTGAGCAGGTCCTGGGAAGGGCCACAAAGATTCTCAGAGGGATGGAGCACCCCCCTGGAGACTGAGACAGCTGGGGTTGCTCAGCCTCTCATTAGTTGGTCATGCACGGAAGGTGGATCCATTTTCATCAAATTATCTGAGCTTTTCAAAGACTCAGACCTTGCCCAAGTCACTCAGTACCTGGAGTTATATCCCAACAAGGATATAGAAACAAGGTGATTTTTTTTCTTGTCTGTTTCAAAAGGTCTTAAATTGTTATGTCCCAAATAGCGTTTTGTACTAGATATTCTCTCCATGGGTGTTTTCACAGAGCAGAACCAAAGGGTAACTCCCTCTTAGGCACTGCAACAACCCTGATGCAACATCTTCCCTTTTGGGGACCATGTCCACACTCACTGGAGATATTCCAGAGCTGTCTGGACACAATCCTGTGCGATGTGTTCTAGGGTGACTCTGCTCGAGCAGGAAGGTTGGACCCTTCCCTTCCAGCCTTACCCATTCTGTGATTCTGCAGCTGAGAATTGTTCTGCCAAACTGAACCAGTGCAATGTGATAGGTGGAAAATAGGCAAAATTCCCATGAATTAGGATTGTGTAAGAAGTCCTCATCACGTGGAGATGCCACCGCAGGGTACATTCAGAGGTGGTGTGCAGCAGTCCTAGGTTGCCTCTCACCCAACAGCTTCCAGCTGCTTCCATTATTTGCACCAAGGGGAAATGAGCTGCATTCCCTCCGCTTTCTCCTGAGGATGTCTGGACCATCTGTGGGAACAGGATATTTCTGACAAAGACAAGAAAGTGCTTTTATTTCACAAAATAAAAAAGTGTTGTGACAGAAGCATCAAAGTGACAGCTAAAGGCCTTCTCCTTGCAGTGGTCTAATGAAATCTCCATGCCCAGTACCACCTGAGGAAATGCCACTGATACCTGCCCTGATTTTACAGGCAGGAATCATTACCTTGCAGCATCACTGTCACTCTACCGCAGTCTGGACCCAGTTGAGACTGAAAAGGACTGTTGGGTTTTTTTTTTCCCCATTCTGGGATTTAAAGACTGCTTTTCAGCTCTTCGTCACTTTCCCAGACAGAAGGGATATTAAAGTAATTATAACATAAAGCCCTGAGCAAAATATTTAGGTCAGCTCCTGATAAGCACCTGACCTTAGGCTTGTTCTCTAATTGGTGCTGTTTGGAGCAGGTTTTCAGTAGGTTTTGTGAGTTTCAAACAAGATACTGGACAAATTTAGTACCGTGGATCATTGTCTTTGGTAGTTTGGGAGGAGAGGGGGATACACCAGAATGAAGACTGGTGTGTGGATGAAAAAACCAGATCCAGCTGATGGCTTTCGCTGGTGACCCAGAGTGAGCCAGGACACCAGCACTGATATTTAGAAGTTCAGGAAGAAAAAGAAGGACAAAAGAAGATGCCCTTTTCCATGTGTTGTGGGTGGAGTGGGAGCTTCAGAATAGTTTATTAAAGAATCCCTAACGCTGAGTAATGAGGGGCAGACAGTATTCCCTGGCTTTCTAAAGTTCTCCGAGAGAGGTGCCTGGGAGCAGCTGGATCATATCTTGGCCTGAGACTGCCAATGGTTTAAGTTTTGAAACTTTGTCCTGCAGTTTGTAATGATGGCAGATCTGATAAGTTTGTATAAAAATGAATTACCACGATAAATGATTAGACAAAAAGATCTCAATCAGATTTATTTACAAAACAGTATGAAAGCTAAAACTACTAATAGTGTATAATATAATGCACTGTATTAAAACAATTATTTTAAAGCAACTATATTAGAGTTAACAAAAGAAAAAATTAAGTAGAGATTGATTTAACTCACCATATTAATATCTGTAGGCAGGTCTCTTTCTCTTCACCTTGAGAAGTATCCTTGGTAGGTGGCCCCAAAATTCAAGAGAATTCTCCACACACTCCAAGAAGGAATATGTTAGAAGAGTCTAACTGGATTAAAGTGACTGGACTTTCATAGTGTAAAGGGGTCAACTGCCACTCAGGTACCTCCAGGTCAGTTTAGCAGCTCATCTGCCAGTTCTTTGCCTTTTTATCAAGATGTTCATTCAGGGTTAGTTGCCAGACTGAATTTTTGCATGATTCAACACCAAACCCAGCTCATGGTGCCCCTTCTCTGATAGATCTGCAAATAGGACATCGCCTGAGTTGCTTGACCACATTCCTGAGCATCCAGGGTGAAGCATCCTGATACACCTGTGCAGGGCCAGGAGCTGGACTCGATGGTCCTTGTGGGTCCCTTCCAGCTCAGAATATTCCAGGATTCTGCAGCTCTCTGTACATGACTGTGCCATTTTGGCACGTGTTTATTTGTCTCTTGGTCCCCATGCAGACAGACAGAACTTGATGAAAAGTTTCTGTTCAAGCCTTTTTTCTTACATAAAGAAGTACTTTTGTTGAAACACTGCAATTTTGAACTGTAAAAACAGATCAAACCCCAACACTATTTATTTTTATAAGGACTGTTTCATTTTGCTAAATGATTTTAATCATTCTAATTTTGTCTCAAAATTATGTTGAACATCATTTCTTTTTCTGGATTAGCTGTAATATTCAACTCTGCAAATTGAAATGTTTGAAGGTTGAACCAGTTTGGATGGGCAATTTACACCATGTGGTAAATTTTGAAATCTTCTTTGACAAATGAAAACTACTTTCTGAGAAGATGAAATTTCCCAAATGATGAAAATTCTATTTCCCAGACACCTCTGGAGGAAAACTCATGTGAAAATAACATCTTTCCCTGAACTGTAATAAAAAATGGTCTCCAGTGAGTGCTATTTATGACCAAGCCCACAAATGATGATTCATTGGAAAGCATAAATAACATCAACCAAAAAAGGTCTCTTATTTCCTTAAAAGTGGACAACTTACCTCCAAACATTTTGTGGGTTTTTTAGTAGTTCTTTTTTTAAAGAAAATTCCTTCTCTGATCTGAATTGAATTATCATTCCCCTGAATTTGGTTTAACTGCATGAGCTGATCATAGAATCACAGAATGGTTTGGGCTGGAAGGGATCTTAAAGATCATCTCATTCCTGCTTCCACTAGACCAGGTTGCTGATACAAATTAATTTCACAAAAATGGCCTTATTTAGGTCAGATCAAAGGTTCATTTAGTCTTGCAACTTTTCTCCCACATGGGCCAGTAGTAGCAGCTCCAGCAGACAGTAGGGCAGAAGATCTTAGAATCACCAAATCATGGAATCATAGAGTGGTTTGGGTTGGAAAGGAACTCAAAGATCATCCAGTTCCAACCCTTCTGCGGTGGGCAGGGACACCTTCCACTATCCCAGGTTGCTCTGAGCCCCACCCAACCTGGCCTTGGATATTTTCAGGGATGGGGCAGCCACAGCTTCTCTGGGCAACCTGTGCCAGGGCCTTAGCACCTTCACAAAGAAGAATTTCGTCATAATATCCCATCTAAACCTTCTTTCTTTCAGCATGAAGATATTTCCCCTTGTCCTGTCACTCTGGGCTCCTTAGATGATCTCTCTCCATCTTTCCTGCCAGCTTCTTCAGGTGCTGGAAGGTGACACTTCGGTCTCCCCAAAGCTTCTCTTCTCCAGGCTGAACAATCCCAATTCTCTCAGCCTTTCCTCAAAGGAGAGCTGCTCCATCCCAATAATCAACTTAGTGTCCTCCTCTGTACTTGCTCCAACAGGTCCATGTCCTCCCTGAGCTGGGACTCCAGAGCTGGATGATGAAAGCTATTTAACCTTCCAGCAACAACCGGTGACTTGCACCAACGTTAAACTAAGAGAAGTTAGAAAGAACTTAGCAAGAAACTCTGTATCTTCCTTTCCCCAGGCTCCAATTGCTTTATTTCACTTTGTTACCCCTTTTCAGGGTGAAACACTTAGTGAAGAACATTCTCTTACCTTTATTGGCACAACCCCACCATTTAAAGCTCCACTTCAGAAGGTGCCTAAGCACCTACTGAAGTCCCAGTTGAGTGCTCGAAGTGGAGCTCCTGCTCGGAGGTTTCTCTAAATGCTGCTCAAAACAGAGGGAGTGTTCATTACAAGCTCTGAATTAAATACAAAGTCACAAAGGGGTAATAATAAGAAAATAAATGCAGAGACAAAGTTTGTAAAGGGATAAATGACAACTAAACTGCCCATGAATAAATTTAGGCTGGCAACTAGAAGAACTTTCCTGACCATTAACATACTCATGTTCCAGAAACTGATTTTCGATGGGAACAACGAGGTAAAAAGGAGCCAAAATGGGGCTTCATGAGGCTCGAAAAATATCTACAAGGAGTAGGGTGATACAGGCTTGCACTTACAGAATTAGATTCTGTTACCCTGAGGGTCTCAGGAAATTGCCAGGAACTTCACACTGCAGCAAATCAAGGTGGTGCAGTGTGGTACCTCGGTATTGAATGTGCATCAGCTGAACCGAATTTCAGTGGAGCTCTTAACTGGTAACAAGTCACACGAGTTCACAACAGCTGGGGGTCCAATTCTGTAACTCAGGAGTTTACAGATCCAGTAACAAGAGCATTGAAGGAGAAATATCTGGAACATATTTTGAATCTTTCAAAAACCTTTCTGGCAAGGTTTCTAAATTCAGTGACCAGTACAGACAGCATCTTATTGACAAACACGAAAGTAACAAAAGGTGGCTTCTTGCTCAACTTCACTTTCTTAGCTCTATATGAGAAACCTTTGAATCCCATAATTTACCTACCCAGGCTGGCTGTCTCTGATGTCAATGACTTTTTCTGGTCAACGACTTCTTTTGGCAGGTATGGGACAGTAAGGGAGAGAAAAGTGTCATTTGGCTTCATTTGTCATATGCCTTAAAGACCTGAACAAGGATTTTCAAAGCATAAAGATAAAATGCTGGGGTTGGACCTGTCAAATATCAGCCAACCTCCGTTTCCTCATGCAGGGGAAATAATATAAGGATGGTTGGATGGTTTCCATTAATAGTAGGGTTTGCAAAGCTACAAAAGAATGAGAAGATTGAATAAAATCTGCTCAGCTTTTTCTTTTGTCTCTGGCAGCATCAGGGGAACACAAGCTCAAAGGTATTTCCTCTCAGGGAATAATATTCAGGTTTCATGGAATGTTGGAACAAGTCCAGAAGAGGCCATGAAGATGCTCAGAGGGCTGGAGCCCCTCCGCTACGGAGACAGGATGGGAAAGTTGGGGGTGTTCAGCCTGGACAGCATCTTCCAGTACCTAGAGAGGTGCCAAGAGAGCTGGAGAAGGGACTTTTCATAAGGGAGTGGAATGACAGGACAAGAGGGAATGGTTTTAAACTTGCACAGGGGAGGTTTAGATTGGATATCGGGAAGAAATTCTTAACTCAGAGAGTGGTGAGGCCCTGGCACAGGCTGGCCAGAGACATTGTGGATGCCCCATCCCTGGAAGTGTTCAAGGCCAGGTTGGATGTGGCTCTGAGCACCCTGGTCTAGTGGAAGGTGTCCCTGGCCGTGCCACAGGGCTTGGAACTAGATGGTCTTTAAGGTCCCTTCCAACCTAAGCTATTCTATGATTCTGTGACTTTCTGTATGGAGTGATTTCTATTATGTATGTACTCCTTCAAAACTGATTTCATAAATCTTTCACAGTGACATCCTATATCAAGTCAGTCCTTTGAAGAACGATGGTGTAAAGAGGGCAGTGTCTGGTTAAACTATCACAGTGCCCCAATCCCAAACTCAATCTTTGACCTGAATTTCTCAGCGTGAATCTCCCAACAAAATTTTTTCCAGTCATTCAGCATTAGAGAGTTTGTAAAGATTCACTTTTGTTATCTTCAGAGAGTCACAGAATCGTTAAGGTTGAAAAAGACCTGCAAGATCATCAAGTCCAATTTTCAAAGTTTTACGTGTAACATTCCTGGGGTCCAGGTATCTTAATGGTGCTGTTTTACATCTCTGCTTTTTCACAACCCATGTAGTCAAATGTCTGGTAAAAAGGAGTATGGAGAGATTTTAAGAGCACCTGATCACACTGTGATCAAAGTGACTTGAGATCCATTATAAAATGTACCACAGAGGGTCTTGCCCCAAGTCACTTAATGAGCCTGAGGAAAAATCCTGCTGCAGGCCAGGGCTTTGTCCTCGTTGCTGCAGCCTCTTTCTCTCTCATGAAAAATCATTTTGTCCAGGGTTAGAACTAAATCCCAGGGTTGTGCGGAATAAAGCTATCAGGATCACGAAATGAACACAACCTTTGCTTAAAATCAAAACCATAGCAGGTTTCCCCAGAATGGGATTATTTTACAGGCAAACACAGTACCAGATAAAACCTAGAATTCCCTGTAGTCTCCCTGGCTTAGTTTATATATAATTCCTCTGCTGATTAGTAGAGTTAATAAAAAATAAAAATGTCTCCCTTTAAAGCACTGAGAGACTCACCTACATGAATATACCTATCTCCAGGATAAAGTTTTAATTACCTTGAGAAAAAGCTGGAAGAAAGATGAAACTCAGGCACCTGTTACAGCTGGGAAGAAGGCAAGGAGGGCCAGCATGGAATAATTAAATCTTTATCACCCAGAAAGGAGTCCGCAGCCTGTGGTGCCTTCCTGGTGAATATCACCATGTTTATTTTTAAAACTGCTCCCTGCCAGCATGTCCCAAAGTCATTCCATATACACAGCTAGCTGGCAAGAGGCAGGCTGGAGCTGGAAAAAGCAAGATCTAAAAGAAGAAAGACAGGGGCTAGCAAAAAAGTCAGCAGAAAAAGGGCTGGGATGGAAACCATTCCAAGACCAGCAACGGGTGACCTACATTTAGAGATCTCTTTCAAAAAGCCAGATTTTGGTGTCCCTCTTTCCTGTGCTTACTTACTCAGCACTTTACAGTTCTTCTGGAAATCTTGCTTTTCCAGATAAGATAACAGAAATATGGATTTGGGACTGAACCCTCGCAGAGGAGGAGCAACATGGCCACAACTGGTGAGTTTTGTAAATGGTGGAAAACTCGCTGGAGACCTTTAGCCACAAGTGTGAGGGATGGCAGTGGCAGCTCAGTGCTGCCTTCCCCAACTCACCCATGTCACCCCCAAAACTCCACAGGGTTTTGGTCTGCTGGTGATCCTGGGCCATCCCAACCTCTCTGGGTTTCATTTGTACAGAGAACAAAACTATGGCAAATTATTGTGCTGATGTGTATAAATGAACACGCATCACATTTATTTATTCACTCATTTATGTACATAAGTCCATCCATCCTCAGATGTATGAAATTATGTCTGTGTGTACATTGATGTGTGAAACTATTTATTAATTTAAAATCACTGCTGGAGAAGTCAATCAGCTGCAATAAATAACCAAATGCCTTAGGGTAAAGGGTGAGATTATTCCCTCCTGCCTGTGTTTCAGTCTTCTCATGGAATCAAAACGCAGCAAAGAGGGATGTGAGCTGCATAAAACTTTGATGCTGTCCCTACTCCATGTGACAGGCTGAACTGACACCTTATCAGGCTACTCAAAAAACAGAGATTAGATGGGAGTAAGGGAATAAAGGTGGGTATTTATTTGAAGGGCCTTCAAAAGTACACCCTGCGGAGCCAGAGGCTACTGCCAAGATGGACCTCAAGATGGATGACAGATCACAAGTTCTACACACTTTTATAAGTTTGCCATTTGCATATCAAGTTTAATTCTCTAATTAAAGCTTCAGTTAATGATGTAATTTTCCCCAAGCTCACCCTCCCCTTCCCAAGATATTGGTTTATATTTTGGGCCTAGGACAGGCTGGGTCTCCTTGGAGGGCAGGCCTGGAGAGGGTTTGTTGTGTCTGTCTGGCCTAAGAGAGCAGCAGCTCACAGACTACAAGAAACTTCAGAGTTATACTCTAGACAGTACAGGATTTTTAAATTATAAAAGCTAAAACTCAAGGCATCGGAACCAGAGATCTCCAGAAATCCCTCATAACTGGAGCTGTTTGACTCTCTAGCTGGTTTTTAAACAATGAAATCTGTAATAATCGCAAGGGGGACCCTCATGAGACTGCATGAGCTGCAGGGGCTGCAGAGTAACTCAGGGCTTCCTTGGAGAACAGATGCTCATGTCCTGAGCATCGGAATATCAGCCAACCAATCAACCCCACATTTCTTCTGGCCCTTCCCCACTCTTTACCCCTGGAGCACATCCCTCCTTCCTTCCATGGTGCTTTCCACAGAGAGGGAGAGGAAAGTCCTAAGGCTTTATTTAGATTCAAGCTGCAAATGGCACCATGAATGTCTGATAAAACTCTTTTGATAAAACTCTTCAGTGAGCTCTTTCCCCGCTCTGGTTTAGTCTAATCTTTAGCTCACAGCTCCTCCACAAGATGCCTGTGTCGGGTTTTGGTGGGGTTTGGACAATCATTTATTTATCTTCCTAATAAAGTGGTAAAGTAGATTATTTTAAAACGTTTTTTAAAAAAACAATGGGCAATTTACAACCAGGATGGGTTTGCTGCAATCCTGAGTGTATATGCCAAGAGCTGAATATGTTTTAAGTGTAGCTATG
This sequence comes from Oreocharis arfaki, assembly GCA_013398015.1. Taxonomy (NCBI): domain Eukaryota; kingdom Metazoa; phylum Chordata; class Aves; order Passeriformes; family Paramythiidae; genus Oreocharis; species Oreocharis arfaki. Next base: position 126,440 of record VZRR01008228.1, read on the forward strand.
TGGCTTCTTTCTTTACCTTTCTCTCTGTGTGTTTGTGTGTTCTGCAGGGATTAGTCATGGATTCACAAAATGGATTTTCTCAGAAAAAATTCTTTCTGTGTCTTATTCTTTTGATACAACTTCAACATCTTTTTCAGTATAATTTTTTTCTCCTCCTCCTCTCTACATTCTCGTGTCTGTGCTGTGGGTGTGTATAAATATGTACATATATTCTGGTTGGCTGGAAGTAGAAAAATTCATTTTCTTTAACAGTCATATCTCTGAGAAGCAGACTCACAGGAAAGCTTTTAAATACTAAATTTAAAGACTTTAACTGCTTGGCTTTTCTGGTCAGCTTCTCCTTAATTCTCTTCTCTCTCCCTCTTGCTCTCTCTCTCATTCTTACCCCTGTGCTGAGTTTTTTTGCTTAATTAAGGGGAAAGGAAATAGTGACATCAAGTCAAGGACATAATCTCTTTCCAAACAGGCAAAGTCAGAGTTTAATCCTCTTGGCATAGTCCAGTCCAGGAAAAAGAAAATTCCCTCCTAAACGATGAAGCTGAGTTAGGTCCTGATGTAGCACCTGTTGAAGACTGAAAATCTTTCTTGCTGTTTCTCTGTGTTGCTTTAGGTGCTGAATCCCTTTGTCTGTGGTTGAAACCTTTGGAAACTGAGGAGTGCCACAGCTGGAGGTTTTTGCCAAGGACCTTGGGATCAGAGGGCGCATTTCTGACTCGGGAGATAATTTCCCTTAAGTAGACTGATAAAACGCTCTGTGATTCAGCCACCCAGATAGGGCAGGACCATAATCCTGTGTAGTTTTGTGTCTTCAGGGTTCGAGGCAGCTTTCATCACCACTTACTCACACTGTGCTACTTCACAGCCTTTTTTCATTTCAACACCTCGTGTTTTTTATTCACATTCAAATTTTCTCCATTCTGACTGTAACTCACCTCAGCTGAGTCCAGCGTCTTGCATAATTCATCTACAATAACTTCAAAGATATTCATATATTCATGTTCTTAGAGACCCCTTTTTGGAAGGGATGGTTTGCTGATGGAGTTTTGCTCTCCACTGATGGCAGAGCAGATCTTCAAAGCTACTTTAGATGTAGATCTTTTAATAGTTTACCATTAGACATGGTGCTGCCACTCTATGAGAGAAAAAAATATGCAGATGAGAAGTGTAAGCTCCAGCTTGAATCTGTGGAGACAACCTGAAAGGACACAGGGAGATCTCCCCTCGTTCTGTTCACTGTGCAGAGGATTCAGATCCTGTGACAGGAATCAAAGATAATCTCATGATGCACCTTGCCTTTATAGGAACACATTTTTCTCTGGAGTCTCATGGCCATTTCGCATTTCTGAATCATTCATTGTAATGCTTTATCCTAGAGGAAATTTGTGATATAAGCTGTCAACTCTATTTACCTCTAAATTCCTTGCTGCAAACTGTGGCAACCGCAAGGTGCCCACGTACAACAAATGACAAATGGCTGCAGTTGTTGTTCTGTGAAGAGCAGCACATTATTCCTCACTCTTCCCATGGAAATCACCTGTATTTGGCACATTGAGGGCTTCACCCAGGTGCACACTGGGAGCAGGTTTTGGAGCGTGGATTGGGCTCAGGTGTGCAGTGGGGAGGCTGAATGACAGGGAGCCTACAGAAAACACATGCACTGAAATGCAGCTGTTTCCTGCCTGCAGTGTGGCAGCTGAGATCATGGAGCAGTCGTTTCCAGGCAGAGAAGTGTGGCACAATGTCTCCAAATGAAATTATAGCTCGAGGAAAGGATTTCTTTGAGGCAGGACGGAATGTAATTACCCAAGTTGGACTTCTGCCAGGATAATGATGTTTAAAACACTTCCAGCTCTTGTGGAAAGTGCCACAGGACCTTTCAATGACTGCAAAGGAACGGGCTTTGGAATTTATTTTTTAATTTTTTTTCTTTTTTTTTTTTT
>VZRR01008228.1:128433-148639 GCA_013398015.1 Oreocharis arfaki
AAGTCAGGATAATAAAATGAGAAAGAAAAAACTATCAAAGAAAGAGCTAATCTTTGCAAAGTGTTGGAATATGTAAATCCCACTTTGAAATGGTAATTTATTAACTTCTTTTTAAGATAAAAATGCAATTAGTTCATTCTTTCATTTCCCTCATCCCCCAAAAATGCACATATATTGTTATCACGTCTTTTGCTCATGTGTCAAATCTGCATCATTTAATTTTGTTGCAGTGAAACTTGTGGGTTTTATAGAAGGTTTTGGTGGGGTTTTTTTTTTCTGCCTTGTTTCAATCCTGACTGTAAATAAAAGAATATATTACTGTATTCAGAAATTATTTCTGTCAAAAGTCTTTACTTTGTTGAATTTTATAAAGGCTATGGGTTATTTTTATATTAGATGCTGTATCAGTAAAGAGTAATCAGGGAGTGAAAGAGAGTTTTTATCATCCTTAGTTTATTTCCAGAAATACTCTCTTGAGCTTTGAAGGGGAAAAAAAAAAGTACGTATTATCTGTGATAGAATTGATCGCTTGCCTTATTTTCCACTTGATCATTTTTGGTAAGGGAATGAATGTAGCTGCATGTCTCTCTATGCATCTCTATCCCCAGCACATGATTATTCCTGGCTGGTCAATCCAGCATAACCTTTCTGATTCCATGGCATTTTTGTCACATTTAATTAAGATTATGTAAAGCTGGGTTTAACTTGCTGGCCATCTAAATTTGGGTAAGTACTTTTGAATGTCAAGCAAAATGTAGAAATAAATGAATAAATGTTAAATGAAAGAATTATTGCAGCTGAGGCAGACTTTATTCGATACCAGTGAAACCTGGAGTTTCCTGGGTGTATTAACACACAAGGTTGGATGTTCATGGAGAGTGTTCATGGAACTCAAACTTTTTTCTGCCTATAGGGACTTGAATTCCCATCTAGGTCTGAAGAGAGACCTGTTCTCACAAAGCTCTAGAATAGTACATGCTGCTCCAGCTCTCCTGGTCCTTGGCAGAGCTGCTTCATATTGCTTAAAATATTTAAATATGTATGAGTCTAAAAGAGAAAGAGTGAGAGGGAGTCACTTGTAAAGAATAAATAAGATTCTTTGGCAGTGAAGACAGGGAGGGAGGGATTCACCTCCCCCGTTTTTAGGTGTCTTTGAAGTAAATGCCTCCACCTGGATTAAGTGGGAATCATTGAATTATAGAATATTCTGAGTTAGAAGGGATCCACAAAGATCATCAAGCCCAGCTCCTGGCTCTGCACAGGACAGCTCCAAGAATCCCAACATTTGGAGCTGCTTCTCCTCACTGGTGCTTTTAATTCAATGCAAAGATAGATTTATATGTTTCGTGGGGTGATGGAAGTAGAGAAAAAATTAAAGCTGGAGATGTGTCTGTGGTCAGAAGGAAACAACTCACTGAGGTTCAAGTTAAAGATTTCTTCCCCTTCCTCTGGAGGAGTTGTGTCATCTCATGAGCAAAGAAATCCCTGGAGGATGGTTTTGGGTACACAACTCCTCTCAGGAAGAAACCACACCAGGTTCAAGTTTGTAGAGACCCTATTCCCTCAATTTCCCACCATGAAATGCTCAGTGGAAAATTTGCACCTTCCAATCCACCCTGCTGCTGCTGGAAATTCGTGATCCTTCCGACCTAACACATCATAATTGTTATTTCACAGGCAGGATTTTTAGCTTTCCACGTGATCCCAGCATCTTATCTGCTTTCAGTGCTGTGACTGAGGCAGCAGAACAGGAGCCTGGGGATGGAGCGTGCAACGATGATCCCCCAAATCAGGAGGGAATCAGCTCCACTCTAAGGGCTGTGCTGGTATTTTAGCAGTTGCCTCACTGAGGAGATGGAAGCACACTTCTAGAGCAAGGATAGAAATCACTGATTATCCCTCCAGCACTGGTGGTGATGAAAGCCTGGGATCTGAGGTCCCCATCCCCATGCCCAGCATTCCTGGTAACCATGGTGCCTGAATGTGTGCATCCAGAGCTCCTGACACGCTGCCTGCAGCACCAGCAGCCTCACCAATTAAGGATTTGCCGTGGCGAGCAGGGATTAAACACTTTTCATTAGCAAGTTTAGAGATTCTAAAGCCCTGTTACAGACATCTGCCGCCCACACTGCGAGGGGAACAGCTGTACAATGAGCGATTATAGAGCAGGAAGATGAAGTGATGTTTTGCAGCTTTATTGTCTCCATACGCTGAGCCCTAAAATCCCATGGAAACAATTCTATTTAATATGAAACATTGCTGTTTCCTTCTGGGTGGGTGGGCTATTTGCTCCGTCTCCCCATTGAGGTTAAAAATAACAGGGCACGGCTCACTTTGTGCTTTGTTAAGATTACCTCACATTTCCATCACATTCAAAACAGCAAAAAAAAGTCGCACAGAATATTCATAATGCTGGGCTATATAAAGCTCATGACGCAGGGGAGAGCAGAATTGTTATTGTATATTTTTGTTATTTAACAATTATCACCATGAGAGTTTCTAGAACATGATTTTGTGGGGGGTAAAAATGAAATAAAATAAGCAGCCACCTTCTTTCAAAGTTTGACTCTGTAGAGCTTTAATTCCAATCAGCTATAACAAAACTGATGACAGAAGGGGCTTTCAGCATGTTAATAGCAGAGCAACATACTGGGTGCTCTTGCAAATCCATTTGCTCTGAGATGCTTTGATCAGTTAATGTTCTACATGCAAAAAGCAGTGTTTTCTGAAGGCAACAGTCAGTGTGTGAGGCATCTATAAAAGAAAATCATCTCCCTTATTCCTCAGAAATTCTCCACTTGCCTGACAGAATTTACAGTCACCAAGAATTCCTGGAGCCCAGAGTTTTGGAAGATTCACAAGCCAGCACCACCCCTTGTGCATGAACACTCAGCTTGTTGTTGCAACCACTGTGAAATATTTATTTTCAAACAAACATTGAGTGTTAGAGGCCACCTGCCACCAGGGTGTCCAGAACTCAGGTTCCCACACAGGCTGTAAGTGGATTATTGCTACACTAGGAAATAAAACTGTATTAGGAAACAATGCTGGGCACTGGAATTTGCTGATAAACATTTTTACAATGATCCCTAGCGGGGTTTTAGCCTGGGCACCGTCTTTACAAACCCTGGATGCTGACTGATGGCTGGCACAGGCCCAAAACCCTTCCCAGTGGTCAGTCTGGATGCAGCAACTTCAAATCCCAGCATAAAAAGAGTTTAATTGTATAAACATAGGTAATTTCTGGCCTCAGTGCTGGAAAATGCTCTCAGATTTCCTTAATTTACTTGTGGAGATGTTGCCTTATCATAAAAAAATATGTGGTTACTGGTTTAGAGGCAAGCAGGACAGAGTTTTATCTCCAGCCTTTGGCACCAGAGTGTCCAAAGTCATTACAGCTGGAGCTGGCACGAAGCAGAGGCACAAAACCCTCCCCCAGTGACCAGGACGGGCTGTAAAGTGCCTTTTTCCTAGCAAAAGCCAGGGTTCAGCCATGGGTGTTGGAAAATGCTCTTCCTTCAGGGGCTGCTGCTCTGCATCTGCCTGGTGGGAGAGAGCAGCCAAGTGTGGTGAGACAGAGATTTACTGCTGGGACACCAAGCAGTGCAGCCTGGAGCTCAGGATGGTGACAGAGCTTTTCTCCAGCTGCCTCCAGGGGTGGGACAATCAGTGGCTCTGTGCAGGGCCACCAACAGGAGCTTGGGCTCTGCCTCAGAGCCCTGAGGATCTTCTCAGCCAGGCTTGTTAACTTGGGCTTAGCGATGGTCACGTGGGGGGAACCCAAAAAAGAGCTGATTTGCGTTTGACCAGCCTGCAGTGAAGCAAAAATAAATACTCAGTTCCTAAGAACTGGAGTCTTAAATTAGCCCAAAGCAGGATTTTTACAGGAAAGCTTAGGCATTTCATTTTAGATGTGACACAGAAGGTTCAGTAGGTAGGGAGAGATCTCAGCAGTTCATCCTGTTAACCAAAAGACCAGGTTTTAAAGGGTATTATTCTTAACCTCCTTTGTTTTCAACTTCTGTAGTCATATAACTGGTCAGAAGACTCATAATGCTCTTTATTTTTAACAAAGGGAATCATAGAATCACAGAATGGTCTGGGGTGGAAGGGAGTTTAAAGCTCATCTCATTCCAATCCCCTGCCATGCCCATCTTCCACTATTCTAGGTTGCTCCAAGCCCCATCCAATCTGGACCTGAACACTTCCAGGGACGGGACAGCCACAGCCTCTCTAGACAGCCTGTGCCAGAACCTCCCCACCCTCATCATAAGAAATTTCTTCCTAACATCCAATCTAAATCTACCTTGTTTTGGTTTGAAGTGATTCCCCCTTGTGCTGTCACTGCATGCTCTTGTAAAAAGTCCCTCTCCAGCCTTCCAATACAAATAATCATTAACATTAATATAATTAATCATTAAAAATCAGTCTAGATTTGTAGAACACCGAAGAAATAAAACATGTATAATGCATCCTTTGCAAAGCCTCAGAGCTGGGATATCTCCAGAAGTACCTCCTTGTTGCTTATATGAGATCATGGGTGACACATGCAATTTGATTTTAGGTGTCTAAATATAAGCTCTCATTTTAGTTATGATAGATTTAATCACCATCAGAGTGATTTTATGTCTTGATAAAACATGCAGATCTGCTTAGAGAAACCAGGAATTTCTCCCTAGTCTCTGCTGACCTAGGGGGTAAACTCCAGTTGGCTGTAGGAGGATCCTGAGGTGGTTTGTGGATGTTGATGGTTTTGCTGTAGACACCACATGTAGTCACGTGAGAAATAGCCAAGGTCCTAAAAGTCTGCCTAGATGGCCACAGCTGGCTGAGATGGATTTCACAGAAAGACCACTTAATTCAGCACCGACTCGGCTTTGCACAACGTGAGAATGCCAGACTTCAGGGCGGCCCTCTGGGTGCAGTGCTCAGCAAGCCTATCTCTGACTGTGGCTGGTGATGCATACTTGGGGGAAAATGCGTAAAAGAGAGACATGTTTTGAGTGTAACATTCCTTCCCTGGTGTAAACCTCCCAGCTGCTCCCTGAAAATGGCTTGGAAAATTGTGAAGATGATGATTTCCTTCAGAACACGGGGTTTGAGGGAGTCTAATGAACTTGCCCTTCACCATACTTCTTTTTTTTTTCATCCAGACATGGATGTAGACTGATTATTGTCGGCCCAAAGATGCACATTAACATATGTTGTGTCTTTGTTTAGAGGGGTAGTAACACTGAATGCTGGCAAAAACGTTCAATGCTGAGAGAATTGTGATTGTTCAGCCTGGAGAAGGCTCTGGGGTGATGTTATTGTGATCTTTCAGGACCTGAATGGGAGCAACAGAATCACTGAAGAGGCACTTTTGACTCGGCAATAGAGTGATAGGACAAGGGGGAATGGCTTTAAGCTGAAGGAGGGTAGATTTAGATGGGATATAAGGAAGAAATTCTTCCCTGTGAGGGTGCTGAGGCCCTGGCACAGGTTGCCCAGAGAAGCTGTGCCTGCCCCATCCCTGGAAGTGTCCAAGGCCAGGTTGGATGAGGCTTGGAAAAGAGGAAGGAGTCCCTGCCTGTGTCAGTGGGGTTGGAGCAAGATGATCTCGAAAGTCCCTTCCAACCCAAACTCTTCTATAATTCTATAATAAGAAGAAGTTCATGTGAATGAGGGAAGATGGGGTGGATTTGATGCAAGATGAGGGTTGGTGGCTAACCAAGACAGACAAACATTATCGATTTTCTCTGTCCCCGTCTTTCTTTCTGCTCCTCAGAAATGTTCTTTCTCCAAAATCTCGCTTCCATGTTTGACACCTCTTCCAGCACCACGGGGACCTTCTTCATCAACAGATCATTTATTTATAAAATACAAAAATAAGTCTGTTTGTTGAGTCATTTTACATGAACAGTGCAATTTGTTGGCCTTTCTGAAATCAGAAATGTATGGCCTGAAGTGCCAGGATTATTGACTGAGTGCATGAGGTTCGAGGCAGGTCCATGGTTACACCTGGGTGTTTGCTCTTGCAGTCAGCTGAAGTTCAGTGTCTCTGAGTAAAATGTGCCCAATGCCTTCACTGTATTTGCTTCTTACTTTGTGCAGCAGAGTTAGAGAAAACACCAATACTTCAGCAAACAGCGGGGAAGGTTTGCACTACGTGAATGTGTCCCATTGCAAGAACAAATGGGTTACATCCTTCACTCTGAGAGTTTAAACAGCAGATCACCCTCTGCACTTGGGGTAGAGAATATTTCCATTCAACATTATTATCTGAATTTTGCTAACATCACAGGTGTGGTCAGGCTGCTGTTGTGTTGGGTGCTATATGGACAACAAAGGAGAAAAAAAGTAGCCTGGTCCAGGAAGATTATTTCCAAATGCATTTTCACTATCGGAAATCATGTCCTCAGTTATTTCCATCCAATCAGAGGACACAGGTGATGCCACGTTAAGTGTGCTGCTGATAAAAACAAATATCTGATTCTCTCCCCGCCGGTCACACGAGCCTGAGATGTCACTATCAGCAAAACTCTACAGATAGTTACGTCACTGCAGCACATGGAGCATGAAAAGGTTCTGAATCATTTATAACAACTGGGTCAGCCTCTCAGTAGGAGAAAACTGGCAGGGCTAATTAACTGATATCCCCCAACCGACGTTCCAGCTCGTATTTGAGGAATAACTCCAAATAATTCACGGAAGTCAGGAGCTGCTTTGTCTGCCGCAGACCCTGTTTTGCTCACTCTGTTTTGCTCTCGAGCTTGCAGGAGGAGCACACGGCAGGTTGTACAGGGCAAGTTTTTTGGGTGTTTTTTAACCAAAATGTGCATGTGTGATTCCATGCTGGAGCAAAATGGGATGCATTCTGTTTTTCCTTCCTTGCCCCACTACAGAATAAACCTCAAGTGCTGAAAGAAAGGCCGTATTTTATGGCAAGCATTGCGTGAGGGTCATTAGCTTTCCCATTCGGCTTCATCAGATGGCTACACAGCGGGATGCATTCCAAATTTATTTGATAGCTTGTCAATAAGCAGCTGCCTTTTAATAGCTCTTAACTTCATGGACTTGAAAAACAAAATGCCTCATGCTCACATTAAACCAAGTGGTCCGTCACAGGGATCTCAGCTTTTTCTGGCGTAGAAGGCAGAGCAGAAAATGACCTCTGACTGCGGCTTTCACTGTAATTTTGTGAGCATTCATCACAAGGAACAGACACAGAGAGAGCTGCTGGGCTGGGAATCACAAGGAGGAGGAGAGGGGTGAATTCTGCTGGCTGCAGCCAGGCTAGGGAGGGATGTAGAAAGGACACCATCAGGGAGCAGGGGCAGCACTGGGGACTCCAACGTGTCCCCTCTCCAAGCAGGGGCAAGAGCTGAAGTGATGAGCTTGTCAGGGGTAATTTTAATTAGCAATCAGCTGATCTTAGAGCTGCTTCTGCTGGGCCACCTTCTGCATATTCTGGAACTGCTCAAGGGTGATCAAAACAAAGTGTTTGAAGGGAGGATGGGAAACTCCACTGTATCCCACCCCACCCACGGGCAGGAGTCTATTCTGCCAGTAGTGCAGGGCTGGGGGGCTGGATTATCACAGGCATCTTAGCAGCTGGAAACTCATGACCAAGGGTCAATACTTATGAGATCAAAACACAGGAACTCAGCAGTTTGTTATAAAAGGGCCAAACACTTGCAGATCAGTGCCAGTACAAGGTACCTTTGTAAGAGGTACTGCTTGCAGGCACTTCTCAGTATTAAATTGCTTCCTTTCATTGTCCCTCCAGTCTCTGAATTCTTTGAAGACAAAAGCTTCTACCTTTATGCAATAAAAAAATCTCTGGATTGAATTTTTCTCCTTATTTTACCCCTAGAAGAACCTGAGAGATTTGACAATCTGTGTGACTGTCCATTCTCTGTCAGAGTTTGTACCATCCTCGCGTATCCTGTGGAGAAGAAGCGACACTTAATTGTGTCACCTAAAAGCTATGAAAGGTCAGCAGCAAAATTTCCTCCAATGTTGCTTAGTCCTACTCTGGCAGGTGGAAACAGACACACAGTACAAGTTTTGTGCTCCAAAGTTGGGCTCTTTGGCACATGAAAGAACAGAGAACTAATCTCACATCCACAGACCTAAAGTCTTGAAGTTTAGCTCGTTTTCTCGTAGAATGGCAGAAAGGTTTGGATTGGAAAGGACCTTAAAGATCCTTTAGTTCCAACCCCCTGCTGTGGGCAGGGACACCTTCCGCTAGACCAGGTTGCTCAGAGTCCTTTCCTACCTGGCCTTGAACACTTCCAGGGATGAAAAGTCCACAAACTCTCTGGGCAGCTTCCCTCTGCCCCGACATGCTTGGCCAGATTTCCTCCACCCCACTGATGCAGCTTCCTCCATCTGCAGACACCAGAAATTCCTTCAGAAGCCTTTTGCAATCACCTAGAAGGCACAAAACTGCGATTTTCAAAAGCAGATCACATCCCCATCCTCTTCCAGTGGTCTCCAAAGAATCCCTGATTTGCTCCAGAGCTGCAGCCCCAAAGACAGTGTGACATGACCCGGTGGTGTGGAGCTGAGGGAGGCCTTGGCAGGTACAGAAGTGAAGAAATAAACATGAGAGTGGAGTTCAGGATACAGATGAAACCAGATGAGGGGAATTACTAAGATCGTGTAAAATGGTCTGTGATCATTCTTTTTGCTCCCCCTACATCTTCACCTAAGATCACACAGATTGTGGTTTTCTTCTGAGCTGTCCCTCACCCCAACTTCATTCTACTTATTCTCTCTTGTTATACTGTGAACTTTTATCAACCCTTGAAACTGACACTGAATAGACTTTAGCTGAGAGTCTAAACTTGTTCTTACCTGTGGATTTATTTGTGGCTGTATTTTACACCTTCCAAACCATCAGTAAATAAAACTCAAGATCAAAATGAAGTCTGATGTCTCTCTGCTTTGGTCAACTCTATTTCCTGTCTTTGAGACACACAGAGAAGCAACAAGAATTCTCTTGTTCCCTTACCAGGGTTAATTTAACTTTTAATTCTAATGGAATGATGAAAGAGGAATCTTATTGAGTAAGCAGGCACTAAAAAAAGTGCAGCCATTGCAATTATTAACTGCATTTTACACCATATCCTACCCTTTTGGGAGGGTAAAACCCAAGCCAGGTACCAGATACCCATTGTGAAATGGGGTTAGAAGTCCTTTTTGCTTGAAATCAAGTTCATGACTCCTTCAGCTGAACTGGTTGGAGGAAATTTAGAAATACACTCGTTAAATTTCCATGTAGAAGTGGGTGCTGACCGTGGGGCTTTTTCCCTCTACATTGTGACACAGGCAACACAGGGAGGCATTGTTGAGCTACAAAGTCGAGTTCTTAGAAGGCCCTGCCAAAGAGAAAAGGATCATGTCAATATTTATTAGACTTTCCAGCAGCTTGTTAAGTCAGTAGGAGAGCTGAATCCCAAACAAACTCCAATTAGATTTAGTTTCAAAGTGAAGGCGTCTTCTTGAACTATCCAACAGGGAAATGTCACTGGCACTGGTGTGGATTTCTTTCTTACCTCTTCCTTAACTCTTTATTTTCTGTCACTATCCCTTTGGTCAAGGTTTTGATGGTGCTGGCATAGGGAGGATTGCTATCCAGAAATGGATGATGTTGGACCGACACTTATGAAGTGTTTGTTTAAAATGGCCCCATATTTACATTATTTTGGCAAAAGATAATGCTTGTGTTAAAAATGAGCTGAAAGAGGGTAGATTTAGATTAGATATTAGGAAGGAATTCTTTATTATGAGAGTGGTGAGGCCCTGGCACAGGTTGCCCAGAGAAGCTGTGGATGCCCCATCCTTGGAAGTGTTCAAGGCCAGGTTGGATGGGGCTTAGAGCAACCTGGTCCCATGGAAGGTGTCCTTGCCCATGGCAGGGGTTTGGACTTGAATGATCTTTAAGGTCCCTTCCAACCCAAATCATTCTGGGATTCCATGAAAACCTCTTCTCCCAAAGAGGAAGAACAATTTCTCCATAGATGAGGATGGGTGTTGTCGTTGCAAAAATCCTCACAGCGGCACCCTCAGCTGATTCACTCAGACTGAATGAGCCTCAAGGCAACCAAAATGCCCCTGTTTTTGAGGCAACTCAAGTGCAACCCAGCAAGGCTTAACAAGATTTCCTTTTCTGGTCCTGTAAGGGGCAAAGCATCTCTCCTGGAGGTGCCTTATTCCTGCATGATGGAGAAGTGGAGCAGGTCTGGAAGGAAGGAACTGGTGGGAGGCATCTCCTTTCTGCGGCACTTGAGAGATCTGGAGGCAAATGTGAGATGCATTAAGCTCCTCTTCTCAGCCTGAAGCTGAGGTGAGACAGGGATCATAACCCAAATTCATTTATTTTGGAGACCACTGCGGACTTCTAGCAAAGGAAAGAGTTGTGGACAACAGGAGAGAGAGATGAAAGCAGCTGCTCCATGAAGATTTACCCCCAGGGAGAGCTTTAGGGTGAAAAGCTCCCCCTTTGCTAAAGAGCTTGACAGAAGTAACACTTTTCCTCTGAGTACTAGAGAGGCAACCTCGGCTTCTCTGGGGAGTACAATAAAATGAAAATATTAATTCAGATCAGCAGCCGTTTCCTCTGGTCCTGTGGATCTTGCCATTGAATGCTTATTAAGTGCACATCAATAGTCAAAGATATTCCAATGAGAGTTCCGTGACTCACTGCCTAAAAAATAATATTTTCATCAAAACTGCCTTGATTTTGTGCCCCTACCTAGTTTTTTCCTCTTGAGGGTTTAGCCCTAAGTTGCTTTTGAAAGTAAAATTCATCCATTTCAGCCATGTGACCTTGCACTGAAGCCATGAGGAGCTGTTTACTCAACGGGCCCTCCAGTCCCCCAGCCTAAACACAAAGCAGGGATCTGTGTGCAAACTCCTCTTTCTTAGCCTTTCATTTACATTACTATATCAAAGCCACTACTGCAGGAAAGAGTAAAAACCTATATTTCTGTTTCAATGTCCACATTTTGCAATTTAAGACAGTTTTACTTTACCCCAGGAGCAAGTATTTAAAACCAGATTGAAAACCATTCGTTTGAAGTGTGCTCATGGAGATTGGTTTATTCTGTTCCCTTTCTGAGAGCACAGATACAGAATATAATCCACCTGGGAAAAGGAGATTTCTGTTGATAGCTTCATTTAGCAGTCCTCTTTGCAAAAAAACTACTTCTTTTACAAATCAGGTTCTGTTCTTTCATGAAGTCTCCAGTTGATATGTTCAAAATTCTACATGTGTAAATAAACAAACCAGGGATTTTTACTTCCTCGTGCTCTTTCATACTTTCCCTTTCCACCTCTGACCTTTTCTTGCCTACAAATGTGATTATTGCAAAAGCCTTTTTTAAATGCACTGTTTCCTTGTAATAGTAAGGTTATTTTTTAAGAGGAAATTTCCACAAAATGTCATGTTCAGAGCAGAGAAGTTACTGTCCTTCCTCCCCCTTTGGACAGTGATTTGTGAAGAGAGATGAATAGGGAAAAGTAATATGACATAACTCTTTCTGGAAAGAAAAAAACCCAGGCCTGTAATCTTGGTACCAATCTAGTAAATCTGAATTCAATTTAGCAGTTCCAGATATTGCCTATGGGAAACATCAGGCTGAATTTTAGCTACTTGATGGAATGAAAGCCCAGATAACCTGTTCTCTAAGGTTATTTTAGCCTAAGTTAAGATTTTTCCCACCTCCTGATAGCATTCACGACCTATGAAAATTCATCTCTGGTGTGGCAAAACAGAAGAGAGCAAATGACAGAGCTTTGCCAGCTTTTCTCCAGGGTCTAACCATTTTTCCTATTATCACCCTCTACTTTTGGTACATTTATTTCCTCTCCAGGATTTTTGTCCCATCTTTCACTGCTGATTTCCTTGAAATATTAGAGAGCCTGGTAACTTCTCTTTCATTCTCAGCCTGCATCTCCTGCATCCCCAAGGGCTTGCTGCAGCTTGAGACAGACTGACTACAACCCTCAGAGCACTGACAAAACACAACTTGAGTAATTTGAAAGTTGGCTAAGGCCTAGATGAGTCAATATTTTATTCCAAGATAGACTCAAGGTACCGAGACAGAGCCCTGAAGTAAAACCTGGGACAGAGTAACAGCAGAACAGATGAGGAAAGCAAAACTCCTGAGCTGCAAAACTACTGAAGGTCCCAGAACTGAAATAGCAGTGAAACTGTACAGAGAATTGCAGCCCTCTACTTTATCAAGTTACAAATTTGCAAAAATAAATATTGAAATATACCCACAATATGTTTATGCTGGCGATTCACAGAATGGTTTGGGTTGGAAGAGACCTTAAAGAAATCCAGTTCCACACCTCTCCCACGGGCAGGGAAAACTTCCACTATCCCAGGCTGCTCCAAGCCCCATCCAACCTGGCCTTGGACATTTACAGAGATGAGGCATCCACAGCTTCTCCGGCCAGCCTGTGCCAGGGCCTCACCACCCACACAGGGAAAAATTTCTCTTTAATATCTAATCTCAACCTGTTCACTTCACCTTAAAGCCCCTCCCCTTGTCCCATTGCAGGGACTGTTTACAAAATCCCTCTGCAGAATTTTTGTAGCCCCCTTCTGGTTTTTAATCAGGTGATTTAAGTTGTTGGAGCTGTTCAATGAGAGTATGATGCTATTTATCATCTTGGATGCTGTAAAGTTTATCACTCTCATTTGAAAGGGACAAAGAACCCACCCCAGCTCGGCAGCAGAATTCTGCAAAGCCAGGCTGGAGCCTCCTTCCCCATTGAGACCAGGACTTAGCCAAGTTAATTGTTTTGTTTTTCCAATTGGCCATGGCTGTGCCAAGCTTTCAGCTTGGTGACCAACCAGTCCTTTAGGCTACAGCACAGGGACACAAGAGGAGACCCCCTGGAGAGGAGCACATTGAATGGACCTGAAGTAGATGATTACAATTTGCTATTTACTCAGCACTATAAATAACATGACATTTTTCAGTCAGCAGCAGAGCAATAGTCAGCTCCCCACTCTGAGCTATTGTAGCTTGTGCTGATATAATGCAAAATTATGCTCATCTACTCATTTTTTGTTGTTTTGGCTGCTGTGTGACCCCGGCCCAAAGCATCCTCTGGTGCCTCATTCACCATGTGCTGTTGGCCAGCGGGATTTCTTTTCCAGTGTGCACGAGGAGGCTGCCAGCCCTGGGCTGGGGACCTGCTGTGCACACGTAGTGAAAGAGTGAATAACTCACCTGAGACCTGAGCTGGCAGCAGAGAACACAGGCAAAAATCAGAGGAAAAACCAACAGCAACCACAGCGTGGTTTCCTTTGGGCAATGTCCCAGGTTCTCAACTGACGTGTGCAGGTGAGGTCTGCGATGTTGAGTGAGTCCAATGAGGGATTTTTTGGCACAATTTACTGTGTGATAGAAATATTTGACACAAGCAGATGTAGATGTGGATGACTTGAGTGCAATTACAATTATTACATGTGTTTCTACCTAAGCAGGACTGTGCAATAATGCAGAAGCTTGACCTCGAACATGCATTTCCACTCCCAGGCCAGCTGGATTGTCCCGTGGGGCAGCCTGTAACAGCAAACTGGTGACATTTGTGGAAGAGCCCCAGAAATTTACTGAGGTGTTCCCAAAGACCAGAAGTTCAGCCACATGATGAGACACCAGCGATGCATCCAACACTTGGGGGCACAGAGCTCACATGAGCCCCAGCAAAGGCAAAACCCAATAATGCCATGAAGTTGCCACTTTCCATCCCAGATTTGTACCTGCTACTGTTTTGGCCTTTATTTGGGGGAAATAACTCTCCCTCCACACCTGAAAAACAGTTTCTTTAGGCTCCAAAATTCTTCGCTCTTATGAAACTCAAAAATCTTGACATGAGGAGCTTGTCAGCACATTACAAATCTTTTGTGTCCAGGTAAACACTGACTTCTCATCCTTCCCTGCTCTCCATCTCTACTCATTTTACTTTTATTAACTACTCAGTCCATGAAATTCCCAGGACTGTAACTTTTTTTTTCAACTGATGCTTGTATAGCATCTTGCACAAAGACTTTGTCCCAGGGTTGGGATTCTGAGTAAGTGCAGATAATTTCTCTTGTTTATTTTACCTGCAACATAAGGGATAAAAAAGGATTTGCCTGAAGACATTTATTAGCAATGAACTTTGCTCATGATGCAGTTCCTCACTCTTTCTCCACAGCAGACATTTATTGGTAAATTCCAAATATTCCAGATAAATGAATTAATGTTGCAATGGAACTGTTTCTATTTCTGATCTTGCCAGCAGAGAGGGAAGTTCTGCATATTTCCTGGTGTGTTGGTTTGCTATTGCAGATAACTTGAACCTTTTTTCCTCTTCAAGATGTGTCAGTGAAATAATTCCCTGAATTCGTCATTTTATGGGGGAAAAAAAAAGTGGGTTTTTTGGCATTAAATAATAAAAGTTGGGGTTAAGGGTTTTTTCATATAGATATTTTCAGTCGGGCTTATCTCATTTAAGAGATTTCTGATAAGCCATCCAACATGGATATCTGAGTCTGAGTAAAATTCTGGCTTGGGATATCCCTGCCTTCCATCTGTAAGCCTGGAGAGGGAGAGAGCACAAGAGAAATATTTGTCCACAGAGACTTTTAGAGTCACAGAATCATTAAGGCTGGAAAATCCCCCTAAGATCAAGTCCACTTGATCACCAAGCACTGCCAAGCTGCCACTAAACCATGTCCCTAAGTGCAACCTAAACACATCTTTAAAAACCCTCCAGAGGCTGTGACTCCATCACTGCTCTCAGGCAGCTCTTCAATCCATCTCCTCCATTTTTTTCTTTCATCTTGCTGCTTTTCTTTGCTGAGTAAATTGAGCTGAAGGTCATCTGATCAGAGCAGGCTCAGAAGTGCTAAGCCCACTCTGCTCATGGCAGAAATTCTGAATTCCACAACCAATCTCTTAGGATAAAGGCAGTGAAATCTTTAGATTTATTTTTTTTATCAGATTTATAAAGGAATTTTTAAAGGAATATACAGAAATAACAATATTCAATTATTTCTTTCTACTTGCTTTTCTGCTTTTTTCCCTCAAACACATTGGAAGAATCTTAAAGTCTTGTGCAGTTGAGACATTGTGGTTAACTTTGTGAGGAAAAGATCACAAAAATGGTAATCTACGAAAGTGGATAAGGTTTTAGTTTTGTTTTACTTTTGAGGTACAGAGCATTTGGCTTGATTTCTTTTCCTTTTTCAGGGGTTTCTTGCTGATGGAGTGACTGCTTATGTGAGTGACTTCAGGTATCAACCTGATTAATGTTCAAAATTAAAAAAAACTGCAGCTTTTCAGCCCTGTACCTCAGACTTAAATTCAGAGTCAGCATTAAAAGAGAGATGTTCAGAAAGCTGGGAAAAGATGCTGCACGCCTAATTGCAACATTAGGCAGTGAAATATTAGCAAATTTATTGGGCTTTTTCTACTTGAAAAAAAAATTAAAGGAAGTTCATTATGCTCCGTAATCCTGCTTAAATATTCATCATGTTCTTAATGAACCACATTCATTTTTAAAATGTTCAACCTGAGACGCCGTCTAACACGACTTGATAATAATATAATTTCTGTATAAGCGTAAAAGGGACAAGAACAGTAAAAATAATTGTATCTCTAAACACCCTAACCAGTTTTCTCCTGACTAATGAGCAGCTGTTTTTCATTAGCAGCACGGTTTTATCTCTTGCCTATCAACCTGCACAGCTGGGCATATTAGAAATAGCTCAGTGCACTGTGGAACGTATGTTTCCTGAACTGCAGAAACAAATGAGAAGGAGGTATTGGAGCTTTTTTCTTTTTTAAAACAAAAAATGGTTTGGAGCTGATTTCTCTCACACTCTCTATTATTCACCGCGGTGTCGTATCTGGAGGCTTGATGTGGGAATGGGATATTCCTGCTCTGCCTGCTGTAGAAATGCAGAAAATAGTTCATGCTTTGCAGAGCTTGTGCTCCAGTGAGCAGAAACTGAGTCACAGGGAGCTGAAACCTTTTGCTCGAGGTTATGCAGCAAGGAAGGAGCAACAGCTAGAGCAGAATTTGTTGCATCTGCCTTTCCCAGCTCTCTAACTTGTCTCCCACTGTGTATCACACACGGATCCAGCTGAAAGATGAACAGTGGGAGAGTTTGGATTTTGGATGGTGTAAAATAAAATAGAGCCTGATCCTAAATATTTCTTTGTCATCTTGCAACTTTCAAGGGAGTTACAACTTCAGGCCAATAGATACCACCTCAGTAAGACTTTTTAATAGGTCACATAGTCTTGAAAAAATACAGAAATAAAGCCTAAGGCCAACCTAAGACGAGAAAAAAAAATTTTGAAACAAAAGAGGTTAGGAGATCATAGAATCATTAAGGTTGGAAAAGACCTTCATGATCATGAAGCCCAACCTTTGGTCAAATACCCCCACGCCCACTAAACCACATCGCAAAGTGTCTGCTTGTTTTTTTGAACACTCACAGGAGGATCCTCCATCACTGCCATTTATTTCATTTATATTTTATTTATTTGAGAATCACAGGATGGTTTGGCTTGGATGGACCTAAAGACCATCCAGTTCCACCCCCCCTGCCATGGGCAGGGACATCTTCCACTGGAGCAGGTTGCTCCAAGCTCTGTCCAGCCTGGCCTGGAACACTTCCAGAGATGGAGCAGCCATCACAGCAGATGTTTTGCATTGGATGAAGAGGAATAAATGCAAATAAAGCCACCTCATGTCAACATGGATGTGATTCTGCTGTAGATCACAACATTGGAGGGAATCACTGGGGCTCAGGAATTTAGATTGAAGAACTAATCCTTTGTTTAGAAGGAGCCTCTGGGTATTCCCAGTCGTGTCTACAACAGGATTGTAGCCAATGCCAAGTGTGGAGTCAGATGTAGGCAGGGAGGGAGCCTTCCCTGTCCCTCTTGCAGAATAAGGTACCTTTACTTTTAATTGCAGTGCCAAAGCAAGATATTATTCTGCAATACTTGGGTCCAGAAGAAATACATGAGTCAACCTCCCCATAAAAATAATAACTAAAAAAATCTCTTCCTAGCAGGGGCTGGTGCTGGCTGCTTGTTTATTGCAGCTCAGTGTGTGAAGTTAAGGACTCATTATTTACTTGTGGATCACTTGGTATTCTTATCTTTAAAGATAAATATAATTAATGAAAACCTTGAAATAGGTCTTGTGCTTTCACTCAAAAGTATAATGTACATGTCTCCTTCTATCCTCCCCTGGCGTAGGAAAGCAATCAAAATCCTATTATACTGACTTAACTACCTGCTGCCAGCTTTGTTGACCTTGTTTGTTTGGAAATTAAAAGGCAGGTCATGGTAGAGCTGAGCTGCACAACCTGCTAGCACAGAGAGACAGAAAAGAGGTGCTCTGCTTATTTACAGGGTGTCAGGCAGATTACACTGCACTTAGGCACCAATTTTGGATGGGAGCTGTGTTTGAAACTGGGAGAGAAATGCAGAAATCTTCTCTTTTGTGTGCTTTGAAAGAACGACTTGATTTTGTTTTGTTTTGTTTTCCTGTTTTTCCAAAGAACTTGTGAAGCTGGGTTTCTGCTGGGCTTTATTAGCACCCACTGGTGTATTTATAGATGTATAAATACACATTCTGCTGCTAGATGGCAACAGCTAAAGCAGCTGCCACGCTTCCATTCTCAGGAGAGAAATGCGCACAGCTCCTTGAAACAGTGGCACCCACAAAGTCACAATACTGCCTTGAGAACTGGCAACTGATGTAGAAAGAAGAGAAGATTTAAGGAGGTAATTTATCATGGAAAAGCAGGATAGTTAAGAGCATCCATAAATTACCGTGAAGAGAGAAATTATCTTATGTATTTGGTGGGAAAGAAAGACGAGGAAGTTGCACTGATTTACAGCAAAGAATCCACAGTGTCTCCTGAATGGAAATACACATCCTAGGCTGGATCAGGTATTAGTTTGAGGTGGAAAGAGTAGAAATTCTGCTCTGTATTGGTTAACCCTTCACTTACCTTTTCTCATGTCATTTCCCTTCGGGTAGGACACATGGACCAATGTGAAAGAAATTTGTCATCTCTCAGGGCTTGAGCTGAACCCTGGCACTGCTGCACTCACGGTTTCAGCACTTGCTCCCCCTGATCCAGCATCCTGCCTCTCTCCTGGAAGTGTCCAAGGCCAGGCTGGACAGGGCTTGGAGCAACCTGGTCTAGTGGAAGGAGTCCATGGCGGAGGGGCTAGAAAGGGATGATCTTTGAGATTCCTTCCAACCCAAACCATCCTGTGATTCTCTCATTTTTCAAATTAAGTCAGGGTTGTTTCCATGGAACTGCTACGAGGTAAAGAGGATTAAGGATTAAGGACCTTCTGGTGGAACCCAGCACTACTCTTCAGGGGTACTGCTCAGTGACCTTCCTGGTCCATCCCTGTCCCAGGACCCTGACCCCTAACACAAACCCTACTCCTAACCCTAAACCTAACCCTGGCTAAAAGCATGCCTCCAATCCACCAGTCACTACATGAGATTAATCCGACTAAAGTGGCCCAGGATAAAGCAATGAAGCAAAGCAGCTCAAATAATTCCACACTTTCTCCTCGCTTTTTTAAACTTCACATTTTATTTACCATACAGCAACAGGAGCCCTTTTTGCAGCAGACTTACACAAGCCAGAATTCCACCCAACACCACCATAAATGGCTTTCTGTCCATCTGTCCTTTACTCTCTCCAGTCACACTCATCCTACTAAATGGGGAATTCAATAAGTGATCTGGAACCTGGTTCCCCTTTTTCATGGAATCATAGGATAATTAAGGTTGGAAAAGACCTTTAGGATCATCACATCCAATTGTCAAGCATGTTCATCATTAAACCATGTCCTTAAGTGCCACCTCCACATGTTCTTGGAACATTTTTTGTCAGAGCAGTGCAATAGTTACAGAGATGGTGCAATGACTTGCAATGCATTCTGGTTTAAAGTCATTGTGCAAAAGAGCTGGGCTGAATTTCACCCCAAAAGGTCAGGTTTCTCTCTGTTGCTTCATAAAATGAATCTAGGTTGCGTGGAAATATCTGTATATGTTCATTTATATATGTATATATAAAAGCAAAACCGTCCTGTTTGGTTTAAGTGGAGGAGAGGAAGATGGTTCACACCTAAAGATAGAGAGAGGGAAATGAAGCAATACATCACAGAATTAAATCTTTCTGGAATAGCAGTTTCTCCTAAAAATCTCAAATGATATTTTCCAACTGAGACTCAGAAGACTGGCTAAATCCTCCTTATAACTCCCACGCTCGTTTTTTCTTTTAGATGAATAAAACTTCCAGTACAGGAAAAACTCAATGATTAAAAATTACAAATGTACTGAATATGCAGCACTTTGATGCAAACATCTTTGCAGTAAAAGGCCAGGTGTTATATTAAACAGTGTTTTAATCTGATCCCTACGGAAATATTCCCTCTGGAAATGTGGCAAATCTTTCATTTTAAAGGAATTTCTGAATTCTGGGGCATTACACAGTTGCAAAAAGTGCATTCAAATGCTAATACAGCTTTGGATAAAGCTGTGGAATTGCCTCCTGCTTGACAAGTTTATATGGGGAGGAGTTTTCTTCTGACTTTTCAGCATTCCTGACAATAGCTGAGTACAAAACCTGAAACTCCAGCACTGGTTGGCCTTGTCCAATGATATTGGGTTGGAGGTGATGTCAGTCTTGGCTGGAAGTATTGATCACACACACAAATGGGGGCTGAAACTGCCAATTAATCTGTTCATTATTGGAGATAATTCTGTCCTTTTGCTTCCACCACGTATGTATTTTATAGCTATATCTGCCAGAACAATTGCTTCAAGCAACAATATGAATGGTCCATAAAAGACCTTTCTAAATGGGTTACATTAAAAAGCAGAGTTATTTATGATCACTTCTTATGACACTGCCTGCGTGGCTTGCTCAGCTTCACAGAAATTCAATTTCCTTGGGGGAAATTTTATATTTAAAAATATTTCTGAAAGATGCCACACAAAGGCCAGAAGACCCATGTTAACCTAAACTATTTCCCACATGGGGTGAATGAGCTCACATTATCTCACAATTACTTTTAAATTACAGAATCATTAAGGTTGGAGAAGTCCTCTAAGATCCTTGAGCCCAACACCACCGTGTTCACCACCAAACTGTCCCCAGGTG
>VZRR01008228.1:149059-165910 GCA_013398015.1 Oreocharis arfaki
AGGGGAGATGCACCACAAGAGGCAACGAGAGCCTCTTGCAGGGGGTTTTTAAAGGGGGGTTTCTCAGGGGTAGATCCAAGGGGTGAACCAATAATCAAATGATGAGGGGTGACAGGAAGCCAATAAGGGGTGACGAAGGGAGGGACACAACGGAAAAGACCAATGGGGTACATGGAATTGCAGAACTTTCTAGAACTTAATCAAATATTTAGCAAGGGAAATGAATATGCATCAACAGAACACCCAATAGGGAACACATAACTAAAACTGGGGAGGAGATGGCCGGGAAATGGACTCCCCGGGAGGGCGGAGCCCTCAGACTTCAGACTCAGCCACAGGATCCTCCTCCTGATCGCTCTCCTGGGCTGGGAAGTCCACCCATTCGATGTCCAAGGCCCGTCCAGTGGGCTCAAGCACTGCGACACCCAGGTGCCACATCCACAGGCCTTTGGGACCCTTCCAGGGATGCTGATTTCACCACCTCTCTGGGCTGCCTGTGCCAGTGCCTGGCCACCCTTCAGTGCAGAAATTTCACATCATACCCAATCTAAAGCTCCACTGGCACAATTTGAGGCCTCTCACTGTTACCTGGGAGAAGAAACCAACCCCTACCCAGCTCCAAGCTCCTTTCTGGTAGTTGCAAAGAGGAAGAAGTTTTAGAGATTATCTGCTAAACCATGACAGCTTGGTGGTGGATTTAAATGCCTTTTATTTTTTTTTCTTTTCTCTGTTTTCCCTTCTTTCCCTTGACTGGCAGAGAAGGGAGAAGGAAGCAAAGGAAAGCTCAGTACCACGGTGCAGTCTTTTAAAAAGCCTGGAAATTCTGCCAGAATTAGGGGCATTTTTCTTATTTGCTGTCTTTGGGTTTTGCTCCCCTGCTGCTTGTCAGTAAAAATGATCAAAATTCAGCAGGCAGTATGGATCTGATTGCAGCATCAGCTGTGAAGCTGGAACTGATTGGAGAATCATCATGAAAATCTGGCTGGGGACTGACCTGTCACCATCAGGTAGGCTCTGACCTCCAGACTGTGGCAAACATTTGGAGGGAGATCACATTTTTGAGGAATTAGTCAGAGAGGTCACTGCTGAAACCCCTCTTCATCAGTCCTGCTCTGCACTTGTCTGTCTGATTTCCCATCAGAGCTGATCAAAATGTAAAATTAGTGACATCCAGCCAGTGGCCTTCAAAGGGAGCCCACAGGAGCCAAAACCAGCCAGGCTATAAATCATAGAATCACAGAATGGTTTGGGTTGGAAAGGACCTTAAAAATAATCTCATTCCAACCCCACTGCCATGGGAAAGGACACCTTCCACTAGCCCAGGTTGCTAAGGGTTCCTGAGGTGTTTCTAATTAGCAAGAAGCTCTTTAAATAACAGCACCTCCTCAAATAAAGAGGTTCAATCATCTCCCCACACATGCAAATAGAGGGGAGAAACGAATGCAAAATAAGAGAAAAACCTCTCCTCTTTAGTTGAATGTGATAGTAGTTTGCTACTCAAGTTTAACTTAATAAGGTGTTTTTAGCGATTTTTTTCCTAATTTATTAAAAGAAGAAAAAAAAGCTATATAGATCTGCCTTTTTTTGTTTTTTCTAATATGTGGGTGTTTGGGGTTTCTTTGTTCTTTTGGAGGTTTTTTTTTGTCCATTTGGAGATTTTTGAAATATTTTTTTTTCATTGGAAGTGTCTGAAAACCACTGGTCTTGCTACCTTCTGAAGTCAGGCACTCGGAGGGAGATCCAGGCTTTTGAAAAGTCTGATTTTCCCCAGCAGTTCTTATCTCCAGCTCCCAAACTGAAGCACAGACTCTGCAGTCACAGAGATTGCAAGGGAAGGTGAGGCACTTTCTGATCCAGTGGAGAAACTGCGGCTCCTGGTGCAGATGTGCACACATTGTCTGTTCCTGGGTACGTTCATAAAGGCTGGAACACGCTTTTAAACTAAAAGCTCAGATGGGTGGAACTTGTCTGCTTTTAACAGTATTTCAGCAGGCTTAAAAAAAATTAATTCAGTTTTACTCTTGGAAGTGAAGTGACAGATGGTAAAAGAGCAGGAGGGTTAGCAGGAAGAATATTGTGGGAGTCTGTGCAGATATAAATACTTAGCTAATAAATAAGGTGGAGGTAATAATGCTTGTGAATATATATATACACGTATATTAAGAAACCCACTCCAAAACCTGGAAGCAAGCTTGTTAATATCTCTCTTCTTTTTAATAATGACTCCTAAATCTAGCAAAGCACTTTTTGAGAGTGTATTTGATGGAGGAATCACAGTGTGTTGCCATGGTGTTAGGTTTTCTTTTTCAGAGTGGAACCATGCATTTAAAAAAGAAACCTTTACCTTGTTGCTATGCAAACACGACTTGGTGTTATTACATCCCCAGAAAGCAGAACAACAATATTGCAAGAAAGTCAATATCCTGATAAGATAAATGCTCCCTCTCTTTGCCTTTTCACTCAAATGCAATGCCGCAGCAATACTTAAATCTGATGAATTCTCTGGAGGCCAGGCTGCAAAATTTCTGGTGTACTTGTCATTTCTGTATAAAAATTACCCACTCGTATCCTACCTATGGCTCTATTCAGACCCAAACTCCAACCTCGTGATATAAAGGTTTGCCCCCGAGCACTAAAATTTAGTTCAGGCTTGATAGAATTTTGTTCCAAGTGATTGGGAAGCATCTCTTGCTAAAAAGGGATCAAAGGTCCTTTTCAAGCATTGTGTTTATGCCACTCCATGCTACAGTTGCCTATTTTATTCTGCAAGCAGTGATGTGGTTGCTGCCAAATCCATCATCTTGGGTTTCCTCTGCCATCCACTGCAACATGTGCAGTGCCAGGCAGCAGCTGGGTCTGCCCAAGTCCTGATTCCCTTTCTCCACAGCCCAGTTCTGCTGGAAGATGAAATCAGTGATCCCAGCTCATGCAGCTTTTCCACTAGAAAGGTACAAGGGATTCACAACCACAGAATCACCACAGAATCACAGGATTGCCATGGGCAGAAAGGATCCTTGAGATCATCTCGTTCCCACCCCCTGCCATGGGCAGGGACAACTTCCACTATCCCAGGTTGCTCCAAGCCTCATCCAGCCTGGCCTTGGACACTGCCAGGGATGGGGCAGCCACAGCTTCTCTGAGCAACCTGTGCCAGGGCCTCACCACCCTCACAGGGAAGAATTTATTCGTAACATCTAATCTAGACTTGACCTCTCAGTTAAAAGCCATTCCCCCTTGTCCTGTCACTGCCCATTCGTTCCATAATTCTCTGCCAGTGGTGCTGGGGAGGTGGGTGGCTGTTCAAGTTCCTGGGATAGGAGATCACTGGCTGAAGAGGGACTGTTCAAGCAGACGAAATTGAACCCCATCCTCATCTGGACTCAGTTGCAGTATTGTATCTTTAAGCTTGCCCAGATGAGAAAATTATTTACCCTGCAGATTGGTTCAAAGTCTTAATTATTAGAAATGTAGAATGGCAGCAAATGTGCAGTATCCATAACAAGAAATCAATTTAGCACAGATCCAAAAAAACCAGTTTCACACATGATCATAGGACAGTGCTTCCAGCAACCTTTTATAACCAGAATACAATGGAAACTGGAACATTTCTTCCTTTTGCCCCTTATAACATAAAGGGCTTTGTCATACTACGATTGTGATAATCCAGCATAATGCCACATCACAATGTGTCTGCCAGGGCAGCCTGTCACAAAACGTGCCACCAATTAGCCCAGACACTAATTACATTTTTCCTCTTGCTTTGTACAGGGTCTATAACCAGGCCATGAAGAGAAACATCCCACCCTGGTTTAGGAGTCAGTGAAAGCAGTGAATGAGATTGGTTCCATAGCCAATCTCCTTTGATTTACTTCATTAACCAATGGACTAATTAGATTTCTTGCTCCTAAAAACACTTTCTAAGAGTCTTATTTTGGCAGTTACAAAGTCTGACATGAATTTTTCACTGCCTCTTTAACCCATTTAATAATGGATTAACATTGAAAGGGCTGGAAATAATAATTAGTGCTTAAATGAAAAGTATTGAGAAAAAAAATTCAGCTCTAAAACTTTAATGTTTATGATTCATCCATCTCTTATTTTTTTTTCACCTGCAGGGCAAATGTTTTCACTGTGAGGTGTTTATTTCTTTTTCACATTCCTCTGAAGTGTCTGTGCAGAAACATCATCAGGTTTTTGGGCTGCTTATTCGAGTTTAAGTGGCAGCTGTTTTCCTGGAATAAAAAGAATGCAAAAATTAGAAATTGAACTTAAACCTCTGAACTTCTCAGTGTCTCGATCAACTCTCTTTTCAAACGGGCTGCATCTTGCCAGTCCTGAAATGACCTACTCATTAAAATGGTACTTCCAGGAATGGCATCCCAAGGACCATCCCTTCTGGTAATTTCACTCTAGAAAGATGTTCTTCGAGGTCATTGCTGTTGAGAACTCAGAAATTCTGAATTTAAGACAAGAGCATCAGTTTCTCTCAGCTGAAAGCAAGGGCAAGACACAGCTCTGGTGAGGCTGGACAAGCTCGTTCAGCCCTGAAGCCGAAACACTCGCTCGGGGAAATTTGTACTTGCAGGAATTCAGAAGAGAGGCCTCAAAATGCAGACAGTGCCCTCACACCCCAGCTGAGCACTGGTGGAGTGGGAATTCACTGCAGGATATGCAGTGGCATTTAACCCAAGACATTTTACTGTCTTGTTTTTCCCTGTTATGACATTTACAGTGATCAATATCATCAAGCAGCTGTCTTGAGGCAAATTCCATCTCTGTAACTGGCCAACCTTTCCAAAGACACCTCCTAATCCAACTCCAACATGATCATGAGGCAAAGAGGCTTTTAGTAACCTTGCTCCAGGTGGCATCTGCTTCTTTGTTGAATATACAACACTTTTTTCTGGTTTTTTCCCTTCTTTTTCTCTGCCTGGAGAGTTTTGGAGTTACTTTCACTGCCTGCATCTGATCTAAATTAACTGTCTGCAGATAATGAACACCAGAACACAGCTGGTTTGGTGTGTGCTATGCATTGCAGTCTGGGGAAAAAAAATAGCATCTGAATGCACTTTTACAGCCATCCACATATTAATCTCTCTGATAATTTCTGCACAACGTTCTTGTAATTCTCTACAAGGGCCATTCTCTTGCTTTCCTTCTCTTCCTACAAGCAGCCTGTCCTGAGCAAATCTTTCACAAAGAATGCAGGATGCATTAAGTCTTGGACAGCTTCCCAAACTGAAGAGAGACTATTCAGAGAGACTTTGAAATAAAATTTCTCTTTATTTATTTTTTAATAAACAATTTAGTACTTTCATCTGGGCTGCCTATAAATTCAAGATTTAATTTCATGGTCTCGATTCCCCAAACTGACTGGAAGATGAACAATTATCACTGCTTTCTGAGTTCATTTCTTTCTCCAGGACAAGCTCTTTTGGTGGCTGGTTCTCCTGTGACTTTCTTTCTGTTTGTCCTAAATCATTGATCTCGTATCGGCTTCATCAAACAGTAGGAGGGTTCAGTGTTAACATCAGTAAAAGAGAACAAAAGCAAATGCTCTGAACCCCAGTTCCACCTCTGTGTCATTGAAAATAAACCTCCTTGAACAGGTCCCAGCAAAATCTCTGTAAAGAAGAAACACCCCAGTGCACAGAAAATCTCTAAGCATGGTGAACAGAGTATGGGCTCAGAAATTACCTGAGCTTTTTAAAAAACAATAGCTAAATAAATGTAATTGTGATCAAACCAGATGAATCACAATAAGATAATCAGCTTTGAATTTCTTTTAGGGATCCCATAAAAGCCAGTTCAGTCAGGTTTTCCTCTACAGGTTTCTTTTGTGTCACACTAGCACTTCTAATGATTGTAGCCAATTCTATCAGGTGATACTTTTTATTTTTTAATCACTCTAATCATCAAGTTGAACCCTGTTGACCAGAGTAGAACAGAAATGTCATCCCAGCTATTACCAAGTTTACTTTTTCTGTGGAAAGACTGGAGCCAGAAGCTCCTGATACTCTTGAAACCTGTATTTCAGCACTGAGGGCAGCAAATACCCATCAGTGGTGATCAACCCATTAATGGACAGGATGAATTTTTACACCTCTTGCATGTGATAGCTGAAGGCTAAGATCACTGCAGCTGCATCTTTAAAATTCCTCCAAGCCTGACAAACGAGATCCTTTGCTCCAAGCAAAAGGACCCTGCACTCTCTGCAGCCGTTTTGCTCTTTATGATGTTAAGAAGAATTTTTCTCCCTGGAATTTGGAAGGACATTGCTGGACACAAGCAGAGCTACGCTTTGAGGAGCAGATTTTAGTGCCGTGTCTCTAGTTACAGGACCCTGTGACCAGGCACAGCGATCCACAGGGCTGTGTGAGGATGTGATATCAGAGCATTGCTGCTGCAGATGAAGAGAGCTCGCTTCCCCAGGCTGTTCTATCAGACACAGTGAACTCAAATGCCCTACCTCTTCATCCTACTAAACCTTCCTCATGCTGGCTGCTAGGAGATCACATCAATCCTGCTTTTAGTGTTGTCACACATGTAACCATCTGGCACTGGGACAAGTGCCAAAACATGACTTGCGTATTTGCTAGACTGGGGGACAGACGTGTTTGACTGTGAGCTGAGCCAAATTTTTGTGATATGCACAAATATTGCTTCTCCCCACAGCTTGGAGAACACAAGTTCTCAAAGAGCTTGTTAACTCTAGTCCTCGTCCCCTGCATTCTGCCCCTGCTCTGAGCTGTAAACAGTCTTTATGTTTGGCAGGTCAGTAAAAACCAGAGCATCATCCTGTTTATTTTATAGTTAACTTCATTAGCAAGAAACAGCAAGGACTGAAATACAGGGCTGTAAAAAGCCAGCTTAGGTTTGTAACGTAATGTAATTCAAGTAATTAGTCCACTTAAACTTTCTAATGCGGTCTCTTGGTTTCCAAAGTGCTAAAATGCTTTCTAATGGCTTTTCCACGGTTTTTCATTGGTTTGGCATTAGGCATGAAAGAACAGGCCATATCTTAATATCTCTGTTCTTTGTGCCAGGATCTCAGATGGTACATGTTGACGTGACACCCACAGAGCCAGTTGAAATATGTCACTTTTCACCAGCTGAACCTCGTCACGCTTTTCATTAACAAGTCTCAAAGAACTCAGCTGTACTTCCAGTTCACACTGTCTTCATTTCTGCCTAACAACAGGAAAAAAATTAACCAAAGAAGCAGGTTCATAACTTTACAGTGAATTGCTTTGCACTTGTGTTGTGCAGTTCCTTTTCTCCTGTTTAACAGATCTGAAACTTTGGTCTTGTGGGACTCCACCTGCAGAGCTGCTTCCAGCGCTGGGGGCCCAGCAAGGAAGGACAAGGAGATGTTGGAATGAGCACAGAGGAGGCCACCAAGATGATCAGAGGGATGGAGCAGCTCTGCTGTGAGGGAAGACTGAGAGAATGGGGGTTGTTCAGCTTGGAGAAGAGAAGTTTCAGGTTGACCTAATTATGGCCTCCCAGAACCTGAAGGAGACATCAGGAAAGATGGAGAGGGACTATTTACAAGCACATATAGTGACAGGACAAGGGGGGACGGCTTCAAATTGAAAGAAAGTAGGTGTAAATTAGATATTGGGATGAAGTTATTTACTCAGAGGGTGGTGAGACCCTGCAACAGGCTGTGCAGAGAAGTTGTGGTTGTTCCATCTCTGGAAATGTTCAAGGCTGGGTATGGAGCTCTGAGTAACCTGGTCCAGTGGAAGGTGTCCCTGGCCATGGCAAGGGGTGGAACTGAACGATCTTGAGGAAAACTGGACTCAGCTAGGCCATGTATGCTAAACATTCTGAGGACTGTTTTCATATTAGAAACATGCAATCCCAGTTTTCTTATGAGTTTGTTTGAGTTAAATTAAATGAATTAAATGTTTGAGTTGAATCCTAATGAATTAGAGGATATGCTCTTTGGAAATTTTTTCCCCCTGCATTTCTTATGCTGTTTACTCAAAATTGGACAGAAAAAAGTTTGGATTCTGTGGGGGAAGGGTGAAAAAAACAACAAAGCAAAGGCATTTCAAAACATTTCATTTTTAATCGGATTGAATCTCATGGCAATCGTATGCAAAGCTTGATAAGAAATGTTAATGTAGCCTAGACAACTTTCCCAGAAAGAGAACTAATCAGATAAACATTTGTTGTATCAGAAAAACGCTTAAAAGTGTTTAAAGCAACCTTCATAGCCTTTGAAAAAGTACGTGTAACTTTCAGACAAAATTTTGTGAACAGTTTGCATGGGATTCATGTCACCTAACTTCATCTACCAGGCTGATAAGTCTCCAAGCTAAACTGAATTCTCCCTCCAGAGCAGAACATTATCACTGTCATCACGCTGGTTTGGAGACATAAGCAAGACAAAGCTTGCAAGGAGAGGTAATATTTTTCTTTTGCCCTTTTTTGCAGTTGGAAAAACCTAAACACATCTTTCAGCTGCTCACGCTTCTCTTCGGATCTGAAACTGAAGATGGAGAAAAAATGCACTTCTACTGCGTGATTCATCCCTTCTTAAGATAGATTGGGTGACTCACCCTCTGTAGGTGCCTGTTCATCTCTATTGACCAGAGAAGGGTTCTGGTTGACAAGTAACAGTAAACACCTAACTTTGAGACAGAGAGAAAAATAGAATAGATGGTATGGACTCCACCTTGCAGTTATAAGGGTTTCTCATATGAACTCCCTTTCTTCCTTCCATTTTTTGCATTGGTTCAGGTGCAAGTTCTGAGTATAATTACAATTCTTATTTTTTAGATACTGACAAACCGTACACTGCCCTGTGAAGATCAGTCAGAAAAAAATTTGGTGTTCGGAATGACTCAATTATCTATCCCCAGAGAGGAGTAGCAGTCTTTTTGCCCTCTAAACAATTCAGAGCACTCCTGGCAAACAGATCTAGGAAACTTCAGGGATTACAATATCTCACATTAATATCTGGTTGATTTTAGTTGATGACGAAATGGCAGTGTAGTTATTGGTGCAGAATGTTGTAGGAAAAACATCCAGCAACTGCTGAACATGTTCTCTTCATCTCTCTGAAGTTCTCAATACGTTAGCCCATATTTTCCATATGACATAAGGATACAAACACCTTTTCTTTTTTTAGTCTCCAGCTGTAATTAACAGTGGGTTTTAATAATAACCAGTGTAATTAAAAGTCAGTACTTGCTGGAGACCATTCTTATATCATTCTGGTAAAGGACAAATATTTCTACAGGTTAAATAAATACACCAGTGTGCATGAAATGTCAGCTTAACTGGAGATTTCTCCTGTGTGTGAAGTATGGCCATCCAAGACTGAGTGATAATGTGGGACGTATTGTCAGAAATACTATCAATTGTTTTTTCAGTTGGGCTAGAGACAGAAATTGATCCATTTTCTTTCTCTGTGGTGGTGTTGGGCCTTCTGGAAAGAAGAAAAGCAAGAGGAAGGACCCTCTAGCAAGGCCAAGAAAGAGCAACACAGCTTTTAAAAGAGACCGAAACCATCAAACAGTCAAGTTTCCCACAGGCGTCATTAACCAGCAACTCGGGAACAAAGCAGTTGTGGCTTCTGGAGGCAGATCAGGCTGGACTGATTCAGGAGAGACTGGGTATTGAAATCCAGTCCTTGAAACATAGACATTTCCATCTTGCCTCTATTAAGTTGTGGGGGCTTTTTCCCCAGTAGTTCCTTCTAGTTGGTGAGTGAACACGGACCACAACAGCAACAACAACAACATCCTCTGAAGTTCCAGCAGCTCTTTCACAGAATGCTAAGGAGGAAACTGCCTTACTCTGCTTCAGGTCACTTCCAGGTGTCTTTGCCTACTCTGGACATGCACAACAGAGACAAAGACAGAAGCCTGGGGAGATGACATCACTCTGGATGAGACTGAAGACCAGATTATATTTGAATGGGAGCCACAGGGGGGTGGGGGGAGAGGCCAAAGAAGAGCAGCCAGAGTTCTGTTTCTCCTCATCTCTCATGAAATTCAAATATCTCCACTCTTCCAAGCACACTTCCTGGTGTGCATTCCCTCCAGCTGATGAAGTTCATCCACCCTGACTAATGGACCTGCTGAGAGAAGCCAAATGCTGCAGAGCATTATGTGGTTCACAGGAGAGCCAAGACTGGCATGCTCTGCCCATCCTGGGCCCATTTGTAATTTGCTTAATTCTGTAAATGCTGTGGATAATTGCCAGGTGATTGCCAGAGGTGCATGTATATTAGAGGCTGGCGAGGGTAAGGATGAGAAATTTGGGAAAAGTTAGTTAGCTTTGGTCTCGTGCCTTTTGTAATTGTATAATTTGCTATTAGTGACTGGGTACCCTAACCATTGTTTTTATATATTTTTTAAACATTTTCCCACCCTTTCCAGCAAGCTATTAAACTCTGAAACGGCCGAGTTTTGCTTCTTGTGCGAATTTCCATAAAATTTAGAACGTGTGCTTTGCTAGGTGTTGCAGAGGGAAGTAAATCTCCAGGGGAGTTATGCAAATGGTGGGATGCAGAGCGTGGCTGGGAGGACACAGCTGTGTGCATACAGCTCTGGCCGTGGGCTCAGCAGGGTTTTAGTCCTAACCTTGCTTCCTCCCTGCTCTGTGATTATTGGCACATCACTCCAGGCTGTGCTCTGTACCCAAAACAGTAGATTGGAAAGTATATATCTGCCTAAGCTGTCTCCACTGTCTTCATATTGTTTTTATCCTCTCTTATTTGGCAGTTTCTTGTCTTTTCCCCTTTTTAGTACCCAGTTTATAAACCCTGCCCTCCTACCACCACCCAAATCACAATGTAATATTTTCTGCACTCCCCATGTCACTCAATACATCCTCTTTCTCCTGCAAAGGCCATATGGGTGGCCATGGCCTTCTTGTGCCTACTCCCTTGGGCCTCACTCTGACAAACAGGGACAGGATGAATTGATTCGTTCCACTCGTGACATTCTTTTCCATAAATTTCCACCTTTTCTTTACTGTGTAGAGTTACCAAGCCTTGCATAGATTAAAATCTTTTATATAAGTGAAAATATCTTACAAGATATCTCATCTCAAGCTTCATTTAGATAAAATTAGAGAGTTTGGGAGGTTGTTCCTTTGCTGAAGAAACAGAACCTTTCCCTACTACACGCATTTACCTTTTTCCTATATACTCACTCCAGACTATCAAAACCCCCAGTTTCTTTGTGAAGACTGTGGGGATATAAGGGAAGTCATGCCAAAAGATAATTAGATAAATGGAAAAAAATTAAGAAAATCAAGCCTTCTGGGTATCGTGTCCTCCAGATTGACTTTCAGGTTTGAATAAATCCATGAAAAATCAATACCTACAATCGAGTTACCAAAGACCAGTCTTAAATTCTCTCTGGCACCCTTCAGAGACTCCCTAAAACTGTGAATTTCAATTCATATCTGGACAGAAAGTCTGGATGTCATGGACAACTGCAGAGTCCTGCCTTACAGATGTGCTTCTCTAAGCTCATTAAAGCTGAAGGTAAAGCCTCCACCTGTGTACAAAATCTGATTACCAGAATTCACTGATCTGTCCTTTATCTCTTCATCAGCTCAATGCAGGCACTGCTCAAATGTCTTCTGGGTTCAGTGAAATGCCAGCCCCATTCATGACTTTGATTCTGAGCATCAAAGTCCTCCAGAGGATCAGCCCCTGCCAGCTGAGGACTTGTTTCCCTGCAGCCCATGTGTTTGACAGACACTTAGAGGCACATCATTTGTGTTGGACGAGAACAATGTTGATAACACGCTGAAAATTTAGTTTTTAAGTTGTGTTTACCCTCGATCAAGGACTTTACAGTTTCCTGTGTTCTGCCAGGGAGGAGCATGGGGAGCTGGGAGGAAGAAGGTCCAGGACAGCTGACCTGAAGTGGCACCACACCACACCACACCACACCACACCACACCACACCACACCACACCACACCACCAAAGGCATGTTCCACACCACACCACACCACACCACACCACACCACACCACACCACACCACACCACACCACACCATTCCCAGTATAGGAGTTGGCCTAAGGGGTCAATCGCTGCTTGGGGTGGTGAGTAATTATATTGTCCATCATCTGGTTGCTTTTTTATTGGGTTTTATTTTCATCTCTTTCTTTAGTATCTCTTTTCATCATTATTATTATTATCATCATCATAATTATTTTATTTTACTCCAATTATTAAATTGTTCTTTTCTTAACCCAGGGGTTTTACCCTTTTTCTGATCCTGCTTCCCCTTCCCACCTGAATGAGATTGAGGGAGGGAATGAGCAGCTGCTGGTTCTTAGTTGTGGTCTGGAGTTAAACCTTGATACCATGGAGGGAAAAACGAAATATGAAGATCCCATCTTAATATTTTATGAACTCTTGAGCACCAGCTTGAACAACACAGAGATAAGTCAATATGTGACAAATAAATAGTTAAATACATCGGTTAAATGAATGATCTGATGCCATGATGATTTTTTATACCCCTTTTACATACCCTTTTACATAGCTTTTATGTATTCTTAGTGCTTTTAGCCCACATACTTGTAATTCTTTAAGTCTGATAACTTAGTTTAGACCCAATATTCCGTTAAGCCAGGAGACCAAACATCCTGGAAGCCTTGAAGTAAGAGGCCAGAAAGCCCTAGAAACCAAGGTCCTCTCTAGAACACATCCTGTAAAGTAAGATAGGCCCATCCAGGCAGAAGGTTCCTTGAGATGGGGGGATCATTGGGGAGTCTTAGATAGAGATGCTAATTTGCAAGGCCTATAAATTGTGTACACGATCTATCACGTGTGTGTGCGTTTTGGGGTGCGCTTCGGTGCTTTCCACCCGGACAATGTGCTGCACCTAAGGATCCTTAAATAAATACTGAGGTAAAAACTCCTTTTCCCCTTAACTGTGTTTCGCTCTTAATTTTAAGACCAGGGAAAGGCAACAGTTCCACTTGGCTAATTGCAGAGTTGTGCCTGCTCTCACGGACACTTGCCTGCTTCCATGGCATACTGATTTTTGACCCAGCCAGACCATCTCTTGACACTTGGACTTTCTGCCACACAGATCCACAGGAACGATGTGATCCTTGAAATCAGTAGGTGTGCAGGGCTGAAATGGCTGTTGGAAAGGCAGAGACATGAGAGAGCCTTGAACAGAGAAACACTGACCCTGACTTGGAGAGACACAAGCTGCTACAAATTTCTCAATGTCCCAGGCCCCAGCTCTGACAGAGGCTCAGCGACCCTGATGTCACGATTTGAGTGTGCTGCACATTATCAGGGAGGTGTTCTGTTCCTCTGATTTGGCCCTCAGGCACAGCAAGCAAGAGGAAGAAAATGATTTTATTTAGAGACATCTGTTTTGAGGTATTAACTAGTAAATAATGCATAAGCTGGGATGATGCTTTGGCACCACAGGGCTGTGTAGCTGATTAAAACAAATAAGAGGAGCATGAAGTAATACTGAATTTTATGCCTGGTCCATTTCTTGCTGGATAGAGCTAAAAAAGTCTGGGACACTAAGCAAAGGTGAAACAGATTTTTGTTTGGGTTTTTCTTTGTTTGTTTCCTTGTTTCCTCAAGGTTAGCATTTCCCTAAAGCAGTGCATGGTCATTCCCACAAAGCGATGTGGAGGTCCTGGTCTGTCTGGCAGGGTGGGAGTCAGACCATGGCATGGCTGATGGAAAACAGCCCTTGGCTCAACCATCCTTCCCTCCCTTTCTGCACTGCAGCTCAGTCATCTCTGAGTGGCTTCAGGTACCATCAGTAATTCCAGAGAAACCTCCTCTGATTTCAGATTACGTGGAGTTTCTGTGCTATAGCTCGTGGAAGTTCAGGCTCACCATTAACACAGCTATCCATCCCCTGGGATGGAGGAAAAAGTAAGGACACAGCTGGAAGAAACATGCCCACCTTCCTCTGCTAAAGGTGCAAGTAAACATTTCTTTTATTCCATTTGTTTTGTGCAGGAATAAACTCAGTATCTTTGCAGAAATTAAGAGTTCTAGTCCATGTCCTGCCTTGGCAGGCGGGTTGGACCAGATGATCTCCAGAGGTCTCTTCCATCTCTAACAATTCTGTGACTCTGTGATCTGTGTTGAAGTCACCAATTGGGCCACATGGACATGGAGTTTAATTTCAGAGCAGCTTTCCCTGTCAGGACAACTAAAACTCCACCTTGTTTCCTAATGAGTTTGGAACGGAATGAAAATCTGTGGGAATTGTTGAGTAGAACTACAGTGTTGTGCAGAACCCAGATTTGGTCGTTTCCATGCATTTTAAGGCTGTTTTGCAAAGTTGCTGAGGTGAGCATGTCCCAAAACGTGGCTTTCATATGGATTTCACCTGTCTCTCTGAAGAACATGTGAACATCTAATAATGGGAGAGGATGAGCTTTTCTTCCTGGCAAAATGAGAGCTCAAGGAGAGAGAACTCGAGGAGAAAGCAAAGGGAGGGCAGCAAAGTAAACCAGCGAGTGAGGGTGCATCTCTAAAGCAAATGGACAAAGTCGGCTTCCCCAGGGCACACCAAAGGCACAGACAGGACAGAGCAGGAACGAAGCTCCAAGATTTACACTCCTCATTGCAGCTGAGGGAAACCCTGATGTGTGCTCTGCACAGGCTTTACTGGATATTTGTTAATTATTGATTTTTAGGAAGAAAATCTTTACTGGGAGGGTGACGAGACACTAGAATAGATTGCCCAGAGAAATTCTGGATGGTCCATCCCTGGAAGTGTTTGAGGCCAGGCTGGATGAGTCTTTGAACAAACTGGCCTTGCAGAAGGTGTCCCAGCCCATGGAATGCGGCTGGAATTAAATCATCTTTAAAGTCTCTTTCAACACAAACCATTCCATGATTCCCTGATTCTGTGATTCTGTGACACTATGAAATGACAGAGTAGAAATACTAGCAAGTTCATTAGCTGAAGATTTTCTGTTAAAAATGTCCAAATGTCCGAAGTTCATCTTGATCCAGCAGGGAATTTGATCATTGATGATGATGGTCCAAAAAGCTGGGAAATTGTCTTTTAAACCATTGCTCAGTGGTGCTCTCAGCCCGGAGACATTGCCTAAGTCTTGTCTGAGTGGGTTTCATTCGGGTATCCAAAAATTCATAGAGACTGGTTTGATAGAAAAGAAAACCATTCCAATCCCAGATATTTCTAAGCTAGGCACCATCTCCCACCCTGGAAAAGAGAATTCAGTTAAACCAGCCTTGAGAGGCAGACTCAGGGTCACATGAAGAGGAAGAACATCACAAATCCTAACTCCAGTGAGACACTGATGTCATGCTAAACGATATTCTCTGTGATTTCTGTTCTTTATTTGTAAATAGTTGCCTTTCACTACATTATATCAATGTTTATAAAATCTGTTGGGCTTTAAAACATGCAAAAAATGGATTAAATGAATTTAGAAAAGATCTGAGGAGTATTTAGCATTTTGTACAGGCTTACTATATCCCTCTGTGTTTATCTCTCACCCAAAACCAATGAAGTTTCTACTGGAATTAGTAAATCTCTTTCATTTACTTACTTAGAAGAAAATATTTAACAGATGCCACAGGAATTTTGCAAACTGCTCTAGTTCTGATGTTGATTAATAGGAAACCATTCCAATTGGATAAATAATTTCTGGTCTTAAATTAGTGCTCTTTCCCACTTAAACCTTGGGGATAGATGTAGGCTCAGAACATTTCATTATAACTGTTTTAGTCATACTTATTTCTTAATTGAGCTTCATATTAAGGTGAAATAGAAGCATATTTAAGGATGGAGATAAGAGTGTCATTGTCATTATCTCTAAAGGACAAAATGGTGCCAGTCTGTAAAAGTACTCAGTCAATCTCAAGTTGTCTTGATTAAACAAAAACCTGAAAAATGACTTTAGGCTTAAACACCTAAAATCAGAGGAGGTGGAAAACAATCTAATAAACTCAGTGTGAAATGGAGTATCTCCTAACTCAGAGTGATGGATGGCCAGTTAGTAATTTTCTACACTGAGTAACAATTTAAATTAAGAGCTTGTTCCTTTGGAGCTTGATTTGTCTTTGAGATTAACTGAAACATTTTTAGCACTTTTTAAGAAACAGCTGCTTTTTGTCTTGATGGTGCCTGAGGGCATTTCCTCCAGCCATTTANCAGAGGAGGTGGAAAACAATCTAATAAACTCAGTGTGAAATGGAGTATCTCCTAACTTGGAGTGATGGATGGCCAGTTAGTAATTTTCTACACTGAGTAACAATTTAAATTAAGAGCTTGTTCCTTTGGAGCTTGATTTGTCTTTGAGATTAACTGAAACATTTTTAGCACTTTTTAAGAAACAGCTGCTTTTTGTCTTGATGGTGCCTGAGGGCATTTCCTCCAGCCATTTATTGTAATCCTGCTGATGCTGTGGCAACATTTACTGAACTTCAGTTGAGAGGTAGAAAATTTCATCAGAGGCATCTGATTCAAGCCCAGCCTAGACCTAAACAGACTCAGAATATTTATCACACATTTACTTTTTCACTGAAACAAAACTAGGAACTGCAGGAGAAATATAATGACAACAGGAAAGCTGCAGCTGTAAATTGGCACCTAATTATCCCCTTGCTGGTAGGCTCAGCACAAAGGTGAAATCCTGACTGTGGAAATGGTACTGAATTTTTGTCAACTTTGTCCAGAACAGGCTCAGACACTTTGGTGGGGCACAAATGAGAGGTTTGATTGCTGTTGCACAAAGAGAATTAATGTGAGGCTTTTTTTTTTTTTCTCCCTTTTTTTTTTTTTCCCCAGGATTTTCTATTTACAACCAACAACACAGAAAAAGAAAGGGGTTTGGGGTGATTTTAAC
>VZRR01008228.1:166027-201958 GCA_013398015.1 Oreocharis arfaki
CCTGGTACATCCTTATTTACTGAAGATATCTGGTAGTTTTTGACCTCTTTGGGAAAACACCCAAACAGGATCTGCTGATTTCATTCCTGGTGAGCTGTCAGGTGCTGGCAGACAGGTCCATGGTCAGTGTATTTCTAAGGAGAGGATAAGAGAGAGGAGAAGGGAAAACACAGATCTTTCCAGCTGCTGTAATCCCTGTGAGCCTGGAAGGATTGCAGGCAAGAGTAGAATAGCACACATGTGGCTGCAGCCCAAAAACATTCCCCTTTAGGCAGACAACAATCGCCAACAAGTTGTTTAAACCTCCTCAGCCACCACCCAGGAGGGATTGGTAGTTCCAGAGGGTGATTCAGCCCAGTCTGAGATGGATGTCTAACAAAAGTGGGATGAATTACTCAGCAGACATAATGTCTCTTCAGAGCCACAAAGAGACTGAAATAAATATGTCACTGAAGCTGTGGGGAAAAGAAAACAAACCCTACAACAACATTTTTAGTGTTAGAGGATCAAGGCATCGCTTTACTCTGGCCAGGATGTGCAACAGAAATCCTTTCATCCACACATAGCCTGGGTGTGCAGAGAAAATCATTCCACCACATATATTTCTTACTAGATTTTTCACATATTTTACACAGTCAAAACCCAGAGAGATTCATTGGTTCAATGCTCATTGGCCCCAAGTAGCGCAGTTCTCAGTGTTTGGGCTCCTTTTGGATACGGATTTCTTCCCCTCCGATGCTAATTAGGTTCTCACTCTCGTCTCTTTTCCCAGACCAGGGGTCTCAGACCATGCCAGGGGTGGTGTTTGGAGATGATGTTCATTAATGGTCATTAATGGTCATTAATGGTCATTATCTTTTGTGCATCTCCTGTGCTACCCGCAGGCTGTTGAGATGTTCAGCTCGTCAGACCTCGCCTGGAGGAACAACCCCCTGAAAAGAAACTTCAATTCCCCTCTCCGGGGTAAAGGCAAGCAAAACTGGCTGAAGTTACATTAAAAATTTAAACTTTATATCATTTCCAACAAGTAGAGAGAGGGAACTCAGGCTGGTGGCTGAGGCAAAGTTGCATCCCAAAATGTGCTCAGGAGCTCAGGGGTAACGGGACAGAGACACTTTACGTTAAACCTCACAGTTATTCAGCAGCCAATGCTTAATTGCCCCAAAAAGGGCCTGCAAAACCTGCACAAACAGATGCAATCTCAGAAAATAGGTTCCTCCAGCTGATGAACAGAGCTACAAAAATCCATATATTTACATAGAGGGTCTTACAGTACACCATTAATGTGGCAAAAATCCCCCCAACAAACCAACTTCATTATTCAGTTTGATGTCTGAGGTTTGGACACCAGGAAAAGTTGTTCACCACTCTCAGGACTATTTGTGAAATCTGGGGATTGAGATCTAATCTATTCTTCTGTCACTTCCAGTTACTCACATGTTTCTTTGTGCTCTGTTCTAATTTCAAATTAAATAATGAACCTATTTGCTGCAAAGCCTTTTCTGCCAACTAATGAAGCAAGCTATTGGAAAGTTGACTTGCTGCTGGTCATAAAATTCCCTTTAATTTGTTTTCATTTATCATTATTCACAACAGAGTAAAGGATTATTCCAATATTTTGCAGTCACTGTCTAAGCAGAGTGATTGCCCTGTCTCATGACATGTTATCAATCATCCAAACAGATCCAACTCTTCAGGTATTCTATCTGAATGTGAAAATAATTAGTGCAAATAAAATTATATGGTTTAAAGTTATATGGGATGAATTCCAACTCCAGGTTTTATCTTTTCTTTTTAAGTTAATAGCAATATATTTCCATTTAACTACGTAAAATGTATTCTGGTGGACACTTTCAGTTAATAGCAATATTACACATATTTTTTTACTATGTTAAGTGTTGCTATATTAAGATTAGACACCCCTGTTCTTGTGCCTGGTAGGTAATTTCTCAGATGAGAGGATTACCTGATCTGTCTCTGAAGTCTCTCCACTTTTAGCAGTCAGAGTCACTGAACTCACACAGACATAAATGGACTTTTCTGCACTGTTGTGGCTCTAACTGCACTGGCCATTCTTGCTGCTGAACGGCTTCATCTTAGAAAATCTTTCCTGACTGTGATAACGTGGTCTTTGGGTCAGTCCTCCTGCCCACTCTTCACTCAACGCATTGTGCTTGACCTCACAAGGTCCAACATTTGTAATTTGAAGACAAATAGGAAACAGAAATGAATGATGAGCTTCAGATGAGACAAAACAGCACTGAAGGAAACGTTGGAACCTTCATTTCTGTGTGCATCTCTGGGCATCCAAACTTCTCTGGACCGCCTGTGCCAAGGCATCACCACCCTTTAAATAAAGACTTTTGTCCATATTTGAAACACACTTTATGTAAGCTGAGAAAATACTTCCTTTCCCCTCTTTTGTCTAAAGCCTGTTGAACCCAGCAGCCTTCACAATTTTGCATAAAAGGGTTTGGTGTTGTTGCTGCTTAAATCGGAGCCACTTAATCACCGACTCTATTAGGAGACTTAACTGGAACCTGCAATTCTTTAATTTACTTGCAGACTTTTTGCTCTTGCTAAGTGTTTTTGGTTTAGTGTTCTGGAACTAAATCATTAGCAAATGTGCTCAGTAAGGCCTGGAGGAACAAATTACCTGTTGAGGTAATTTGAAAGCTATTTTTTAATACTTTTTATTTGTGTGTGGGAGGATGGACTAAGCTGGGGGGTTTAGGAGATTTACCTACTCCTGGAAGTGTCACTGTTTGACTGTGTGGTCTCAGAGCAATTATTTGAGCCAACATTTTCTAATTTGCATGACTAAATCAAAGTATGTAAAAAGGGCTTTGTTATTTCAGGAGTTCAAACACTGCTGCTCGTGCTTCATTTAAAAAGTAAGTAATCCTCAAAAAAGCATGTGGCTTGCAGGAGAAGAGGCCAATGGTGTGATTTTTATGTCTCTGTGTGTGTGCCTATAGTGTATAAAGTCAGGGCACTACGAGCTGTAATTCTTTCCTAAAACCCTAAAGCCTACAGGATAAGCTACACTTTGCTAATAAACATGCCCAAGTTTCAAAATATTTCTATCACTTAGAATTCAATCTGGAATCCACCCAAACTTTTTCATCTTTTTAGAACTGATGTAAAGCTTCTTTCTGCTGTTATTTTTCCCTGTTGGATGTAATTGAGTTTAGGATCCTTGAAGACGTTCTTACAGACCAAAAAGGAGGGTGGTTTCCCATGAACACCTTACCCAGTAGCGCCAGAATCATAACTTTGTTTTGATTTCCACACCCAAGGGATTTCAGCCAGAAGAAACAAACATCTTAGAAGGTTTCTGTGCTAAAATTAAGGTGTGTTACAGACTCAGCAGGCAAATTTAAATGTACCCAAACTTCTTCCATCGTTTTCTTCCTGGTGTGTTCAGCCTCCTCTGCTTGTTTTCCCAGACAAGAGTGATTCCATTATTTTATGGTTTTCACAGATCTGAATCCCTCGAAGACATTTAGTAAATCATAATCTCTGAAGGGCAAAAATGGGCTGCATTTCTATATGAAGAGTGAAATACACTTTAGGTACAGAAGCTCAGTAGACAGAGGTTTAGATTTAAAATTGAAAGAGGGAAAACCAATCTGGTAGCACTGAGGGTCTTAGACTTGTAACGGGAATGTCTTGGTGTTCTTATTTGTATTCCAGCCCCGAAAACAGTTTAAGGGTTAGTTGGATGTATTGTTATAGGCTCATCTGAGTGAAAAATAGAAGGACAGAAATAACAGGAGGTGTCTCAGATTTCCAGGAAATAACCTGAATAGAGGCCTCCAGGGTGCTAGACCAGTGTATTTACTGTACAGTCATAAGCCCACTCGTTAAAAGGCCATTAAGCAAATTAGAAAGTGGGTAACCACTCCTCACAGGCTGTTGTTTATTTGCAGGTCAATGTAGGCTAATAGAGCTTTTTGTTCTTCACAAACACTTCTCATGACATTAACAGATTTCAGTAAAAATCTACTTCATTTATTACCATTTCAGGCTCACTGGAAGAGATAAATAGGACATTAAACATGTACAGAAGTTTAAATTAGCAAAATCCCATCTGTTCCCATCCTTCCTCTAGAAAAGCAGGAGCCTACAATCCATCAGTCTTGTGGCACCAGCCAAGCAATTAAGGCTGCTGACACAGTCCTTTCAGAGTGACACGTTGGAGCTGAATGCAAAGTGGGTTTTGGTGTGCAGAGCACGCTCTGGGGAAGGGGGATAAAATCACCCAGGCTTTTTTCAGTCCTTTTCCACCTCAATAGAGCATTGAAATGACAGTTCAGAGGCAAGGAAGGTAGTTGGCCCACCCCAAAAATGCAAAATTACCCAGTTTTACAGCTGAAGCCAACTCTGCTGCAATAGTAATGACTTTTCTATGGAGACATAATTGTGGGGTAAAGTAGTTAATATTCCTGACATTACCAACCACACACCAAAATTATCATATGAATGAAACCCATGTGTCAGGTATCACATATGAAGGAGGATGCAGGACTCCAACAGCTGCAGGAATGGTTTCAAGATGGGCTCTGATAATGATTTACTGCAAACCCAGCAGCCCTCATCGGGATTGTGTGAGACTGGAGCATGCAGCAAAATCTCAGGAAAAATAACCACATCCACAGTATCAGATCCTCTGTTGGCTTAGTTTTTCTGACAGCTGGGAGCTGGGATTAACAATCAGCACCTTTCCAGCACATGAGACAGTCTCAGGAGATGAACTCGAACAGCTCAAATGCTAATATATTTCATTTCAGTCAGGGAACAAGTAATGTCACTTGGAATTATGATTTCTCAATTTGGGAACCTCTATTTCACTTTCTGTAGAAATTTTGATGCATTCAATTAAATAATCTTTTCCTAAGAAGAGGATCATGGAATCCTAATGCAACTCTGTTAAGAAATAAATTATATCAAGAAGATCTGATTTGCATAGATCTAGTTTGATTTAGATATTTTAGTTCCTCCAGTGCTTTGAAGGAGGACTCGGAATCTAGCAGGTCACCTCTGTCAGAGATTTACCTGCATTTCTCTAAGGATGAATTAAATTCTAAGTCTTTACACATTAGGACGAAATAAGAGGAGATAACCTTGAGGTAGGACAGGTTTAAAGGCAGAAGAGGACAGGGAGAGATGGGC
This sequence comes from Oreocharis arfaki, assembly GCA_013398015.1. Taxonomy (NCBI): domain Eukaryota; kingdom Metazoa; phylum Chordata; class Aves; order Passeriformes; family Paramythiidae; genus Oreocharis; species Oreocharis arfaki. The sequence continues at coordinate 171,203 of VZRR01008228.1, forward strand.
CTGGCATGGCTCACAACGAGTTTCATGGGGAGCTGGAGTGGCAGGACAAGGAAATGGCTTCAAATTGAATGTGAGTAGGTTTAGATGAGATATTAGGAAGAAATTCTTCCCTGTGAGGGTGGTGAGGTACTGGCACAGGTTGCCCAGAGAAGCTGTGGCTGCCCCATGCTTGGATGTACCTAAAAATCGATGACAACACCTGCAGTGTCTGAAATACCTGTAAAATTCTTATTATGTTTTTTTATTTTTTTCATAAAAATAAATTTTATAGTAGCCCCATTGTAAGAGAATGTCAGAGTCAATAGTCAGGGATTTAGTAGCTATGAGTACCCCAATTAGTAGTGCTGCTAGAGTATTTTTCTCTTCTGAATTTGTTTTATGATTTCCTCAACAACACAGTCACGATGTTGGTTCACTCTCTCCAGTGCTTTCTAAAAAAAGGAAAGTTGGAAACAGATGAAGCTCTGACTGTTTCCAGATCTTTTACCCTGACTCACATGTGAGAATGATAATTCTGCTTTTTGGATCTTCTCCCCTCCAGAATTCCCAACTACTTTACAGTCCAGCAAACAGGGAAACAATTCCTCTTTTGTAACCCATCAATAGAAGAGTCAAAATCTCACTGATCACAGCTGCTTTGGGGCACACTTGAATTACCATTCTACTGAATGATGGTTACAGCAATGATTTAAGAGGCAGGTGGTGAGTAAATCAGGCTGTCTTGATACTTAAGACAGACAAGCTTTGGCTCCCTACAGAGGAAAAGGAATGGGAGAGAGCAGTAGGCATTTTATTAAAATAATTACAGAAAAATTATAATTTTGTCATCTTCACCCCTTAGTAAATTATATAAAAATAACCATCATTCTAACTAGGTGGCAGATTTAACTTCCATGTTTTTTCTTCTTTGATAGATTGGAGAGAAAGTGACATCACTGTGGGCAGTGGGAGATGCAGAAACTTCAGTCATGCCCTGACAGAAGATGTGACAATACCTCTGATGAAGGAGCAGGTGGAATCCATTTATGGAAACCTTTCTACATCTGAGCAAATCACCCTAAGCTACATTTATTGCCTCTGAAGAGCTGGAGTTTAAATCAGTTGTGGAAGCACTGGCATCTGGTAATAATGCCTTAAGGTACCTGAGACCTCAGATTGATGAAACACCAGACCTTTGAGAGACTCAAGCTCTTTTAGACCACCAAATAGACTCCCAAAGGGCATCTCCAGCTGCATTGATGTCTTTGTTGAGCTGCCTTAGTTGAGGTTATAGGCAACGGAATCAATAGACTTAATGTGTAATTCAAGTCTTCCTAACGTAGGGAGTGAATCAGAGGAATTGTGCTCCTGCCATTCTGTGCAACCAATGTCCTGCAGCTACAGCAGAATCTCAGATAACTTGGTTCACTACACTGTAGGCATCTGAATTTAGCATGGGTGAATCCTGCAAGGATTGAATCCAGGATGTGAATATCTCCTGCTGAGCGATGGTGACAGGGGAGCTCAGCTCTAGCACCACTGTCCTGGCTCTGGCCTGCTGATATTGGGCTCCTTTGTTTTCTGTTATTGCCTGTTATCCTTGGTGGATACCCTGTGATTAATATGGAAAAGTGTAACCGCTGCTGTGATTAACTTTTCCAATTCTAGGGTTTGGCTCAACAGTATCAGTTTTTCTGCCAGCCCCAAGCAAATATTAAAGATGTGTTGGAAATGATGACATACCCCATAAAATACTGAGCTTCTGTTTCATATAAACCACATCTGAATTGAAAATATTGGTCTTCTTAGATAGACACTATATTTCTTCCCTCTGCCTTGCCACAAGCAGGCTCAGGGAGATAATGACCCTGGCCTTAGAAGGCCACATTATTCACCTTGAACAGTGGCAAGTAATGCAGTTTCAGTTTGCTAACAGTCCTGCTTCCCAGACCTAAATTACCTGGCAAACATAGATGGATGAGCAAATGGTCTTCAGCATGAATTGATTCTCCCTCCTGGAGCTTTGCATGTTTGTGTCTTCGCGTGCTTGAGTCTTCCTTCTTCCCACAGATGACTGAAAAAACCCCTTTTTTCCTCCACACAATAGCACAGTTCTGCAATGAGCTGGAAGATGGATACCTCATCTAAGATGAATGCAATGCTAAAGGGAAAAACCTTCTGATTATTTTGTGGAAGAATAGAGAAATGATTGAGAGTGTCAGAGTCTCTCGTCTATTCCCCTGAGAGCAGGTTAAAAAATCCATACTCCGTTACAGCATTTGAATGCACTTTTTTCAAGACTTTTTCTGGTACTCTCACACTCTTACAAAACCCAGAGCAAGAACTAAAATAGTTAGCAAATAGTGTTGAAGAGCAGGTTTGGAAGGGGATGCATACTTAGGAATTTCGGAACTTGCAGGCTCTGTCCCTTCCCGTGGGTGAACCTCAAGCACACAGAATGTTCTTTGACAGAGTCAGAGCCTGAGGAAGTGCTATTGTTATTACTATTATTATTATACTTTATTTCAATTATTAAACGGTTCTTATCTCAATCCTCTACCTTTTTCTCATTCTGCCCATCCAGCTGTGAGAGAGGCAGGGAGCGAGTGGCTGCCTGGTGCTTGTGGCTGGGGTTAAACCACGGCAGTTAGCTCTTCACTGTTCCCCTTCATAAGTGGAAATACATAAATGAGTATCTCCAATGATAGCACCTATTTTTGGCAGCTGGCCAGGCAACTCTGAGACTGCCAGACAATGTCTGCACACCGTGAAAGAAGAACTCTGCATGCCAGTATGGTCAAATTCTTTGGAAAAAGAAAAGAAATCATAATTCCCCGCGATTATACCCAAGTTGTCACCCAGCTCACCCTTGGCAGTTATGACTCGCAGCGTGAGTTAAATGCCCAGGCTCCTCAGAGGTTGGCTTCACTGCTATAACTCAATGGACTTTTCATCACATTTATTGCAATTGTCTCCTTTGGGTTTTTTCTAAAAATAATGAGAGCCAAATTGAAAACACAACGAGAGCCGTGGTTATCAGAACATCCCTCTTATCTCAGAGCTCTGGGATCAATTATACGACTACAAAATCTGATGTGTGCTGAAAACTCAGTGCATTTCTTTATAACTGGGGGTATCCATATAAATCCCCTGCTCCAATCATGTTCAGATAAACAGCTTGAGGCTGCATTATTTAATTTTTAAAGACATGACTTTGCTGTTCAAACATAACCAGCAAAACCTGTCCTTGCTGCCTAATTTTCCTCCTTTAACTGCCAGGAATGTTTTAGTAGGGGTCATATTTTGATTACATTGGCTATTAGTCAGGGACAGAAGGAAATGTTGGTTCATCCCTGTTTAGCACCACCAGCAGATCGAAACCCACATCTTTTTCTCCAGAATTTCAGCATGGGACAGTTTGATGTCTAAAAAAATTTTGAAAAACTGTAGATTTTTCCACATGAGATAAAAAATGCTGTCTAGTATTATCAGTCATATTTCATTAGTGTGAAGTATATTTTATTCAATACTTTCTGCACAATAGAAAGGACTCCATACAATGGTAATGTTGAGACATTCATTTAGAGAGAAATTTAAAGGAGTATTTCCTTCATTGAAAGGAAAACATTTTGACTTTGTCAGAACTATAACACGAAGTGATGATGGTTCATTTTATCATTTTCATGTTAAAAATGCCAGAGAAATAGGGCACATTTCTTTGAAGTGTTTAGATTAAATTGCACTTTCTGCTGAGAAATTGTCTCGTCAATTTTACTCATGGCTGGTTTTCTTCCTCCTTTTTGCCTTTTTGTCCTACATATGTAAGGTTGCCAAGCCATCCTTTCCACTTAAAACTATCCAGTTTTGGGGTATGAATTTCAGGGGGGAAGAGGAATAGTTTCTAGTTCTGTTACTGATATAGCAGCACATTGCATGATGTAAGCAAAGATTTGCACTGTGCCCATCCCCACTGAATTTTATTGACTTCAGGACAGGTAGACCAACTCTGATTCTTAATTTCTAGTGCCCTGACATGGACCTGGAGCTCAGTCTCCAAATAAGAATCACAGAATGGTTTGGGCTGAAAGGGACCTTATAGATCATCTTATTCCATCCCCTCCCATGGGCAGGGACACCTTCCACTATCCCAGGTTGCTCCAAGCCCCGTCCAGCCTGGCCTTGGACACTTCCAGGAATGGGGCAGCCACAGCTTCTCTGGCCTCACCACCCTTGCAGGGAAGAATTTCTTCCTAATATCTAAGCAGAACCTGCCCTCCTTCATTTTCCAACCAGTTTAATCTGTAAGTAACATTGTTTATACCCACTTCGGCCATGTTTGCAATATGGGCCAATTTCAGACAAATTTAACAGAGAGGCAGAAGTCACAAACATTATATTCTTAAACACTTTGTGCAATAGCCTAAATGAAAGAGAAAGAAGTGTTAATGTCCCTTCTCAGAGAGAAATTGCTCTGTTAACTGAATGCTTTGCAGACACCAAGGGATCCCTTCAGGATCCATAAGTCCAGGAGAAACCTTTGGCACTTTGGTTTTTTATGAACCATTTACCAAAAAAGCATGAGACCAAACGGTTCCCCAGATGCTTCTATTTATACAGCAGACAGGCTGGCTAATCCTCAGAGTGTCAGGAATCTCGTATTTGCATTTCCACAGTTGCATAAGAATATAATTAATATTGAACTATAAAGTTAAACAAAAGTGTACTCATAAAATTGCCTGGAAAATTAAGGTATTGCAAACGACTTTCACAAGTCCATTGTGGAAAGTTAGGGAAGCCTCAGGGGTGTCAAATAATCTTAAGACTCTTTCCAGTATTTACAACCCTTTCACATTCACCAGGATGCCAGCTCATCCAGTGAGATCTTGCCATGAGCAACACCTCTCTGTGCATGGAAAACCTGCAGCACCTTCACTGATGAGTTAAAGGTGCATAATTTAGCAGATCAACATTGCTTTGTTTGCCCAGGCAAACTGTGTGAACTATGCTGACTAAAATTCTCACTGATACACCAGAATAAGACTATGGCATTGCAAGAATAGCATGAAATTGCAGAATGGTTTGGGGTAGGAAGAGGTTTTTGAAGATTTTCTTGTCCAAACCCATGAAATGAATAATAGAATCATAGAATATCCTGAGTTGGAAGAAACCCACATGGACTATGTAGTCCAAATGCTGCCCCTGCACCCCAAAAATCCCACCATGTGCCTGAAAGTGTTGTCCAAAGGCTTCTGATAGGAACCATGGGGAAATGAAGGCGGATGGGCAAAGAATGCTGGAGGTTAGCGATATTTAACTACTGGAGCTGATGTATTTGTCCACAAAAGGTAGGCTGTAGAGCTCAACAGATCATTTCTAGATTTCCTGGAATATTCTGAGATTGCAGAGGGATGGCACCAAGACAGAAGAGTGGGTGAGAAAGCATGATAGAAAGTCCTAATTTTAAACACATTTCGTGCACAGCACTGTACAAGCACTCATAGGAAACCCCAGTGCAGAATTTGCAACAGCAAAACTCATCAGGCATTTCTGCATGCCCTCGGACATAGCTCCCCTTCTTTTCTCCACAAGTTTCTACCTCACTTTGGCACAAATTCACAAGTGATCAGGCAGCAGACCTGAAAGAAATGGAAGAATTTCACGCAGTTTTACATAAAATGAATAATTTACATAGTTTTACATAGTTTTACAGGAGATGCTTGATTCAATCCTAGAATTCATCATCAGAGGCTGTTACGTAAGGCAGATGTACACAGACACTCAGAAAGAGTTAGGACCAATACACAGAGAAAAGGTGATTCAGGAGTTGTGAATTCTGGTGACTCAGATTCAATCAGCTCCTTGAGCAGGTGTAAATCTCTGATTTATACAGAGGGTACCATTAATCTCTACTTGCCTTGTTTCTGATGCTATTTCCATCAACATCCACTGCGTTCTCCTCTCAGAGACTGAATGTTGGGCAAGAGGGACTGCTGCCTGATCCAGTTGAGCAGTTCTCACACAGTTTTATTTGCAAATGCAATCCTTGGAATTAAGAGAAAGAAGCAATCTAATGAGCAGAGGCAGCATGACAGCACTAGGAGCAATTGTGAATTTTTTTCCACTAAAAAGCTGAAAATTAAGAGCTCTGTTGTTTGCTTTCTAGCAACTAAATGTTCACATTTCAGTTGGAAGCTAATTAAAGAAAAAAAAAATCCATAAAATTTGCTGGTGAAACAGTTGTTTTCCAAAAAAACCACACATTGTCCAAAAATAAATAGCTTTTTCTTGCATAAAATAGGAAAACCCAAACCAAATCAAACCAAAAGAACTACCACACACATTTTTTTTTTCATTTAAATACCATAATGAAATAATGACAAATTTACACTTCACACCCCTCTCTAAAAGAATGTTGAGAAAATATGCAAAAATTAAATAATCACTTTTTCCAGGCAACAGGGAGCTGATGAGAGACAGCCAAAATGACTTCACAGAGGACAAATTGTGCCTGAGTAATCTGGTTGCCTTCTTTAATGGAGTGGCTGGAGGATAAGAGAAGAACAACTGATTTAATCTACCTCAGCTACTGTAAAGCCTCTGCCCCAGTCAAACAGTGCTTCCTCATCACTGAACTGGAGAGATTTGATTTTGGTGGATGGACTACTCGAGGGGTAAGGAACTGCCTGGATGATTGCACCCAGCTGGAATGGGTGTCCTCTGAAGGAAAGTTGAGAGAGTTGGACTTGCAGCCTAGAGAGGAAAAGGCTCCAGGGAGACCTTATTTTATAGAACCATGGAATCACAGAGTCATAGAATCACAGAATCATACAGCCATAGAATAGGCTCAGTTGGAAGGGACCCATGAGGATCAGCAAGTCCATTTCCTGGCCCTGCACAGAACAAGAATCCTGCTGTGTGCTCAAATGCATTTTCCAAACACTTCCTGAGTTCTGTCAGGCTTGGTGCTGTGACCACTTTCCTGAAGAGCTGTTCCAATGCCCAGCCACCCTCTGGGGGAAGAAGCTTCCCGTGATATCCAACCTAAACCTCCCCAGCACAACTTCAGGCCATTCCCTCAGGTCCTGTCTCTGGTCACCACAGAGCAGAGATCAGTGCCTGCCCCTCCTCTTCCCCTCACAGGAAGCTGTAACTGCAATGAGGTCTCCCCTCAGTCTCCTCCAGGGTGAGCAGACCAAGTGACCTCAGCGCTCCTCACGTGGCTTCACCTCCAGACCCTTCACCATCCTTGTGGCCTCCTTTGGATGCTCTCTAAGATTTTCATATCTTACATTGGGGTGCCCAAAACCTCTCACACCAACCAAGGTGAGGCTGCCCCAGTGCAGAGCAGAGTGGGACAATCCCCTCCCTTGCCCCACTGGCGATGCTGTGCCTGATGGCCCCAGAACAGGGCTGGCCCTCCCGGCTGCCAGGACACTGCTGACTCGTGTTTTGCAATCCACCAAGACCATTTTCAGTGGTCTTTGGCATATCTCAGGGGTCTCATTTGGCTTCCAAATGGCACCTACTGACTCTGCAAAAGAGCCAATGATCACCTCAGCTCCTCTCATAAAACTTTTCTGTATAAGTATTACTATAGTGTTTCTCCAGTAAAAAGGAATTGATGTTATTTGGGGTGCAGGGAAGGTGTCTTGGTGTTGCACAGCAGATGTTTTAACTGGAAACACCAGCGACCTTGATAGAAAGTCAGCTATTTTTATTTTCTAGGTGGCTGGAAGAAAACAGTTAAAAGAGAATAATCTTTTAACAGTTTTTCAAACTCTTTAAAACTTTTCCAAAGGCAGCAGCCCAAAGAAGCCATCCTAGGAGTTACTCAAGCTCAGATGCCAAAGGCATCCCTTTCAACACTTAGTGAATCTCACGGTTTAGGAATTTGCTCAGGACTTTGTTCTTAATGCTGTACGAGCAAAGAAGCAGAAGAAGCAAAGGCTGTGCTGGACTCCTGCTGAGGTGGAGTTTTACAGCAAACAGAAGATGGGTAAAATTAATAGATAGCACAGGGTGGCTAAAATGACTTGATGAAGTAGCATAACTATGGGATCTCAGAGGTCACACCAGGTAGGAGCATCCAACCACCAAGCCTGGTAATTAGTATCCTAAATTTTTGCATGTTTTGCACACTCACAATCGAGATAATGCTGCAAAGACAGCAGCAGAAAAATTTTTTAGCCTCTTATCATATGGTCTCTCTGTCTGGTCCTCACTCGCTTCACTCTGATACTCAGCTTTAATCTGTCCAGGACTTAACATGCCTCAACATCCAAATTCCTGGAAAATATTTTTCAAAGAGAGGCAATTTCCACATCTCAAAGCCTGCTGAAATCTGAATCTGTATCTCTCTGCAGAATGCCAGGCTCACTCCAAGATGAACCAATGTTATTCCTAGACACAGACAAACATGGCAAACATGCACAAACAGGATGTGCCTAGAGCAGGGAAGCTGTTGAAGCTCATTTTCTGCTTGATTTGGGTCCTAAATTCTTGGTTATCTAATAAAGCATAAGGGCTGATTAAGTCTTTTTCTAATGTTTGGGATTTTTGCAAAGCCCCTTCCCTGGATGGATTCTCTAATTAGGAATGCAAAGATACTGCATCTTTCTCTCAACAGAGACATTGATAGGCTCTCTCTTCTCTCTTGTCACCTTGTCCTGCGATTTTTGAATCTCTGTCATTTTGGCTCCACTGTCAAATATGTCTGGCCAAATTGGTTAATTGTGGAAGCAAATTTCAGTCAGGAAGACTGAAAGAGAAGAATTAAGCATACTTTTTAGATTTATTTTTGGAATTTCCTGATTTGTGGAGGTCTAACTTCGAAAATAATTGCTTCCTTGTGGAGTAGATGCATGAGTTGATGCATGAGATCCAGCAAGAGTCAGATATGGAAGAGGAAAGCTGATGGAGCTGGATTCCTTAGGTGATAAATTCACATTGTTCCATTAAAATAAATAGTCTGGGAGATTCTAGCTGTGAAACCTTAATATAACTACTAACTCCCACATGCCCAACCATCTGACAAAACTAAGGAACAATCTTTCTTTAAGGTTTGGGTGCATTCCCAGCACACTTTAGGAAATAAAGCAAGATGTCTAAGTTGGTTGCTATCTCTGTCAGGCATCTCCAGAGGATATTTTAGATCAGCTGCACTAAAACACCTGCTGGAAGTGCTTGTCTTTCTCCTCTGAGTATTTGGGAAACCTAGGTAACTAACTTAGGCTAGGCACATCAAAATAGTTATCCAAAGTTAGGTGAGAGAACTCTCTCCTAAAGCAGTCGCCGTTTTGTAACAATCCACCTCAGTATGCACAGGAATGGGGGTACTTCAGGGCAAGAAATTCAATACAGGTGCTAAGAACAACAATTTATCAGCCTGTTTTCTGTGACTTAGAAGGAGTGAACGCTGCTACTCGTGTCTGAGTTCCCCTGAAGAGAAATTTTATAAGCAATTTATTTTGTACGGGGAGAAGTGGTGTCCTGGCACAGCTTGAGGGGATGACAAGGATCGTAATGTATAAATAATACATTCTATAAAGATGAAATATTTAGAGGGATTAAAAATGCAATAAAAGTCCAGAAATAGCCATTTTTTCAGGCATGAGAAGGGAATTTTGCATTCACCTTTTTTTATATACACAGATTAAATGTGAAGTCTGATTCACCACCCAGTTACTGAGGTTTTAGTCCCCTGTTGAGTGGAGCCCTTTAGCTCGTGGTGAAGTTAAGAATGTGACATCACTGATGCAAAGAGGCTCTTGTCTTTTTACTGAATCTGACCTTGCAGTAAGACAGGTCTAAAAGGCAGCTCAAGATGTTCTGTACTCCAGCCACGTGGTACAGCCTGGAGGCTTCTGAGAATTTTTTTTTATTAGAAGGTGATCTGAAAAACAAACACAAGTAGTTTAATGCAGACCCTCCTGTGTGCAAGGAAACAGGGGAACAGACTGAAGGGAAAGGGTTTAAAAGTAATGAATGAACTTTCAGTAATAAACATGTCCTTAACTAAGTGGATTAATAAAACACTTTGGCAACACAGCATAAAGCAAACTCAGTTTCACTTCCCAGAAAAGATAATCCTCCAAAAGCTTCACCGAACTGTTCCACCTCTCAAAATGGTCTCATAACTGACTTTTATGTTTTATGTAGATGGCCACTTTATCAAAATCACCAGTGACCAAGATTCAGCCACCATATAGACAGAATTCCCTGGCACTTAACCATCCTCAAAAACTGCGAGATTTCATTTAGGTTTAACTAAATTTTTGCAATCCCATCTTTTCTTTTGATTCTCCTGATTTATAGCAAAACCAATTCCATCTCTTTCAATGTTCCCTTAAAGGCTGTGTGTTGTAGACTGCTGATTACTCCTGGTGTTGCCTCCTGATCCTTCTCCAGTTGATTTACCCTTTCATTAGATTTCAGTGCCCAGAAATGAATGCAGGTGTCCACCTGAGTGCTTTCCAGTGCTAAGGGGAATGGAAGGACCAGCTCTGATGTCCTCCCTTCCTTGTGACAGCCTGACACTGATTCCTGTTAAGCCTTTGATGCACTCTAATCCCCCAGTCCTTCGTTGACAAACTGCTGCCCAGAGTGTCGCTTCTTTACTTATATCTCCTAAATTCCAAACCAATGGAGATTATTCACTCTGTCACCATCAGCTCAAGAGCAGACAGAATCCAGCATCTGGTAAAACAAGCTTGCTGTCTCAGTGGTCATCCTGGAAATACCTACCCATCTTAAAGGCGAATGCTATTCCTTCCTATAACAGGTAACTCAAGTGGGAAGGTTGATTCAGTTCCTGGAGGAGTCAGTGCTCATCAGTTTCAAGGGATACAGATGATCACATGAGACCAAAGACTTCACCCTTTGGTGATCCACACAAGTTCAGAGCTAAATCCAAACCCAACTGTGTTGTTTTGTTCTTGCCTTATTGAATCACATCCTTTCTTTCTTGTACTGGTTCACCTAAGGTAATTTGGAATTTTTAATGTTGGTCTCCAAAGTATTTCCACCCTGAGCTAAGGAAACATGATCCATTTTTGACCAGCCAACAGAAGAAATGCACAAAGTTACAGACAGACCCAGCAGTAGACTACAGCATCCACACTTTCATTTTGATAAAGAATCACTGCTTCCTCTTTCCACTCTGCAGCAGTTTCATCAGGGGTTCTGAAGGGAGGGGAACATTTTTCTGAGCTGATCAGACAAGAAATAAAAGTTGACTGCCCAGGATACGCCCTAGAAATGCCTTTGCTCTCTCATCTCTCTGTCTCCTTGCAGCTGACTCCTGTGGCACAGGGGAGGGTGCATATCGCAAACACAGTGCCCTGGATTTAAGCACTCCATAAACAATGATATTCCTTTAGAAGAGAAAATAATAGCCTTGGCACTGTCAAACATATGTATTTTAAACCAGTCATATAGAAATAAATCTCATTTTATCAGTACTGGAGTCTTCTCCTGTGGTACTTAATCATGGCCCCCATGGCAGCTCTGCCAGCGAAGGGCTGCAGAGCTGGGCCCAGAGATGGCAGTCACAGGTTGGTGCTGTTCTATTATTCATTTCTAGGCAGTCAGTAAATTACAGAGAAGAGATAGGAGCCCCATTTTATAAGGCAATAACAGCCTGGATTTTAGCAGAGAACAAGTCATTTTGTCTGGATTTCAGGCAATAAATCAAGGCCCAGTTGTTCAGCTATTATTTAAAATATTTTATGGATATTGCCAAATAATTCAAAACTGTGATTAATGCAACCCACTCCAGAAGCTCCACGTTGTGCCAAAGCAAATTACCAAGGGTGTGTTTGAGTAGGGAAAGATGACATAGGAGAGATATCCACACCCTATTTCTTCTTCCTAGGGTAACAGATCAATCTCAAACATCCAAGTTTCCTCGTGTGTTTCCCCTGAGGGTACTCCACCCACCAGCCCTGAAAAGATGAGAATTCTCATGAAGAGACTGGTCAGGCACCTACTGAACTTGTGGCTTTAGGGACTTAATTTTATCTGATTGCTCTGAGGGAGCAACTCATCCTGTTGCTTTCAGCAGCACATAAGAGGGCTGCAAGTTTTCCTCAGACTTCCTCAAATATGTTTGCAAGTGTCATAATTCCAGCTGTTCTCTTCCAGCAGAACCTGCACTTCTGTAGAGAAGTGCGAAATTTATTCCAAAGTCCAAACACACACACGCACAGAGCAATAAAAAGCTTGTAGAAATCGTGGGCAATCGGTCTTGCTCCAGATGACAGCAATACCTGGCTGAGAAAGTCCATGGATGATAGAAGAACAACCCCTTATTTACTGCGTGAAACTTGCAGATCTAGGATAAATTTTAGCAAACTGGTACCTGGTCTTTCTTCTGTCAAAATGTTCAGAGATTTCTGCTTGGATGTATTTTATATTCAGTACCCATTTGACCACTGAATTATATATATATAGATTTTTTTTTTTTCACTTCCCAGTTCGCCTCAAAATATCTTCAGTGCTCAGATATGCACAGATTTTTTTTCTGCACAAATATTACTTTAAAGACACTTCCCAAAGCTATCACATTTACTTTTTTTTAGTGAATACTTCTAATAGGGAGTGCTTTCAGGATAAAGGCTTGTGCATTGACTGAAAATGCAACAATTACAGTCAGTCAGTAATTCCTTTCCCTTCTCTCTGTTCTTCTTCACTCCTGGTTCATAAATCAGAACAGACAATTTCTTGAATTAAAAATTTCCCATGTAAAAGAATCATGCTCTTAATTTAGTGTTTTTATGGTCCCTCCATGCTGCCGGAAAAGTGGAGGAGAACCCAAATGAAAAAATAAGGAGTTCAAGCATATACATATACCTGATGCATAAGTCTACAGAGCTATCCAGAAGTATTAGCTCAAATATGCAACTTGAACAATTTGAAAATTTTCCCATTATTTTTCTTCCTGTTTGGGTGAATTTCAGAACAAAGCAGTCTCAGTGCACTGTTCTGCAGCAGGGACTGTGATCGCTCCTTGGCCGCTGCAGGAGGAAGTAAACAGCTGGATAACAAGGGATGATTTTCCTCTTGTGCTTTGGAACACCCTGGAGAATAAACTGTCAGAACAGAGGGTGCCCAGAGAGGCTCCAGAAAATCCTGGTTTCTGAGGCACTGCAGTCACTTCATTACTTAAGGTGAATAAATAAACAAGGCATTCCTGCTTCAAGTACATGAAGCAGTTTTACTCAGAAACTTTGCCACGATTAATCAGAACTAGATCAAGTATCTGTCTCACATGATCCATCCTCAATTCAGTTTCTGAAATGTCATAGAAGGGGGTTAAAAACATAAGATTTTTCTTCATGAGCTATAGATATGTGTATATATTTTAGATGTTTTATAATTATATATATATTATACTTAAGAAGTCTATGTATTGCATAAAAGTATACAAACACATTAAATAACATTGTTATAGTCTAAATGGATATGTGATATAATTATATATATTATACAATCATATTTTATTTAAGAGTATTTATATTATAGATATATATTTTTAAAGAATCATAGCATATTTTTATCAGTTTATTGCCTATTACTACCTGAAAATTTTCCCTTGGAGCATTTTAGGTTTTTGTTTATTTAGGTAGATATGAAAATAAATATTATTAATCCTGCTCTTAAATTCCATCATGTATTTTTCCTCTAAACAGGCTAAACACAATCATCAGTGCAGGGAAGCCCATGGCACCAAATCCTGCAAAGAGAATCAGAGCCTTTAGCAAGAGTAATTACAGCTGTTCCATTTTCCCAGCTAATGGCTTAATTGGCCTGGAACATGTGATGCTTACAGGAAAAAAAATCATCATTCTTACAAGGGACGTTTCCATCCAGCTCTGTCTGTCATTCTGTGTGTTCTCTTGGGCACAGAAGTGGAAGTTACTGCCTTTTGTCTCACAGAAATCTACGCCACATTCAGGCAATTACTATGAATTCTGTTTCCATTGCAGCTGTGTACCTGTTTTTAGGACTGCAGCATTCCTAAAATTACAGATACGAAATAAAATCACTGATTTACCCTTAACTCATGGCATAGATTCATTCTGATCTGAGAGGGGATCGGCATTTGCTCCTTCTAATTTCATATACCTGGTGCACGTGGTTTCTTTTGAGCAAGTTTGAGCCGCAGTAGCAGCAGTTTGCCTGTTTGCCTTCCTCTGAACACCTAAACTGCATGTGGATAGCAAGATAATTGTCCCAGAAAAGACAATTTTTTATCATAGATACTTTAATCAACTCCAAAGATTTAAGCTTTCAAATCAGTCTTTTTCTCAATTTTTTAATTTTCTTCATTTTGATCTTCTTTTTTCCTTGCTTTCACCATCCATTCAGAGAAAAGAGAAAGCCAAGAACAGGGGTTTGAAATTTTCTGATAGAACAATTTTCCATTTGAAAATGACAATATAACAGAATTTCTATGGAACTGCAACCACTCTAGCTATTTTTTAGAGGTTATTACCTACAAGCTTTGTAACAGGAGTATTGCTTTGACTATAATAGAGGTGCCAAGGATCCTGACCCGATATTAACCAACCGAACAACCCTGCTTTTCCTTGTGGATTGGAGCAGATGACCTCATGAGATTTCTGTAACCTGAGTTAATATAGACATATCCAACTTTTATGCTACTACAATAAGAAAGCAGTTAAAATATTGGAATTGTTTTCTCTGGAGTCATAGGATTTTGATTTCTCAACAGATTACTTGCTTGAAACTAAATTTGAAAGCACCCTAATCTTTGTGGTACTCAAAATCCATATTGAATAGGTTTGATAGACAAACCTAGTGCTCTTTTATTCTTTCTGTGTATTATTCCTGGCATAATTGGACAGATGTCATTTGGCTTTAAAGGATTTAGGATGTGGTTTATCATGACCTTTGAGTACATTCACAAGGAGAAGACAGATAATGTTAGACTACACTTTACCTTAATAGAAAACATCAAAAGCCAGAGCACTAAATGGACACCAACAACAAGAAAATTGAACCTGTGTCAGGTAAATGGAACAAAAATGTATGATATTGGTGTTCAACAATATTCATAAGTGTAACTTCCACGGGCTGTGGATTTCAGCACCATTCTGTGCCCTTAAATACAGATTGTATGTCTTTCTGTTTAAAAATATATCTTCCACCTTAAACCTGTACTTCTGGGTCATACTCAAGAACTACAATATTTTATTTTTTTATGTACAGTATTTTTTGCTTTACGATGTACCAGAGTGTGGCTACTTATGGTTATGGTCTCTGTTACCTCAACAAAGTGCTCTCTCCTTGAAACATAAATACCCACTTGCTCAAATACATGGAGACCATTCATCTACCTGAAAAAAAGGTTCATGCAAAAAGAAGAACACTTCAGGTTTTCTGAGCCATTTCTCCCACAACAACTTCCCTCTTTTTATAGCCTTTCTTCTGCTCTAAGTTATTATTATTCTCACGCCGTCCCGTATTTCACACCACAACATGTTTATTGGCAGCAATGTGCGATGTCCCAGGCAGCACAGGAATCCACAATTTACTGACTCCCTTTCCCTCCAGTGAAAATTAAAAGATGTTCTAGCTGATCTCATGATGCTCCTTGGAGGCCTTTGGGCTGATCTAAGTGGCAGCTTGTCCTGTGGGTCACCAGGGGTTCAGGCTAAAGCGCTGAATCGAACTTGTCCAAAACTCGTAACTCTCTGATACTTTTAATTCATGTGTGCTCTGCACAGATTGTGTCTACACTCAGGAAGAACTCTGACTTTAATCCTGAGTAGCATCCTTGAACTATCAGGTTGGTTGCTTATTTATATAAATTATCAGGCAGCCCCTGCAATCAAAATCAGATGGGGACTCTGACCTTCAACCTTCTCATTTTGCAAATGGTTTTCCTCAGGACCACTTGGTGGAAATGGGTTCAGAAAGGCTGGTGTGTCTTGGATAATTTGGGGACTGGTGAGCCTTTCTCAGTAACAGGGGAATATAAATACAGCTCCTGTCCCCTCAGAAGCTGTGTCACTGCCCCAGTCAAGGCCAGAATTCAGTCCAGGTGACCAGGCAGTGACTGTATGCTCAGAGCAGAGCTGAAGAGTCTCCTGGACTCTCTCGACTCTATCATAACTTAGCATCAAAGAACCACGAAGGTGGTTTGAGGGAAGGAACACTTCTATGAGGAAAGGCTGAAAGAATTGGGATTGTTCATCCCAGAGAAGAAAATTGTTCAAGGCCAGGTTGGATGGGGCTTTGAGCAACCTGGTCTAGTGGAAGGTGTCCCTGCTCATGGCAAAGAGTGAAATGAGATAACCTTTTAAGTCCCTCCCAACCCAAATCATTCTATGACTCTATGATTCTCTGATTCTATGATTCCATGAATCCACATCCTTGAGGGGAAGATTGGAAGCTCCACAGGGCAGCACAGGACATCGATGTAGTCTACAGGACAAAAAAAAATTCCTCTGACCAAATGCAGGCATCCCCCGTGAGATAAAATGCACCTAAAATTTAATGGTTTCATGACTCTCTCTCCCTTAACTATAAAAAGAAGCACATAGAAACTTGTTTAAAAGGTGATGCCCGACAGAGAAAACACCCACGTTAAACTGTACCTTCGAGCTCTCTTTGCAGTCAGTGAGGAGAGACCGACACCTTTCCTGAGACTGGAACACGCTGCCATCTGGAGCTGTTCATCGTTATCTGCATTGCCTGCAGACAGAGCCTAGAGACTTTCTTAGACTTTATCCATAATTCTAAATGGATACAAGTTAGACTGCACCAGCAAAAATACACTTTTTTAGTATCAGCTCTCCCATTCCGGATCTATTGGAAGGGTCTGTGTCCTCAGGGCAGATCAAGTCATAGTAACAATAGTAATGCACTTCATCAGACATCTGAATTCTAACATGGTAAATGTAAATGTAATTTAAGAAGATATTTAATGTTTTTCTTCCCTATATAAATGTCCTTAAAACTTAGTCATATTTCCTTGTGTCATTTAGATGGAGAACACTGCTAAGCACCTAGAGATGTGTATTAAAAGTGTCAAAACGCAGTTCTGATCAAAGGGATATCACTTGAGATAGAGGAGTTTTCCGAAGAATTTAATCCTGAAAAGTTTGTGCAAATTATGAATATTGGTTGCCACAGCTGTCAGGTGTTGGGGTGATTTTAGAGGTTTGTATATATAGCTGAACTATTCTGCCCAAAGAGCAGGAAAACCTACAGAAAAGTGGAATAGGAATATGTTGAATGGTTTAAAATGTACTCCTTGTATTTGTTATGCTGACAAATATTTATCCTTAAGTACAGGACTGTGAAGGAGCAATGAAAAACCAACAAAAAGAAAAATGACAACACCTGCCTTGGAGTAACTTCCACCTGTCCTTTCCTCTGTTTCATGCTGCCTTCATCACGAGTGCCTTCCCTGGTAAAGTAATATTGCTTTTATTGTGTTCATGGTGTTGTCTAGTCTAAATATGATTTTATTGTATTCCCCAAAACTGTGGGAGCTTCAGGTATTTTTCAGTTCTATTCACCTGGAACTTAGACTACAGATTTGACAAAGCTTACGAAGAAAGAGTCTCTGGAAGGTTTAGAATCACTATCAACTCATGCAAAGTGCCCAAGGCCAGGATGGATGGGTTGGAGCAACCTGGGATAGTGGAAGGTGTCCCTGCCCATGGCAGGGGGTTGGAATGAGATGATCTTTAAGGTCCCTTCCAAGCCTATGATTTTATGATGATTGTATGAATTCATCTTCATTCTTTATATCTCTGACAGTAAAACGTTTGTGCTCCGTTTACATGTATTGCTATAAATACATATATATATATATATATGTATGTACGTATGGAGTAAGAGTATCCCATATTTTTCTTAAGTTTGATAAGCAGATTACATTGACAGTACCTCATACAATGAAATTCACAGCTCAGATATGCATTGAATAAAAAATGTACTCGATCAGTTCTAAATTTCATAGCTTTCAGTCTTCTGAAAATTTTCCTGTCACATATGGTGAAGTAGGAAAAATAAACTACCACTGTCTGCCTTCTGCATAATATTCACAAGCATATTCCATCACTTTTCCCTCTCACATTTGTCATCTTTTAGAGTAAAGTCAGGATTAGAACATGTTTCTCAGTCTTCCATGTGAATTCAGGTCTATCCACTGATCTCTGGAACATAAATATGTCTGTTCCAGAGTGGAGCTGCTGATTGCACTGCTCTCTTGTGCTTGGATGGAATTTATGTCTCTTCCCCTCACTCGAATGCAAGAGAGGGAAATACAAAGGGAAGTCCCATCTCCTTCTTGATGGTCACTGTATCAAAATATCTTTGCATCTCTTCATTACCTAAACACCCTCCTCTCTTCCTTAAGTACATTTTTTTCATTTTCACAGCATTTGGCACTGATACCAAAAGACTTAAGCTGTGCATTATCAGCCAAAGAGTGATTTTTTTTGGGTTGTAGCGATCTGCATTCATCCAGTTAAAGAACTCTGATGTCAAAAGACAAAGCGCAAAAAGAAGCATGATCGAAATCCAGTGTAGATAACACAATTCAGACCGGTTAAACTCGGAATCTGAAAGCTGGAGATGTGATGTTGCACCATCAGATGCTGGTGGGGTATTCTATGCACTGAGAGGAAGGAAGGGTTGAATTATTTGTCAAATGTAAACGAGGGAAACATTTTTCTGTGGAGAACATGACAGAAATCATGGGTTAATTTCCCTGTAGTTTCACAGAGATCTGAGCACACATCCTTTCAGTAACATGTCTATTTAAGCCATAATTTCTATTTTCTGCAACCTCCTCTGTGTGCACTGGATGGCTCCTACAACACATCAACTTCTCCCTCCTGGTTTTGGTTTGGTAGAAGAAAGAAGAAAAAAAGTCTAGTCCAGCTTAGCTTTTCCAAGATGAAGGGCCTTGTCTTATCTCCAATCTAAACAAACAAAGGAGGATAAATTATCTATTTTCCTGCCAACTTCATATTTTACAGCCTCTGAAATATAAAGCGAAGAGCTCTTATTGCTGTTGTGAGCTACTGCTTGATTTGTAGCCACAGATGTTTATGAATTAAGGGATTGTGAAAAATTGTGAAGTTTCTGTTTTTCCTTTGTCTAGCAGAGTTCCCTCCTTGGCTAGGAAACAAAATTCTCGGCTCATCAGACACAGAAAACAAACATTAGCTTATAGCTTCCTAATTTCGTCATTGATAAAGAGAAGATTTATAAGCATTCATTTACTCCTTTTATGTCTGTTTTCTGTGTCTGTTCCCATTGCACTGGAAAAAAAAAATGGAAACAATTTGTCTGATAAAGAACAGATCTCTGAGAGGTATGGAACCCATTTGCATCTTGTTCCACAGCATGTTCTCAGGAAAGCCAGATATCCCCGTGTATTGCAGCAGTTTTTGTTCGCAGCTTCACTATTCCACTCTCATCTAAAGTAAATTGTTTCCGGGACAGCCAAGGTGCACAAGGGACACAGCAGCATTTCAGGGAGGCGTGAACTAATTCAGATTTGGGTAACTTTCACAATTGCATAGCAGAAAAATCTTCACTGCTTCTGAAGTGGCTGGGATTGATATTCTCCAGTGTAAGAAGACAGGTTTGCAAGGTCAGATTGATTTTAAGGCCAGGTTTAAAGGGGCTTGGAGCAACCTGGTCTAGTGGAAGGTGTCCCTGCCCATGGCAGGGGGTTGGAACACGAAGGATTTTCAGGTCCCTTGCAACCCAAACCATTCTGTGAATCATTCTATGATTCATCCTATGAATTCAGTACTCCACCAGCCAATATCCAGATCAAAAAATGCCCAGGGGTAAAAAAAAAAGCCTGAGTACAGCAGAGCATTAAGTTCTTCCAAGAATGCCCACAACATTCACACGTGCTACTTTGTCTGCACATGCAGCACATTCACCTTTCCACATCATTGTCCTTCTAAACACGGCTTGGGACTACATTTTCGAGCAGCAGCCACTTGATATCCTTCATTTAACGTCCTTCCCCATTCTTGATTCAATTTATCAGAGCCAGAGGTTTCTTCTGCGCCACAGACCACCGAGTCCATGAATCAACATCAACAGGGATGCTGAAATTGAGTTTAATAATTGCCACACTGTGAACATCCTTGTTTTTTTACCTCATCAGTTGATAAAAATCACTGGGGTTTTTTTAAAATTATCCTAAATATCTACAAAGTTAAACATCTTTCTTCCCACTTCCCACCAGCCTGAAGAAAATCATTATTTCCTCTATCCAATGTGAGCTGCTGTAGGACTACTTAGTTAAAATCTCAGTGAAATTTATTACACTGATTATTACAGTAATGCAATAAATTTATGTAATGTTGATCCTCAATGTGCTGTGTATTTTATTTTTCTCAGTTGAGATTAATGTGGCTTTATGCACATCAGAATTTTACCTTCAAAGTGTTAACCACTGATATATAGAAAATATAGTGAAATCTCTATACTTCATTGATTTCCAGCAGTTGTCCCAGAATAACTTCTTAATTATTTTTCTAGCAATTATCTTGAAATCTAATTATAAAACCTAATTTGTTGAAATTACAGAACTGCTATTATTTTCCAAAACAAAATCAGGCTGGCTGGCAAAATTCTAATAACAGATGAATTTATTAGCAATTTCTCACTTACATTAAAAAAGAAAAAGAACAAAAAGCCGTACCGATAGTTTTGAAACTTTATCTAAGCATTTTTTGAAGTCTATAGTCCAGTCTTTACTGCACATCGAAAGACACCTGAGAGGAAATTACTGAGGGATGAATAGGAAGTTAGTTTTCAGAAGAGAAAGCTGTTAGACTGTTGCTCTTTTAAATCCAAGGGAATTTCCATTTCTTGGAGCATTTCAGGCTGTGTGACCGGGAAATCCTTTGGGAATACTCATCTCTGCTTTGGTAGTGGAGCAAATCATCTCTGTATCTCCTCACCACAGTCATAATTGACGGAATCAGTGTGAGCTGCCCTTCCCGGAGAAGAGGAGGTCACACCTTTGTGGCAGTTTCCTGAGAGGATGGACCAGTTTGTCACGAAATTCACTAATCAAGGGATAAAATCTGTGACCCCCTGCCCACCTTGTGAGGGGTCACACACACCCAGGGCCACATCAGTACCAAACCTAAGCTTTATCTTCAAACACCAAACCATCCTGGGAGCTCTTCAAGCAGGTCCTTGGGGTGAGGTGACAGCGCTGTGCTGTGTCTCCCCACGCTCTCTGCCTTGCTGTCCTCATTGCTGCTCCTCAGACTGCCCCTGCCACAGGATAAAAACACCCACGCTGTGTTTGGGCAGAGATGAGCCTGGCCTGTCTCACACTGGAGCTTTGTGGTGATGGTGAACCCTCATGCCACTTTTCTTAACCCCAAGTATGGAAGCGGGACCTGAGTTAAAAGATTAGGTTCACCTCCTACAACCAGTTCTGGAAGCGGAGTTGAAGTAATTGCTGGATGTAGACTTAGAGAGTGGGAGAGAAAGAAGAAAAACAAGCTTAAGAAAAGGAATTTCCTTCCCTTGTGAGTGTACAATCCTAAAATGCCGTGAACTCCTACACCTATAAATCACTGAAAGGCGGTGCTTGTTCTCTCTGTGGTATGGGTGTGTTGGGGTTTTTCTGTTTATTCATTTTGTCTTTTATTTTTGTGACTATTTTTAAAAAATTTTAATTTTTCTATTTTCATGGTGGTATGTAACCAAGAACTGCTTTGACAAAGTTGGGGATTTGAAGTCTGTCAGCAAAAATCTCTCTCTTAACATTTAATTGAGCCCACTCATTGGGACTGAAATGTTACTGTGTACTCTCCAAGTCCTGAAAAGAGGCAAAACCAGCACACTGAACATACAGTTAAAAGGCAAAATAAAATCGATTTCATAGGAAAGTTTTTGTCCTCTTTTTCCACTCTTTACAAAAAGGCAGCTGCTGGTGGTTTCTCCTTTAAACAACAACAAAAAATATATATAAAGAAGGGGAAAGAAATTAAATAACTTTTTGAACCCAAACTGAAAATGGCTATTTTAGAGAACTGCAGAGGTATTTATTTTTTGAGTGCCCCCTCGTGACAACCTTTAGCAGGCAGGTAATACATCATCAGAGGTCTGTGCTTCCAGCAGCATGTCCATTCCAGCAGATTGCTTTGAAGGAGCAGTGTAGAGGAGGGAGTCGGAGTCATCAATTACAACTGCTCCAAACATGTCAACAGGTTCATGACTGAGGTTCCTCTCAAGCCTTGGAAAGTCAGAGTGGAAAAAGCTCCACCAGCTGTAATTTCAGTGCCTTTTACCCAGCAGGAGAAAATAGAATTTGCTCAAACTTTCTTGCTCACAGCCAGCGTTAATTATGCAACAAAATACATTTGTTACTTTTAATATGACTTCACATAAATTTAAGATGATGGGTTTTAATGAAAGGAAAATGGAGAGTCTTGCTTTGCCTACAACCTTTATGTGTTTTGGCATAATTCTTCACTTCCCTAAGGCTTCATGAAGTTTGTAACATTATTTATGTTGTGGGGCCTCGAGCAATACAGCATTTTCCTAGACAAAGCACATACCCTGAGAAGAAACCAGGCACCTCTGGGGGGATGTGAGTAGGGAAAAGGGAATTTGACCCAAAGCCAGTTGAAGGCTGTGGAATGGCAACTCTCCCCTCTAAGTTTTGGGTCATCTCTGTGATCACTTCAGGTCCTTTTGCGCCTCCCAGCCCAAGGACTGACCACGGGCTTGTCTGCAACGGTGACAAGAAGATGAAATTCAAGCCCTTAATGAGACAAAAGTAATCTTTTATAAAGTTGGATCTTCCTCTAACAGCAATGAAACTCCAGCTTTTTGGCACTAGAATAAAGACATAAATTTTATTGCATTGAAAGCAATCTTAGTGATATCAGACTGATTATTATCTCAACTGAGAAATTCCACCTTTCATGAGCAGAGTGCCCAAATTACGTGCAGGATAGACTGAAATCCCACGGTAAATCACCTGGGTTTTGCACAGTTAAGCATTCCTGTGCCTCTCAAAGAATTTCAGCTCTGCCTTTCAGGTCTCAACCCCTGAGTGGTTGGAGACAATGCTGAAGAATTTAGCATATACAAAATTGGAATCTGTGAGTGCTGAGAGAGCCACTCAGAAGACATTTAGAACACGATCCATGATGAGTAAGGAGAATTTGCAGCTAGACAAAGCTCAGAAAGCCTCCCATCATAAATAGGAGTCTTCATCCCAACGTGAGCACCTCTGAGATTGATCATTCTCCGAAATACAGGCCATGTTCTCCAATTGTTTTAAATGATACCAACTCAGAGGATCAGAAAGTCAGAAATTTCCACTTTACTTTAACCAGCAGGACACTCTGAAATGAGCTTTTAAGCTTAGCTGGAATGAATCTACAGAGAAATTTTCATTTTATTCTGAATAACCAAGGCACCTGTGCTTCAAACGCTATTCTCTTCCTGATGCATGGCAAAGCAGTTTTCATAGTCCTTGATTTATTGAAAAGCTCTCTGCTCCCCATACGCACTGGAAGGCTGATTGAGATGACCTTACATATCTGCAGCCCATCAGCCTTTTCTCCTTTCTCCCAGGAAGGAGAATTGTTTATGAAATTATGTTTTCAGTAGCAGCAGCAGGCAGAATTCTGATTAGGTGAGTGGTTTGCCCCTTGGAAAAGGAGCAAGGATGATGCAGGAGCCAAAGTTTTAATTGCATTGGCAGTTTTCCTCATTCATAAAAGTCTGGGTGAAAGAAAGACTCAGGACAGGGTCGTGGGCAAGTTGCTGTGCATATGCAGAGCAGTTGTGCACTCTGGTGTTTAACAGACTACTGTAAAGTACTTTGTTTTTGGGGTGTGTGCACTCATATCAACCCAGAAAGCATCCCAGTGGTCCAGACACACAGTAACCAGATCTCTTCCAACGTACTGCTCAAGGAGGTGACCATTCCTGTTCTTCCATGCACTGCAGAAGAACATGGGTGGCTTAGCTGAGATAAAAACTCAGCTCAAGCATTGTGCTGTGCAATGATGCCCTGTTTCAGAATATCGAGTCTGTTAAGGCACCTGTGCCAAAAAGAAAGGGGGAACAGGTGGAGAAAGAAAGTGATTCATAGAAATGTAGAATCAAAGAATATCCTGAGTTGGAAAGGACCCACAAGGATCATCGGGTTCATCTCCTGGCCCTGCACAGGACACCCCAAGAACCTCACCACGTGCCTGAGAGCATTGTCCAAATGCTTCTTGAACTCTGTCCAAAGTTTTGTTCTCTGACCACTTCCCTGGGGAAGCTGTTCCAGTGCACACATTAACTGGTGATGAAGGCACAACTCTCTGATATCAGACATTCAGCATCTCCCTTGAAATCATGATGAATCAGTGAATTACTGCTGAAATTCTGTTATTAATAAAACATCAACAACCAAGCGTCATTAGATAAGGTCTGAAAGCAGCAGCGTGTTATACCCTGACATGGAAACTCCAGTTATTTACAATATGTTTAAGATTCCGACATGGGGCCTAATGCAATTAGTCAAAACCATTTTGAAAATGGCTGGGAATCCCTAGGACGCCTCAACGGGCAAAAAGGAACCTAAGTAGAGTTAAAAAGATGCTATTAATGACCCTGCTGTGATGGAATAAAATAGAAGCTGTTACTCCTTGCTAAGCAAATGAAACCAAAGATATACTACTGATCTCTGCTTCCATGGTCTTAATTCCCAGCAGAAATTTTCTGATTTCCTTTCCTATAAATACGTTTTCCTCCAGGAATTTGACATCCATCTTGAACAAATGCCAGATTGCTTCAAATAGCTCAGTGCTGTGTCCAGGTTACTCTATAATTCAGTCAGAGCTGATATAAATTCCACTGGGGTGTATTTCTCTAAGTTTTGTAAAACTGGGGCTTTATTTTTGCTTTATAAATTTGGGTAACTGAAAATGTCACACATTTGAAGTATTTATTGTGGGGGTAATTAGAGAAAACAATGCTGTGTGCTGCGTTCATTTGAGAGAAGTCGAATGGACCAATTTATAAAAACATGATTAACTTCATTAAACACATTACAACGTGCACTGCATTTGAGTTTCCTAGTGTCTTTTATAGGTTTCTATATTTACTGTGGGGGTTTGGGGGTTTTGTTTTGGGCTGATTGGTTTCGTTTTTCTGGTTGCTGTTTTTCTTCTCCAGATCTCTACCTCAAGGTGAGATACTTTGTTTTGTTGATTTTGCTCGGCTGGTTTTTCAGATTTTCACCTAGGAGTACAATAATCATTTTAATCAAGGAGTTTAGGGGGAAATGCATTATTTTTTCAACTTTAAATGAAAAATAAATTTTTATTTCACTGCTAACAAGTTTTTGCCACCTATGTAGGGGCTTGGAAGTTGACAGGAGTTTTTTTGGTGTCATATTTGTGAATTTCACCTGGAAGTCCACTGAAAATTAATTATGTTCAGACAATTTCTAGGCTGCCCCAGAGCAGAAGAAAGCTGCCACGTGCTCCATTTCCACCAAGTCAGTGACACAATCCCCACATGAACATCGGTGAGGTTGCCCTTTTCATATAATTCTTACCAATAAAGCAGAAAACACTATTTTCCCAGTGACTTTTTCAATAGTTTGGTGGTGCTCAGCTCTTAGAAGGAAGAAGAGGCATGAGTGGGAAAACAGAACTGCAGAGGGTTTGGGTCAAGTTTGGTGATATATCAGGGACAGGTATTAAAGAATCTGTTGTCTGTGGCACCTTTGTAGTACCAGTTATAGAATGTAAAATTTAAGCAAGGTGGTGGAAAGAGGGAAGTGTTCGGGGTAAGAGAGAGGCTGGCTTTCATGTACAGGAAACTGGAAGATATCCTGAAGGACAGAATTCTCTTCCTGTCTCTGCCACTGAGCTCCTCACTTGAATTGAACAGTCACTGCTGCCTGCATCTTCATTTTCTGAATGGAGAGCATAAGACATCCAAGGAAAGAATTTGGATTAAGCTCTCCCATCTACAACAGAAACTCATTGGAATTTGCCTTTGATTATACCAGACCACCAAATACCCTGGAAATGCAGTGTCAGCCTCTCAGGTCCACTATGAGAGTGTTGTGGTTTTTCATAAGTGTGACATCACTAATATCCTCCCCAGCCATCTCCCCGCTTCACCCAAAGGTGATCAGGGAAGGATAAGACAGGAATAGCTCTGAGAAGCTGCTGAGTGGAAATGAAAGGAGTTGTAATGAGCACAAGGTCTGTTCAGTGAGGGGGAACCAGGTAGGCTGAGCCTTTGCCTTGCCCTTGGTTGCCAGAGCAAACCTTCAGCATGTGTGGGCAGTCAAGCATTCAGTTACAGAAATATTTGGGTCTGCCAGCACACGAAAAGCTCCCAAATATCCCCCAAATCCACATCTCATGCCCCACCCTCTTCTCTTGCTTTGGCTCTGCACTGTTCAGCTTGTCCTAAAACACCCACTCCGAAGTCCCATTCCCTGATCTGCTTTTTTGACCTGGAAACAACGTCCACATCATCAATTCTGGCTCAGGATAAACTTTCTCCCCATTTCAGCCTGCCAGGGAACACTCCTGGCCACAGATCCATGTGTGCTGCAATCTTTTCTCTGTAACTGCCTCCTCTGTGGTGTTACATGTCTTTCAGCAGAATGAACAATGTGTCCTGGGAGTCTGTAGATCTTCCAACAGACTCAGCTCCCTCTCAGCGTGGCTTTCTGTCTTTTCTCAGGCAGTGTGGGACAGGTTTGGTGACACTATGGCAATGCTGGGAATGGGGAGCACAATGCTGAAAGGGAAGAGAGGCTGCAAGGAGGAAGCCAGATCTTTGTGATTTCATGTTAAACATCACCCACTACTTCTTCATTTTTCCTCTTTTATTTTTCAGTGCCTATGGTTGTGTTCACCAAGTTTGCAGGAAGGCACGAAAACTCTTCAGATGTAATCAACTCACTAATTTCAAAGAAGCTGCAGCTTCTTGTGGTTTTCATTTCATGGTGCCTGTAAGGAGAAGGCTGTTTTGGGGGTTCTTGTCTGACACCCAGTAATAAACTGAATTTGTGGATTCAGCTGTCAGCTGGAGCTTGGCTCTGACTCCCACTGAACCCTGGATCCAAAGGTGGCAGTAAATAGCCAGCTCCCCCTGCACCATTCTTGTCATTCCCCATGAGGAATTGCTCTCTGGTTGCAGGATCCTCCTTTCAACCACAACAAGCCTCCCCCTCCAGTTTCCCTGGTTCTCCATAAATATCAGGGATGTATAGATGAGCTTATTCCCCGATATTTTTCCCTTGGCTTGCTCTTCTGTTTTCTCCCACAGGACAATCGACAGCTTTGGAGCCTGGCATCCCAGAATCTGTGCCCAGTGAGGAATCAGTGGTTAAAGCTTGATGTCCTGGTTTTATTTTTATGAAATACCTCCCTTAAATCCTCCCATTTTTGTAGCAAACCCCTCATTTCCAAAGCCATTAACCTGGTGATCAGGAAGGGACTATTCAGGGACAAACAGTCACAAACAAGCTGTTCCTGAAAAGGCTCTCCAATTTATCATCCACGTCTCTGACTGTACTGACTGCGTGTAATCTGACAAGGTAACAATGCGACCGAAATAATACAAGTACAGTTACCTGAATTCACAAATTATGCTTTTCTAACCACACTTCTGTTTGTGTGACAAAATCCATATTGTAGGTTGGCTTCTTGTCACTTTCTCCTCCCTGTAAAATTACCTCATGGATTATGGGCAATTAGTATCCAAAAAACAGACTGAAGAAAAGTAGAGAGAACAGACAAATTATTTTTGAAAGAACTGTGTGTAATTCCATTTGTACTTAAACTAGGAAAGGTTCAGAGTAGAGCAACAAGACGGTAAAACCCCAGAAACCATTTGGATCTGAGGAATGATTGAGCAGAATCGACTTCAACTTGGAAAGTGAGAGACTGAAAGGATAGATGGTACAAGACTGCAGACACGTGTGGGACACACGAAGGTTGTGGAAGGGGTGAGAGTGCAGACTGAGGATTACTCTGCTTCTTTTGTCCAAAGTGAGCCCTCTGGAGCAGTTATTACCATTAGTTTCCCTGACCCAGGTTTGTGATATGGGCAGAATTTAATGAATAATCATAACAGCTGTGAAAGAGGTTTCAGTATGTACTGACCAGTTCTTACTGATTTCAGAACCAGAGGGAGGAGATGTTTACTGGAATGCAGATATTTCCAGTGCAAGTGGCTACATCTGAACTGTGTCCCTCCAAAGCTTCCTTTAGAGTGATGGAGAGTGAATCAATCGACTTAGTGAAGTCTGAGACTTCCTGTCACCTTAAAATAGATACATGAAATGGTCAGACTGACTGGCCCCTCAACAGGCCTGTTTCATTCCATGGGCTGCAGAACACAGACCAAGGTTCAGGTGTAGAAATTTAGAGTGCAATAAAAATTGGTGTAATCAACCTTTCCATTTTGTCTGGCAGCCCTGGAGACTGAGTTCTGTGGCTTTCATCGGCTGCTTGGCAGTGATCCCACCACTTCCTCGGGCAGTCTGTTCCAAATCTTGACCACCTTTTCAAAGAAATTCTTCCTAATATCTGACCTAACTGGACACTGAGGCACACTTGCCTGCAGTGAAGCTGACAACGACTCACCCAGCTTCTGCTGCAGCATGGCAGCATCTCTGATCTTTGAGTAACTTGTCTGTATTTTGTGTCTTTTTAATGTATGTGTGAGCACAGCTGAAAAAAACTAGTCGAAAGCAGTAACAGCACCAGAGGGAAGTGACCATCTGCTGTCTTTAGAGAAAAATCTGCCTCGAAAAATATTATAGAAACTGCTTTTCCTCCTTCATATGTGTGCTGGACAACTCAAAAACCACAGAAACCAAATGCTCTTGAGTACATACTCCTGGTAGGTAAGAAATGTACTGCAAGAAATTGTAGTGGAAGGGCTTGTGAGAAAGACAGAGAGAGACTTCTTACCAGGCCTCTAGTGGCAGAAAAAGTGATGATTGTTTTAAATTGAGGGTAGATTTAAATTGGAGATGAATTTTTTTATGATGAGAGAGGTGAGACTCTGGGGTAGATTGCCCAGAGAGGCTGTGGCTGCCCCATCCCTGGAAGTGTTCAAGGTCAGGTGGATGGGGCTTGGAGAAACCTGGTTTAGTGGAAGGTGACTCTGCCCGTAGCAGGGAGGTTGGATCTAGATGTCTGAAGGTCCCTTCCAACCCAAACCATTCTGTGGTCCTATAAACATTACTGTTTACACCTTGACTTTGGATAATTCTATGCCTCTGTGGTTCTCCCAAAAAGACAAGAGATTTGCTAAAGAGAGGATATTTAAGATACTGAATAACAACTCTGAAGTGGCAGAAGTGTCCAATATCAGACAGTTGAGCTGCACAGCAGAATCCAGTTCTGAGAAATGTTTTTTTTCTGTTTTCAGGGTTTTCCAAATAGGATTGAGTTGACTCAGTTCCCAGACAGGTCAGGACCACAATGAATAGGAGCTAACAAAATCCCAACCTTTCTCTTCCAGAGAAGGGATGATCTATCTTTAATCAATTTACCTGTTAACAACTTCTTATCTTTTCATGAAATCATAGAATCTTAGAATGGTTTGGGTTGGAAGAGACCTTCAAGATCAACCGGTTTCAAACTGCCATGGGCAGGGACACCTTCCACTATCCCAGGTTGCTCCAAGCCCCATCCAACCTGGCCTAGAACACTTCCAGGGATGGGGCAGCCACAGCTTCTCTAGGCCACCTGTGCCAGGACCTCAGCACTCTCACAGGAAAGAATTTCTTCCTAATATCCAATTCAAATCTAACCTTTTTCAGCTTAAAGCCATCCTTCTTATCTGTGATGCCATGACCAGAGAAAAAGAATAGATGGCAAGTATCTAACTTTTAGTTCATTTAATGGACATCATTATATGCTCATTCCAGTGAATGAAGGACCCAGGTTCCACAATATCTGAAAGCTCCCCCACCCTGCATTGAATATTTTGAGGATGGAAATGTTGCAGCATTAGGAATCGATGACGTATTGCACTGACTGTTCCCTGTAAAAGACTGCAATGATGGATCCCCGACAGTTTTTTTTTTCATTTAATTCATCCTGTTCTGAGGAGGAGGAGGAATCACATACTCTGACACACTTTTAAAAATAAACTTCCAATATGCTGAAGCCTCAGTGCCTTTCCAAGCTTTGAAATGAGTAAAGCTGTGTGCAATATAATGGCTCTCATATCTACACTAAAAGCCTTTTCTCACCTCAAATTAGTCAATAATTTCAAAGTGTCAGCTAAAATCACTACCTGCTCTTTATGACACAGCCTCCAAACAAAGCCTTCAAACCTGGTAATTTGTGTTAATGGATGACAAATGGAACCACTGGGGCAGATGTGTGGCTGGTGGAGGTTTCAGTCATGCTTCGCTTGATTTACACCAACTGAAGTTCTCTTCTCCATGCCACAGATGGGTTCCAAACTTTTTTGAACATGTCTGGTCTCCCTACATTACTATTAACACCTTCCCACGCTCTGGAGTGGGTGTCTGAACCCCAAAGTGGAGCTCTGTGCTTTATTGGCTCTAATAGATGGAATTAAATGACTGTGGTGTTTGTTTGCTCCTGACAATCTCCAAAGAATATATGAGAAACAGCATCTCTGGTTTTTTGGGATCTTCATTCTCAGCTTGTTGTAATCATAGAATTGGGGGGTTGCCTTTTTCTTTTTTTACTTTGTTCTCATGCCTTTCTTTTTTTTTTTTTT
>VZRR01008228.1:205998-217908 GCA_013398015.1 Oreocharis arfaki
CGCAGCAGTTTTGGGAGGGCTGTGTGCCTGTGGGAGGGGCTCACGCTGCAGCAGGGGCGGTTTGGCTGCTGCTCGGGAGAGTGGAGCCACGCCGGGAAGTTCACGGAGAACTGTCTCCCGTGGGAGGGACCCCACGGTGCAGCAGGGGAAGGGCTCCTCTCCCAGAGCAGTGGAAGGAAATCTCGGTGATGGACTGACCAAACCCCCCTGCCCTGCCTCCCTGCGCTGTCTGTGGGAAGGAGGGAGGAGCTGGCGGGGGAAGGTGTTTTAAGTGCTTATTTTACTTCTCATTGCCCTCCTCTGATTCTGTTAGTAATAAATTTCACTGAGCAACCAAGGTTGAGCCTGTTTTGCCCTTGAAATATTTCTCTTGCTCTCCTTATCTCATGAACCCTCCGTTAACCCTTTTCCTCTTTTCCCTCCTTCTGCCCAGCTGTGGTAGGGGAGGGTGAGGGAGCGACTCTTGTGGGTGCCTGGCACTGGGCCGGTGTCAAACCACGACATTGGGTGATGCAAAGCCAATGGAGTTGCACCCAAGAACATTTGTGGCACCCATCAATACTCTGTCTAACCCTATATTCTCTGTGACAAGGGAAACAGGAAAAATATCTAGGAAAAGCACATGTCTGGGTACTTTTTGTCATTCATTCCCCTTGAATTCCCTGAGCATGATCTGTTAGTGATGCTAGAGGGCCTGTCTCTGCCTAATCTTTTTAGTATCTATTTATGGACCTGCTGTCCATCAATTTATTTAATTTCAACTTGAACTTCTGGCCCTGTCTACCTCTGTTCTGTGGCAACAAACTACAGAATCTCACTACCCATTGTATAAAAAAGAATTTTGTTTTACCCAGTTCCCTTGTTTTCTTGAGCGTCCCCAACTGCAGCATTTTGGGATCTGTTACATTCTGCTTATCCACCATCTTCATGGTTTGGTAAAGTTAAATAATTTCCCTTTTCTGCCTTATCCATCAAAAAGAGAAAGATCCTGGGCTTCATAGGCTCTCTTTTTAAGGCATCTGTCTCTATGAGGTTTCATTCCCTTCATCATTTCATCTCCTGTTCTCTGTGCTTTCCTCAGCTTCGCTGAGATGCTCAGGCAAGAATCAGACGCTTGGAGGAGAAAGAGAGAGAGGGGTGCTCCAGGCACCAGGTTGGAGAATCCCCTGTACCCCCAGTGAAGATCATCCTCAGCCAGGCTGTCCCCCTGTAGCCCATGGAGAACCATGGTGGAGTAAATATCTGTTCTGCAATCCATGGGAACCCCATGGATGCGCCCTGGTGAGAGTTGCAGTCCATGGAGAGAGCACAAAGGGATGGGCTCCTGGCAGGAAATGTCTTGTGGGGAGCAGCCCATGCAGGAACAGGAGGGTGGCTTTAGAATTTTCTAGTCACCATCCTACTTGAATTTTAGGTGGTATTAGATAAATCTTTCCATGAGGAACTGCACCTGGGCTGAGCCCCTCTCGAGCTTATCAGAAACAACGGCTGCTCTCAGAAACCAGAAGGTGTTTAAGAAGCTCCCATGTTTTAATGAATAGCCTCAGAAACTTACTTTTCCTGCCTGAATAACAACCCAAGTGGAACAGTATTTTTGTTATCCAATTTCCAAAGAAAGCTGCCAACCTGAATTGTGGTCAAGGCGGAAACTTAGTAGGAATAAAGGCAGCTTGAGGCCCTATAAGGAGTGGTCCGAAGTGAGACCCTTTGAACTCTCCTGGACCACAGAGAGCTGTGACCAGCATCTCTCTCTGACTGGGACATCAAAGAGCCAGAGAACACTCAAGTTTGCTGTATTTGGAGGGCTGCTGAGCGATAATGGATCCTGTTGATCAAGTCTGGGCTCAGTCTAGTACAGAATGTGCTCTGAGCCTTGGGACTCAACAGGAGCGTCTTCCATATTCCTTTTTAACTTTACCCTTTTCTATCATTTTGTCTCCCCACCTACCCATCTGCTCTCCACATAGTTTTGGGTTTATTTTGGTTTGGATTGATTGACTTTGGATTTTTGTTTGCTTTTTTCTTTCCTCTGTGTGCTTTAACCATTTAGTAGAGTGAACCTTGCCAACAAAGTCTGTCATTCTGTCGCTTTAATATTAAACCTGGTTTCGCCAATACCTTTGTCAGTGAT
Organism: Oreocharis arfaki; assembly: GCA_013398015.1. NCBI lineage: Eukaryota > Metazoa > Chordata > Aves > Passeriformes > Paramythiidae > Oreocharis > Oreocharis arfaki. The sequence goes on from VZRR01008228.1 coordinate 208,130, forward strand.
TCTTAAGTGACCTTAAAACCCTGGCTTGTGACAGCTCCCTTCAGGTACTGGAAGGCCACAATTGAGTCGTCCTGAAATCTTCTGTTTTCCAGGCTGAACAAACCCAGTTCTCTCAGCCTTGCTTTGTAGGAGAGAGGCTCCATCCCTCTGATCGTCTTGGTGGCCCGTATATGGTTAAAAAGGGAATTACAAATTTCCATGTGTCTGTCCCAAACACAATTAAAAAATCACAGAAACAGACAAATATTATGAAAATCAAGACTGTTTGAATTTTCAGCAATTTCTTTCATTCCAGTGCCAAACCAACACAGGATTCCGTGTTCTGAGCACTTGGATGAGGTAATGATTAATGCTTCAAAATAATAATGATGAGGGAAAATCAGACTTTAATGCAGACAAGCAGTGGGCAATGGAATGCACACAGCGTGCAAATTGATAGAGGAATTAGCCATGATCAACAAGGAAGAGGAGAAAGATCAGATTGTGCAAAAGCAAGGTAAACTCCATCTTTTCCATTTTTTCCTGTTTCTTTCTTCCCATCGTCTGCTGTTTGCTCTCTTTTCTTTCTCCCAAGGTTTACCTCTAGCTCTAATTCCAGTTTTTATTGTAGGACAGAAATATATTTCATTACAACTTGAGCTCATTAAATAGGTCAGGTAGCATAAATGATGATATGAATTCTAACACCCACCCAGCCTGCAAAAAACACAGTTAATTTGCCTCTCATCCAGAAGTACTTAACACCTGAGGATTGTTCTAGTTTAAATTCTGACAGTGAAGAGAGACTAATCTGGGAGCCCTTGATACTACCCTAATTCAGCTTAATTTAAGTAAAACCTGTTAACTCTTATGAGCATTAACCTTTGACTCTGTTAACATAATTAATTGAAATATGAATGCATGAATAAATCTCTATGGAATAATATTTTTTGAAAAATTAAAGAGAGATATTCAACCTTCTATAATACACCAAGAAAATGTCTAGATTATGTTGCCCCTATGTGATCTCTGAATTTCCCGGGAACTAGGACATCCTTAATGGCTCATCCTGATGGCAAGTGAAAGGATGACCACTCCAAGCTGGACCAGATTCCACACATCAACCTTCTCCTTTCCTGTGAATATTTTCATGAAACCAGACCCTCTGGCCTCTCAATTAGAGCGACACCTGTGTATGACAGAAAAAAGACAGAAAAAATATGTAATTATTTATTAAGATAACAGGATTGGATTAAAAAGTTGATTATCAAATTTGATTAAATGATGGTGAAGAACTTGGAAATTTTGCTAGAGAAGGTTCTCTCCACGTGTCCTCTGCTTATACTGACTTTCTAAAAATTAGCAGCTGACTTTACCTGGAGATTAGATTGAGTTCATCCTCAGCCTTCCCCAGAATTCCTGGTATTTCTCTGACTTTAGGACAGTTTGTGTCTCTTGACTGTCTTAGGAGCATGTCAGGGATAGAAGCCTGGGGAGAGAAGAACAGACTCTCCAGACTGTCATACCCACAGGAAAAGGGAGATACTCTTCAATCTTGTCCCAGATGTGCATATGAAAATTGTTGAGACCAAGAGCAAGTCCGAGGCAATATTTAGAGAGACTTCCCCATTTATTTAAATGTGGGGAGCCTGGAACGTCCCTGGTACAGCTCCATTTTAACCTGTACCTTGGACTCCTCTCCTAGTTAGAGAAATATTCTACTAAAAACCATTAGTAGTGGGAGGAGGGGAACCAAAAACCTCCCTTGATTTTGCCACCCACCCATGAGGTGAATGCCCTCCTCACTCCTCCATGGAGGATGGAGAGGTGGTATAGAATCATGTTACTAAGTTTTGGTCTATAGTTGCTCTTTAGATACCTGCCTTGCTTTTGGAAACATTTTACACAGAGTTTATGAGGTGTTATTACTAATATTTTTCTTATCTCTCTGTCTGTTATATCAGCTCCCCTTACAGCCTTGCCAACTGTACACAGTTCCAAGAAAGAAAAATGTTAATCAATAACTTTTAGAAAACACTAAAAGCTGCCTCATTTTCCTCTCTGCATGTCTAAACAACCTTAAAACAAACTGAGTAGCAGTAGAATTAAAGGGTGTTGGATCTGCTTTTCTCTAATTCCTTTTAAATGTTTTCCTTCATCACCTGTCCTTTTTTCTTTTATTTTCAATCTCATTTTTGCTTTTATTCCTCTTTAAGCTCTGAGCTTGCATTCATTAGCCTTGTAAGCTAATTTAGGACATTTGTCCAAAAATTGTTGTGTAGAATATGGTGGCATTTTTCTTCAGTCTTGGTGTGTACAGAATTTCATTGCATGCTTTATAGACATAACATTACTGACAATTTCAAATCCCAGGCCCATTCCAAACCTTTTTGTCATTTACGATCTGCAGACAACGATCTCTTTAGGAAGCAGTGTGAAGTTTGATTGAAAATGACCAAGGACACAAAACTTTCATCAAAGGGTTTTATTTTTCATTCTTTTAGCCAACAGAAAATAAAGTTTTAAATAGATTACATCTCCCAATCCAAAGTTCTGACTGAAGCAGTGGCTTTTTCCTGTTTCTGACGTCTACGTTTCTGTTTTCTTCCTTGACTGTTTTCTCTCACTGTCCAATCCCTCAGGCTGGTTCTTGGCAGGAACACAAAAACCTCAGATACATCTTCCTTACAGGTGTTTGCAGATAATCAGTGTGTCAAGCTGAACAAAAGACAGGAGTGTCAGATGGGTCTGTGCAGACCTGCTGGGCAGGGAAGATGAGGATGTGATGAAAATCAGAAAAGTAGGAAATAGTCGACATGGAGCTCTCAGCTGATGGGAAAGTGGGTCTAAGGTACCAGACACATCCTCAAGGGAGGGACTGTCTCCAGCTCATTCAAGGTTTGTGTAAATGACTTCAGAGAAGTGACCTTGTCTTGGGTGGGACTTAATTTCCTGAAGGTGAAGTGTCGTTGTTGAGGCGGACATGACACACACAACTGCAGGCAAAACTTTTTATTCCAAAAATCCAGTGTCATATACGTTCACTTTTGTATGTTTGTCATTCGTGCTACCCATCCATTGGTTGCCCAACCACTACAATAGATTCACTGGTTATTATTTAACTACAGCATACTATTATTGGTCATCTGTAGCATAAGCATTCATATTATTATTGGTAATCTATAGCATAAGCATTCTAAGCATTCAGAAAAACGCCAGGTCCAGCCTTGTTGCTGTTTTCTCCTGCTGTTTTGGATTCCTTGCTTCTGTTATTACTACATTTTCAAGGCTGGAAACTAATTGTTTTGCTTTTCACGGGCTTTTCTCATGAATAGAGGTTAACCCTGTCCAACGTAACGTCTGTGAAGCCTTCAGGGTAGCTGTCGGTCTCAACAGTGAAGTTGAGATTATAACAGTAAAATTTTTCATTTCATCTGGCCATGTTTGAGTGTCTTTAGTTACTAAACTTCCAACAGCATGCAGCACAACTGGGCTGCAGTTTCCCTGGGAAGGAAGTGAGGTCTTCTGTGTTGCCACAACAGTTACATGTAATAACGAGTTATTTTAGTTAAGTATCAAAGACACAGTAAATTTGGTCTCCTCTTGGAGGACTTTTACAAAATTCCATAGGGAAAGCCAAGAGGAAATGATTTTAAGATGAAATAAGGTAGGTTAGATTGGACATAGGTGAGAAATGGTGAGGTTTGGTAAGATGCTGGCACAGGTTGCCCAGGGATGTGGATAACCATCCCTGGAAGTGTTCAAGGTGAGACTGGACAGGGATTGGAGCAACCTGATGTAGTAGAAATTGTCCCTGCTCACGGCAATGGGGTTGGACTGGATGATTTTCATGTCCAAAGAAGAGCAATGAAGCTGGTAAAGCACTGAAAGAAAAAGGAAGGAGCTGGGGGTGTTTATCCTGGAGAAAAGGAGGCTCAGGGAAGACCTTCAGGAAGATCTTTCTCAACAAATACCTGAAAAGTTGTAGCCAGGTGGGGGTCGGAGCTCTTCTCCCAACTAACAATGAACAGGTCAAGAGGAAATGGCCCTAAGTTGCACCAGGGGAGATTTGGATTGTATTTTAGGATTTTTTTTTATTGAAAGGCACTTTAATTAGTGTTAATTAAGCATTAAAACAGGCTGCCCAGGGCAGTGGTGGAGTAATTCTATGGTTGAATAAATTACAGTCTCTTCCAGCCTAAACCAGTCTATGATTCTACAATTCTATGACATCTCCTTAACATTTGTTTTCTAGAAAATTAGAACAAAATCTGTGTGAAATCTCCCATTCTGCTTTGTTTGCTGGCCTAAATCTCAGGCTGGCATTGAGGCAGGATTTCTTCTTGTTTCAGTCCTTCCTCTCTGTTTTAACCTTCCAAATTTATCACCTCATTTCCCGGATTGCTGCAATGATTAAAGCCAGTTTGGGGAACACAGGATCATGAACATGTGGAAGAATGAAAGAGTCAGAATGTGGCCACAAAAAAAAGAGTTCTGAGTTCCTGGTGAGGAAATAGAAGGGTTATTTTTAATATGTGGAGGTAGCCAGTGGAAGCTACTCCTTGCCATTCTCAGAACCTCCAAATATACACAAAATAGGGACACAGCAGAAATTAAGAATTAAGCTGAAATCCCTTTGTGATGGTGTGGTGAGAGAGAATTCCGGGCAGAGGAAGATAACCATATTTGCTGACCCCTGAGGGCTGTGTTTCAATGAATGTAAAGCTCCAAGACCAAGGTACCAGCACCAGGGCGTGCATGGAGAAGCCATTCACAAGGGAGGGGTTTTTAAGCTGGTTGAGATCTGCATAATTCCAGTGAAATCAAGGTGATAGGACACTTGAGACTGAGCATGCAGCCTTAACCTTCCCTAAGAAAAACCAGAATCATCAAAGTTGAAAAAGGTCTTTGAGATCATCAAATGCAACCCTTAATCCAGTGGTGCAAAACTGAAATCAGCTTTCTCTTTCTTTCTGCAAAAACTGCAAATGTTTGAATGCATCAACGTGTGATTAGGTACCCACTGGACCTGCTGTGATGTTTGGAGGCAGAATATCCTGCAGAAGCAGAGAAATCAGAATTAGGTGGGGGAGCAGAGGCAGAGCCGTGTGTCTGACAGGCAGCTTGGGGCCCCGCAGGTTGGGATTTCAGAAAAAGGGAAAGGTCAGTTTAATTCTAAATCTGTGTCCCTTGCTAACAGACAGACCTTTAGAGAGGGAGAGGAGGGTGGAAGTGCTGCCTTCTTCCCCTCCAGTAAAAAATTTATCTGTAGATGAGACCAGAGAGGATGGAAGGCCTCTCTCAGCTCTTCCTCCCTCTCAGAATTGTGCTGACAAAAATTCACTTTTAAAGATATTGTTAAATCATTAAAATTTCCCAAGGGCTTAACTTCCTTCTAATATCTTTCTTCTTCTGATGCACTTCCTAATTCCTGAGTCTCCAGGAATACGTATTGTAGTATCAAATGTAATGTTCAAATGTCTGGAACACAGGATTTTCCATGCTGGATCAGCCCGTGAAGTCACACCAGTCCATAGCCTGCCTGACTGCGTGGCCATTATCTCGTAGTTCAGAGGAGGCAGTAACCAGGCAGAAAATCTAAATGCTGAATTTCCTTCTTGCCTGAAAATACCATGGACTTCCCTCTGGGCTTTGGAAGCAGAAAATATCCAAAGATATTTTGCTTGCCACTGCTTTTGAATTTCACTGTTACCGATCTTCTCCAATTTCATTATTAACAATTTAGGAAAATGAATTTAAAAATAGAAGTTTTAAAACTCTGTTTTAATGTTCTGAAAGTGGAAAATATCCAGTGATATTTTGCTCAGGGCTGCTTTTGAATTTTCATTATTACCATCTTCTTCAGTAAAAATTTTATACCTGAGTGCAAAATTCAAAGCTTATTATACTCATATGTATATATATATGTATGTCTGTATGTTAGGTAACTCTCACATTGATGTTTCAGTAGCCTCCCATTTCTTTGAGCAGTTTCTGTGTTGGACCCTGGGCTATAAACATTTAAAATTGCCATAAATATATAAAAATACATAATAAAATATGAGTATATGTATAGGTGTCTACGATCTCACTACAAAATCCAAAGCTGTGATTCCCAATTTTAAAACCAGTATGGAGTAACCTGGATAAAACATATTTCTTTTCAAAGAAATAGCACAGGGATTTTGCTCTTCTAGTCACCATCTTTGAAGGATGTAAGCATTTACTTACAAGCTGTGAGGCTTAAACAGCAGGAAAACATTTAAAATGCTCTGTCAAGTAAGTTGGGATATTGATTTGATGTCACAAATGTAAGTAGGCTTAACAAGTAAATTAATGAACTTCTACGAGATTAAGATATTATAGTGTTTATTTGTCATAATCCTCCTCTCTCTTTCCAACGCTTTTTATCAACAAATAGGGAAAAATATCCCCACACCCCTTTGCCTGTGGCAACCATTCACAAGGAGAGCAAGTACTGGCAGGAAACAGTGCGAAAGAGGAAGATGTTCCTTCGCAAATACGACCCAGGGAACTTTCTTATCTACATAAACCCTCAATGTACAAACCAGTCCTGTATAATTTTGTTTGACCCAGATACTGCTGAGTTAGGAGGGTTTGAACAGTCAGCACTTGTCAGCTCAGCTGCAGTCACTGACCACGTGCACGTTCTTAGCATCCAGCAAGCACGAAATAAAGCACATTAGTTTGATTCTCAGGGAGAGAGAATCAAACACAGCGAGTCATAGCACTTTTAACAAGGAGAAAGGAGTGGCCTAAATCATTTATCCAGGCTCAGATAACGTTCAGAAACTTGTTGAGCTGTGGTTGCTTATTTGAAATATTATTATAATTCAAATCCAAGTGCTCCAGAATTTAAAAAAAAAAAAAAAAAGTGGTGTGGATATAAGAAACCCTTTTTTTTCCCGATGAGGACAATCAAGCAGAGGAACAAGATGCCCAAAGAAGGTTTGCAGTCTCTGTTGCAGATTTTCACTGCTCAAAACCCTGAGCAGCCAGGTCTGATGTCATCACTGACAGGATTTGAGTAGGACCTGCTTATTTTTGGGGTTTTGTTGTTGTTGTGTGGTTTAATCTTTGTCATGCACTGAAAAATGCTCTAACAGAAATGGTATGAATCTGCAACGTTACCCTAAAGTCAGCAGAGAAGAATCAGTTTGCATGAATTGAAATTCTCGCCCCTTAATTTAATTTCCATATGCACTTATGAAGTTTTTTGCATGCCTATTTTGTTGCTATATTTTAAATTCTTTTTTTGGAAAAAAAAAATTGCCTGGTGTGCTTTCATTAAAATCCAATATTCTGCTTCTGTCAATATTAGTCTTTCAAAAGCTTGTTGATATTTAAAGTTTCTGTCTTTTTTCTCTCTTTTTAATTGACTCAATTTAGAAAAATAAATCAAAAAAATAGAAGCTTCTAACTCTCTTTCTTGAGAAGAAAATTGTAGTGCACAGGATATTTATTTGGTCAAATATTGCTCTCAGCTAAAGCTGCCACTGAGAAGAGGTGGCTACATCTACTTTGGAAATTTCTTCTCTGATGGATGCGACCTTTGTTGCAATTTTGTTTAAGTCAAAAGAAATAATTCTTGACTGTTTAGGACACCAGAGGCCGGAGATTGGCATTAATGGCACACAATGGTGCAGCACTGGAGAGCTCCTTGCTGTCCAGATGGGACAGAACTGCTGAATTACCTGTATTTTACCAGGTTCTACTCAAAGTCCCCCCTAATACCCAGCAGTTTGCTCTGTGGATTCAAATCCAGCCCTCATCTCCACTTCCAAAAGAAGCTTTTTAGATCCTTTCCTTAAAAACTGCCCGGATTTTGAACCTGCAGTTAAAAACCCAGCTCCTCATACTCAAAACATGAAATGTGTCTTCCACTCTCCTGCATTCTCTATCCCAATGTTGACTTAACAATTAAATCCTGCCCAAATTCTTCTTGTCAGATGCACTTAGACAGTCTGGACTAAGCCTGACCAACTCTCCCCTTCCCTGCAAAGCTCTCCAATAGGCTCCTCTCTCTCTCTCTTCTCTTCACTCCTGTCCCTTTCAGGATAAGTTCTATGATTCTATGGGGCAATCTTACTGCAGTCAACTGGCATCAGGCACCCCGAGTCTTATGCTTTAAAATAGAATAGAATAGAATAGAATAGAATAGAATAGAATAGAATAGAATAGAATAGAATAGAATAGCACAGAATAGCACATTTCCCACTNTGTGTATTCAAGCTGCATACTGGGAATAACTTAGGTTAGTCCAGAAAGGTCAAGTTCCACTGCTGATGATTTTCTCTGAAAAAATTGATTTTTTTTTTTCCATATGACTATCACATCATGGTACAATGAAGATCTCCACACTTCTACTATTTCTTTGATCCACAACTCCTGAGGTTTTTGTTCCTACTGTTACTTGTCCCAGTTGCTTAGAGAAGTAACATCTTGTGGATTATGTTATTCAGGAGCTGAGAATACTCTTAATTTACAGGGTCTCGCTTTCCAAACTGCTTCAAGTCTTTNGTCTTTAGATGATACGAAGATTCTTGAACACTCTGTCACCCCAAGCCCTCCAAAAGCAAGAAAGCCTTTTTCTGGTGAGCGGTTCCTTGAGAAAGTCCAGCAGTTCATCAAAAAGCAGTGCTAAAGGATTGATTCATTTCCATTCTCCCATCTCACCAAAAATACCAGTATCCAGGCAGGAGATGGGATATTTGATTACATGAAGTTTGAGGGACTATTTCAGTATGAAAATTGCAATACAAATATATTATTATCTATCTCAAAATACACCGGAATAGTCAGTCCCACACTCATCACCACAGTATCTGAACACCTCAGGGATGGTATAATAATGTAATTGATCTAAAAAAGGCACTGTAATTATATAATTATACCTTTGCTGCTATATTTCACACGTACAGAATATTTATAATGAATACCCTTTTACTTTTGAAAGGATCTATTTTCTTCAATGGGAGACAGTGGGATAATTTATAGACAGGAAATCTCTTTGATTGGGGAAAGTATTAAACCTTAAATGAGAAGCTCAGTGTTTGTATTTGAGCAGTTGATTGCCTCCTTGCACCTCAGGGCTCCTCAACAAGAAAACATAACGAGGTTTCTTTTTACCCCGATGTGTCTTCTCCGGTTGGATGCCCAAGAGAAATACTCATTATTTGGGGAATTTTACCCAAATTTAGCAGCTAAAATGTAAACTTTTAGTCTGACATAGTCATCCTGCTTCTTTTGCAGTTGATAAGGAGAAACTGGAACCACTGAGAAGAATAATTTCTACCACCAAGGGTGTCTGACGGGTGGGACAACAGACCGTGGGTGGAATTCCTTATCGATCAATGGAACCACGGAATCATGGAGTTGTAGAAGAGCCCCAGCTGGAAGGGATCCACAAGGATCTCCAAAGTCCAGTCCTGGCCCTGCACAGAACAATCGTAGGAATCACTCTGGGTGCCTAAATAATCTGAATAACCAATTCCAGCTGGTTCCTGGATGAACACAAGCACCTCCCTACATGTGTGAATTTGGGCTGTTGTGCATTAGGGCACAGATTTTCCCTTCAGCATGCATTTTTTCTTACTGTATATGAAGCCCAGAATACCTACAGAAGGCACAATTTTATGCCATATATTTCCTTATATATAAATATTTATAGATGCATGTTATAGTCACTAATTAAAAAATAAAGTGATACTACAGCACACAAACTGGACTGGCATTGCAGTGCTGAAGGGAGCACAACAAAACTTCTCCATCTTAAGCAG
>VZRR01008228.1:218287-271880 GCA_013398015.1 Oreocharis arfaki
AGTTCCACTGCTGATGATTTTCTCTGAAAAAATTGATTTTTTTTTTTTCCATATGACTATCACATCATGGTACAATGAAGATCTCCACACTTCTACTATTTCTTTGATCCACAACTCCTGAGGTTTTTGTTCCTACTGTTACTTGTCCCAGTTGCTTAGAGAAGTAACATCTTGTGGATTATGTTATTCAGGAGCTGAGAATACTCTTAATTTACAGGGTCTCGCTTTCCAAACTGCTTCAAGTCTTTAGATGATACGAAGCTTCTTGAACACTCTGTCATCCCAAGCCCTCCAAAAGCAAGAAAGCCTTTTTCTGGTGAGCGGTTCCTTGAGAAAGTCCAGCAGTTCATCAAAAAGCAGTGCTAAAGGATTGATTCATTTCCATTCTCCCATCTCACCAAAAATACCAGTATCCAGGCAGGAGATCGGATATTTGATTACATGAAGCTTGAGGGACTATTTCAGTATGAAAATTGCAATACAAATATATTATTATCTATCTCAAAATACACCGGAATAGTCAGTCCCACACTCATCACCACAGTATCTGAACACCTCAGGGATGATATAATAATGTAATTGATCTAAAAAAGGCACTGTAATTATATAATTATACCTTTGCTGCTATATTTCACACGTACAGAATATTTATAATGAATACCCTTTTACTTTTGAAAGGATCTATTTTCTTCAATGGGAGACAGTGGGATAATTTATAGACAGGAAAGCTCTTTGATTGGGGAAAGTATTAAACCTTAAATGAGAAGCTCAGTGTTTGTATTTGAGCAGTTGATTGCCTCCTTGCACCTCAGGGCTCCTCAACAAGAAAAGATAACGAGGTTTCCTTTTACCCCGATGTGTCTTCTCTGGTTGGATGCCCAAGAGAAATACTCATTATTTGGGGAATTTTACCCAAATTTAGCAGCTAAAATGTAAACTTTTAGTCTGACATAGTCATCCTGCTTCTTTTGCAGTTGATAAGGAGAAACTGGAACCACTGAGAAGAATAATTTCTACCACCAAGGGTGTCTGACGGGTGGGACAACAGACCGTGGGTGGAATTCCTTATCGATCAATGGAACCACGGAATCATGGAGTTGTAGAAGAGCCCCAGCTGGAAGGGATCCACAAGGATCTCCAAAGTCCAGTCCTGGCCCTGCACAGAACAATCGTAGGAATCGCTCTGGGTGCCTAAATAATCTGAATAACCAATTCCAGCTGGTTCCTGGATGAACACAAGCACTTCCCTCCATTTGTGAAATTGGGCTGTTGTGCATTAGGGCACAGATTTTCCCTTCAGCATGCATTTTTTCTTACTGTATATGAAGCCCAGAATACCTACAGAAGGCACAATTTTATACCATATATTTCCTTATATATAAATATTTATAGATGCATGTTATAGTCATTAATTATAAAAATAAAGTGATACTACAGCACACAAACTGGTCTGGCATTGCAGTGCTGAAGGGAGCACAACAAAACTTCTCCATCTTAAGCAGAAGAAACAAAAGAGAAACATGAATTCCTTAGCACATAAATATGTGCCTGTTTCTGCTGCTTACCTGAGAAATGTTTCTCAAAATTAATGAAAAAAAAAAATCAGTACAAGCTTAAATCTTTGTTCAGGGAAGTATTGAATGGAGGGATTTTTTAATGCATGTATTTGAGGTTTGCTGCCTTCAGGAGGACTGAGAAATATGCTAAAGTTAAGTAAATGTCATCATGGTAAAATAATGCATCTCTCTAAATTGGGAAATGTGAGAGGATGGCTGTAATTGATTGGACTCCTCTCAAAGGTCAAATGCTGCCAAGAATTGGTATTTGAGTTTTTTTTCTATTGTTGTTTCTTCAAGTGACTTTCCTTTCTGTAATGCGACTGTTAAAAATTTCATCGCAACATTTTAATTCACAAATTTAATTATAGTTCAAACACCTGCAAGCAGTTATTAAAATTTCCCTTTAACCATATTCTCTTATATGATCTTCACACACACACAAGACCCTAATTAAATTTTGTTTGTTTTCATGCCCAATTTGCAATTTCTGATTTCCCCTTTCTTCATTAATTAGATCAGGAAAAAGTGATAGGGTTTTAATTACTCTAGATAAGTGTGAACACATCTTCATTTTCAATTAAAGGTGAGATAGGATGTTCGAAGAGAAATTAACTAACATAGTAATTTTTTTATTATTATTCTGACAGAAAACATATATATCATGAGATGCTATCTGCAGGCCTGTTTACACTTCTTGGGAATCTCTTGGGTATGTCGTAAATGGAGAGAAATTCAATTATAGGAGGAAGAAATAAAGATCTAAATCTCCAACAAGACCAATGAATGCAGCACCTCTGACTTGTGTTAGCAGGATCGTTCCCAGTTAGGCACAGTCTAATTCCTCCAGAGGATTTTACTGGAGCAGTGTGGCACTTGGTGTACAACCCCTCCAGTGAAGAAAATTCTGATTTCAGGGAGTTTAAAGTCTGGTTTAAAACATACTGGGAGTCCACCTTCGTAATTTTATGAGCAAAACATGCATATGAATTGCTCTTAAATGATCTTCCTAAAGGGAAGGAAAAGTCAATGGGATGATAAATACCAATGAGTCGAGAATAAATACTCTGGGAAAGACCACAGGCAAATCCATAACTCACTGCTCATGCTCAGTACAAAAGAATGACTTGGGTGGGCATGTAACCCACCTTTGATAAGGACAGCTCCTAAATCACCAGTTATCAGCTTCAGAGTCTCCTAACTCACCCTTGGGCCCTGAAGAGCTGCAGCCAGGCGATGTGGCCAGTCATAGAGACACTGCTCTGAGACATTTGTCAGCAACGACAATGCCTCTGCCTTGTCTTCTTGTCCTCTTATCCCGAGTGTTCTGCAAAGCCTTTTAAACCTGTCATTTGTTCTCTGCTCTGCATAATGTAGAACTGGGTGTCTGAACCAAAGTTGTCAGAAACATTTAGAGATAAATAAACTACAGCATAAAAGGAACTATTTGTGTATGCTGTGGATTAGCTTAACCTGGTTTTAGGAAATTGCAGATATACCCAGGACATTAAATATGTTTTCTTCCTTATAAATTATGCAAAGAAAGTAATACCAGCTTTAATGGAGACATCTCTCCAAAATGAAGTGATCTCAGATCATCAACACTGAGCATGTCCTATGGTTCCTGTAATTTCAGCACTTTGCAGCATTGGCCTGACAGTCTGCTTCAGAATTATATGTGCTTAATCACAGAACCACAGAGCCATAGAATCACAGGTGTTGGGAAAACCCTTGAAGATCATCGAGTCCAAACACTAACCCAGCACTGCCAAGTGTATGACCAAACCATGACCCCAAGTGCCACATCTACACATCTTTTTAATCCCTCCAGAGATGGTGACTCCACCACTGCCCTGGGCAGCTGTGTCAGTGCTTGATAACCCTTCCAGTGAAGACTTTTTTCCTCATATCCAATCAAAACCTGGTGCACCTTGAGGTTGCTTCCTTTTGTCTGATTACTTGTTACCTGGGAGAAGAGATCAACCCCCATCTGGCTACAACCTCCCTTCATGTGTTTGTAAGAGTGAGAAGGTCCCCCTGAACCTCCTTTTCTCCAGGCTGAGCTCCCCCAGCTCCCACATCTGCTCATCATGGGACTTGTTCTCTGCTGAGGGGAGAGGCTGAAGGACCTCAAAACAAATACTACAGAGACAGTTATGAACCTGTCACAGCTTTGAGCAACCCAAGGGCCTCTGCTGTGTAAAGAAGCCGTTGTTCTACAGCAATGGGGGCTCTGGATATTGCCTCAATCCTTCTAAAATGTACTTGAACCTTAGAACTGCTTTTGATTCCACCTTTTAGCTAAAGGCAGCCCTGTTGCCTATGCAGTGCTCAAAAACCTTCAAATATTTGGAATAGCCACGAGATAGAAATTTATAACCAGAAACACATTTCTTAGTTTTTCTATTGTCACTGTAGTCTAAAAAGATTTGGGATTTATAAAGAGCTAAGGACAACACCGGTCAGGACACAAAGGCTGTAAATTTAAGTGTTTGGGCACAGACCCAAGAAGGTGAAGTGCACCTTTGACAATCTTGATCTCAATAGTCCTTGGCAACCTTTGGGTCTCATGTACCCTAGAGTCTTCTAAATAACAGCAAGGCAGAGCTCCAGAATTAGCCCAATCTAGGGACTAATTGGAAGCTTGGAAATGGCCATCATGTTGAAGGCTTGCAGAGTTTAAAAGGCTAAGATTATTTGAGTGGATATCAACTGGAGGCCAGGCTTAGCTGAGGTGTAACTGGGGCAATGACAAACACTTCATTCTATCTACGTTGGACACTTGCCTTGGATCACAGAATCACAGGTCTGAGTTGGTTGGGGTCTTAAAGTTCCAACCCCTGTGCCTTGGGTAGGGACAACCAGACCAGGTTGCTCCAAGCCCCATCCAACCTGGCCTTGAGCACTTCCAGGGATGGATGGGAGTTCCCTGCTTTGAGGAGCACTTGGCACTGCCAGCTTGTCATAGCTGGTTTGCTCAAAGTTGCCAGATATCCTGAAGGTTAAGGATAAAGGAGGCAAATAATATCACTTGTAGGATTCCTTGTAGGGTCATCTTGCACAAATCCTTTAGACTTTCTGTCATATGTTTTCCCCGCTTAATGGAAAGGGAGAATGTCTGGCAGACTTTGCAAACGTCTGGGTTAAAAGGGTTGTAAAATGGGGCTTTTCTGTGTCTGTCATTGCTGCTTTTTAAAATTGTTTGGCTTTTTAAAGCCCTAAATTCCAGTAGAGATAATTAAAACTTTTTCCAGTCTGGTTCAATAGCACTCTGCTACGAGTCCTAAAGGCTGCTTTTTCAATCAGGAGAGTATTTTGCCCAAATTTCCTTCAATAGTTCTGAAATCTCTAAGCAGTCACCTAAAATACGTGCCCTGGTTCTGAAAGGACTGGGCATTCACCACTGCTGTTTAAATGAACTGCTGAATCCTCACTGCCATGGGAAACGAGACCATTTGTTTGTCAGGAATTATTTTGGCTTTGAAATACCAATGAACCCAGGCTTTCTGGAAGACATGAGTGATTTTTCGTGCCAGGATTTGTAAGGTGGGGTATTCAGACACAGACATGACCAAGGATTTTGAATTGTGAAAGGTACCACATGGCAGCCCTAAGAAAATCAGATCTTTTTAAGGTGTTCCAAGCTAGACATGCAAAATGAAAGGTCACATTTAAAAATCACCAGAGATACCCGCAGGCAATTATTGTATTCAGAATTCTCTGGCTTTAATTAGCAGAGAATGAATCATTCCATAGGGTTGAGGCAAAAAAAGAAAAAGAGATGCAGGGTGGAAGCGGTGAGAGAAGTGAAACTAAATTTCAGCAATAGACAAATACTAGCTCAAGTCCAGGAAATATAATTGTTTGAAATCAGACCCAAAGTGAACGATAATGACACAATGGAAGTTGTTTTTCTATAACGATTTTCAAACTTTATGTAATCAAAAGATTCTTCTCTCATTCTTTTTTTTCTTCCTTTTTTTTTTTTTTTTTTAAACAAAGCAAATACATGAACTGCATGCTTAACCATCATTGAATGTTGTAAAAAATGTGTATGGATTTATCTGGCAGTTAACAACCTGGCCTGTGGCAATTAATACCTTTTATTTACCGAACTCAGTGCTGATAATGGACAACTGATAGGCATGTTTAATTGGCTTTTAACTACCGGTGTCTTTTTATAGTATTTTCTTCTTTGCCCAATGGCAGCAACATTCCTGAGGATTTCAATGTGAGTTTAATATGTTGCTGATTTTTAATTACATTTTTATTGCTTATGCAAATGCATGCTCATTTGTATGGCAAGCCAGGGGTTGGTAACAAGGACAGTTTCGTCACGTTTCTCTGTTCAGGGCCTGCAATCAACAGCATTGCAGATCCTTCCTGTTCAGTTTTCCTAAGTGTGGGAGAATTGGCCTCTTCTCCAACTTCCTGCAGAAGAGTTCATGTCAGGAGTGCAGATATCCTGGCTGGTAGATGGTGATCCAAGCTTTTACTGAATTATCACTCCAAAAATTGTTCTCTTTGAGGGCAGCCGCCCTAAAGGAAATCTGGCATCACCTAGATTTACCAGCTTGTGTTTATGAACTTTCCTCACTCTTGCTGGCAGATGTGGACTCCCCATCCCTAGAAGTGTGCAAGGCCAGGTTGGATGGGGCTTGGAACAACCTGGGATAGTGGAAGGTGTCCCTGCCCATGGCAGGGTGGTTGGAACAACACGACCTTTAAGGTCCCTTCCACCCAAACCATTCTGTGATTCTGTGAAAAGTATTGGCCAGACAGAGGCAGAAACTCCATGGAGACTGTACATTCTGGCCTCAGAGCTGGAGGAACTGGCACCATTATTTTGGAGCTTATTTCTCTCTCCTTTTTCCCTGCTTTCTTGAATATAGAACTATCACTAGAAAGGACATAACCCAAACAACAAATTGTGCAGTTTCATAGAATCATGGAATCATTAAAGTTGGAAAAAGCGTGCAAGATGAACAAGCCCGATCTTCTGCTGAACACCTCCGTGGCCACTAAACCACATTGCAAAGTGCCACATCTAATCCCCTTTTTCACAGTCAGTAGCCAGTGGAGCCTGATTTATGTCTCCAGAGCCTTTTGAAACGACTCAAAATCTTGGGCACAGAGCCAGAAGGGAGAGAGAATTGAAGTTTTTCATGAAGCAGGACATGTTTGGGAAGCTGAGTCAGGGATCTCCACAGCTATGAGAAGATTCAAGTCAAAGTCATTTTGTCTCCCACTCTGCAGCGTATACTCTGTTCCTGTGAACAAGATAGTCAAAAATTCCTCTGAGAGCCTCATCAGCAATGATCCTAAATAATTGAAGGAGAAAATTACTTGTTCTGATGTCAGTAGATGGCACTGTTTCTATGAACTACTGACTCACACCCCCAGAAATGCAGCTCCATCTCCTTAGTATTTCCTACACAGGCAGAAATTTAAACAAAACCAAACAAACAAACAAAAAAAACCCCTCAATCCAAAACCACGCCTCTCTCCTCCCCAAAAAAAAAAAAAAAAAANCCCCCCCATCAAAAAAAAAAAAAAAAAGGAAAAAAATAGCAAAATAACATTTTTAAAGTGTAAGATTAGTACCCTGAAGTTCGAAAATGCCTGAATTAATGTTGCTCATTATATTTTATCTTACCCTTGCAGGCTTTATGCAGTGTGATATTGTCTTCGCTCATATGCTCAGGTTTTCCATTTCCAGAGGACTGCTGCCTTAGTTAATGCGAAGAATAGAGTTGATTTGAGGATAAGACGTCTGTATAGGATGAAGAAGAATATCCTCTATGAATTTCCAGGCTTCAGTGGTCTTGTGTATTGAGGAATGGGTGGAGGCACTGCATTTGTATCTGAGAAGGGAGTTGTGTGGATGGTCCCTGAGTTACACATGAAGAGGGAGACCCTATAGCACCTCCCAGTACCTAAATGGGACTTACAACAAGGAAGGAGAGAGACTTTTGACAAAGGCATGTAGTGATAGGACAAGGGGAGAAGGGTTTAAACTGAAGGAGGGAAGATTTAGATTAGATATTAGGAAGAAATTATTTACTGTAAGGGAGACAAACACTGGCACAGGTTGTCCAGAGTTGTGGTCTCCCTATCTTTGGAAGTGTCCAAGGAGAGGTTGGACAGGGCTTGGAGCAACCTGTTGTAGTGGAAGGTGTCCCTGCCTACAGCAGGGAGGTTGGAACTGGATGATCTCTAAGGTCCTTTCCAACCCAAACCATTCTATGATTCCACGATGATTCTAAGGTTCTGTGATTCTATGACAAGAGTGAACGTGTTGCACCCAAGGTGTGCTGAATGTGGTCACACTGTGACCATTCACCTGGCTATCCAGCCACACCGAAAATATCTGGACATATCCAAATAACCAAATTCCTAAAATGCCCACAGAACAAAACCTCTGCACAGGACAAAACTGAAGATACATTGAAGGAACGTGTTTTGATGTCATGGACATCCCGAACAGCTTCACTCAAGAAGATCCATCTCATTAGGATATCTGTGGTATGGCCTTAGGGTACCTTATTTATAGTCATTTCATGTGTTTTTAAAATATTATTTCCCTGTTTGTTTTTGAATCAATACAGAAATACAGAACAAACACATATTGAACATCTGTCATGCATCTCCCTGATCTCGATGATGCTGCTATTTTTGTCAAATTTGTCAGTTGTCATTTTTGTCTTTTTTTTTAAACTAGTCCTGATCCCTACTTCCTGGCTCAGTTCCTTGTCTCTGTCATGTTGTCCTGCTAAATTCAATCCCCCTTTTCCATATCAGTTCTTAGCCTGTTTCTTCCTTCCCACAGAATTTTCTAATTTTTTAACTTCCGTCCTTCACCAGCATCCCTCACCTTGTTGTCTACTTGTCTTATGCCTGTCTAGCCTACCAGATGTTATTTCACCTGACACTGTAGTCCCTGTTGAGCCTGTTATTTGCAACTTATCCTTCCCAAAACTGGTTTCACTTCCAGTCTGTCCCACCTTAATTCATCCACCCAGTTAACCACGGCCATCAACCCCAGTCTGGTATTCTGCAGTCATCTGTATATCGTCAGATTCTGTTTTAAACAACTGTTGGGTGTTTTTCTCGTCCCAATCTTTCTCATCCTCAGTTTTGTTTTGTTTGGTTTGGTTTTTTTTTTACTTTTGCATCACAGTTTTGTCCTTTCTATGTCTATTCCCTGCTATTTCTTGGAAGTGTAGGACAGATGTCAAGAGAACTTTAGAAGCGTGGACATTGGTATCTCTTGACACATCCCTTTTTCCTGACGTGAAAAAGTGCCTCAGAGATACATGAACCGTGACTTACAAATTTTCTAGGAGTGTTAAAGGTAGAAAAGTTGTAAGAAAAATGTTTGGCAAATGAGAAACTCAGACAAAGTCAACAACCTAAAAGCGTAATTTTGAATGGAAAAAGACAGGCTACCTTAATATAGGTAGAATTAAAATTTTCTATGGGAAATGGTAACTTCCTGAACTTTAAAAATCTTCCCAATTTCTTATAACAATTGTCATGCAAGGGAAATAGCAAAACCAGGGATGCCACAAGGACAGATAGAAGGATGTTCTCCTGCCCTTCCCCAAACCAGTTGTCATTCTGCCTCCTGTAAGGAGCAAAACTACTTCAAACTCAACATTTCAACCTCTAAAGTGTCTCACTGGAAATTCCTCTTTGCTTTAACCTGTACAGTCAAAAGGAACTGGAGAGAAATGAGTCACTTCACCTCCTGGTTTCCAGCACTGACATTTAGGAGTTTTTCAGGGACAATGTTTTTCTAAAGAATAAATTTATCTTTGGCGTCCCGTTCCTATTTTCTGGACTTGCTTTGAGGTGCTGGCAGCCCCTTGGGGAGGTGTTTCTCTGGAGAGCCACTATCACAGTCTGGAGTGATCCCAACTGTTCCTGGCACCCCAGCAGCTACAGATCAGCTTTGCAGGAGCCTCTGTGAAAGCTGTCACACCTCTGCTGTCAGCCTTTGTCCAACTGATTTAATGAAATCATATCAGAAAAAAGAAAGAAAAGACAGGGCTGAAGTCCTTTGCTGATAACTTTGAATGTGAATTCCCTTCTTTGCTGACGAAGCAGGAGCAGAACCAAAGTGACACCACACAGGTTTGCACTGTCTGTACTGCCCAAATTCCTTCAGGCTCAGCAGATCCCTGGGAGAGCCTGAATCCCAGCTGGATAACGTGTTCAGAAGCCACCACAGAAAACATTAGACTGAAATTATGAACCTGATCATTTTTCCTAGAAAAAGCACTTTTGGCTGTAGCAGAGATTGAGCACAATCTGGGGAAATGACATTTGCCTGCTTTCCCAAGAGGGTCAGCTCTGGTTTCCTCTACTAAACCCAGGGGAAGTTATTGCCTATATTTAGATAAAAAGTAAGTGTTTAACCTGTGTTTATTACCAGTATTTATTAATCTGAACCCAAATCTTGCTCCCCAAAAACCCCTGAGGCTCCATATATTGTACACATGATGCACAAAACAATTGGGAAAATGTGCTTCCATGACATCTTACTTTAGATACTGCTTGAAAGTACTCTGGGATTTAATAAGTTTTCTAATAGTAATGGAATATAAAAAAAAAATTGGGACCTCTGCATTTGAATATTGCAGTGGCCCTTTTTTTTTACGTTTTTAATGAGAAGCTGAAAGAAGGAAATGCTCTGTATTTTCTTCAGTGCAATCCACTTCGGAATCTATGGATTTACAGAGCTATTGCAGAGCTGAGTATTACTATTATCACTGTGGATTGCTATCAGGGAAGATATCAGGAAACTGATCTCTTTTTAATGATGTTGTACTCAATTACTACCTACCCCAATCTTTCTCCTTCCTGTGTTTCTATTTCTGGATGTGTTCAAAAAGAAGGTGGGGGTCTAGGGAAAGGGAGAGGCATTTTTCCTGGTAAATCAATTAACTTCTGCAATCCAGCAAACTGTGAAAAAATACAATAACTCTCTTTAAATGTTCCATTAGGGTCCAGTAACAGCTCATTAGATTATACAAGGTATGTGTAATTGCCCAGAAAAGATGCACTACCTTCCTGCAATGCTTAATTTAATCTCCACTCTTTACATACAACTATAACCACCCACTAAACAAGATTCATGGCCTCATGCCCGCTGCTATGTGTGTACAAGCCTGTGTTGTAAACGTAAGAATGTGTTTAAAAGTCAAAACTGGCATGGCTTTATTTCCACTTGCTTGCTATAATCTTACAAAACAAGGCTGTGGAGGTTGGGCGTTGTCCTTACAGAACGTTCTCCAGTTGGTTGGAAATACCTCACTGTGTTTTGTGTTTGCTGCATGGAGAGATTGTCCCCCTGTGCTGGGCACTGGTGAGGCCACACTTTGAATCCTGGGGTCAGTTTTGGGGCCATCACTACAAAAAAAACCACTGAGGGGCTGGAGCGTGTCCAGGGAAGGGAACAGAGCTGGGGAAGGGTCTGGAGCACAAGTCTGGTGAGGAACAGCTGAGGGAGCTGGGGGGGCTCAGGCTGGGGAATGGAGGCTCAGGGGGGACCTTCTCTCTCTCCACAACTCCCTGGCAGGAGGTTGTAGTGAAGAGGAAGTTGGTTTCTTCTCCCAGAAAACAAAGGGCAGGATGAGTGGAAAAGGCATCAAGTTGCACCACAGGAAGTTTAGATTGAATATCAGGAAATATTTCCTCTCTGAAAGCTTTGCCAAGCACTGGAAGAGGCTGCCCAGGGAAGTGGTGCAGTCACTGTCCCTAGAAGTTTTCAGAAGGTGTGTGGATGTGACATTTGTGGACATGGCTTAGTGGAGGACTTGGCAGTATTGGGTTGGACTCGATGATCTTAGAGATCTTTACCAATCTAAATGATTCCATGATTCTCTGCGAGGTCCTGAAGTCATCAAGCTCTACTGGTAAAGGGGAATAAATCTGTGAAAATACCTGTTGTATGTATAATTCTACTGCTTGATTTTCATGCAATCGAGGTAATTTTTTCTTTCTCTTAGCTGTCATGGTAGAAGATGCAGAGACCTGAATTTCTCCCACAAAGCTTTGGCTTTTTCTGTGTACTTCCCTGTAATATTGCAACACGAATTACTAAATATCCTTCCCTTCTCCTCCAGCACAGAAATGAGATCCCCAAGAGCAGCTCTGCCTCTGTTCACCTCTGCAGCCTTCACAGCTGAGTGCTTGAGCACCCCGGAATCCTGCCAGGGCCGTTCACTCTTCCATGCTTGAGAGTTGCCACACTTCCTAAACCCTGATTCCTCAAGTTCTGCCAGGAGAGATTTAGATTGAATATTAGGGGGAAAAAAATTAATTGAATTTTTTTTTTTAAGCATTGGAACAGACTGCTCAGTGAAATGTTGGAATCACCATCCCTGGGACTGCTCAAAAATCTTCTGGATACAGCACTTGAGGGCACGGTTTAGGGATGAACGTGGCAGTGGGTTGATGGTTGTACCTAATGAATTTAAAGGTCTTTTGTAACCTTAACGACGTTGTGATTCTGTGATTCAGCCTGAAACCCAAATCAGTCTATGATTCTATGAAATCTCTCACAGGAAAATCTGTTTTCCTATGATCCATCAGATAAGAGAAGGAGAAACAGCTAAAGCTTTGGAACCCCTCTGTTACTGCAAGAGGTGGATATTGAACTTTTTTTTTTTTAAAGTAAACATTTTACTGAAAGAAAACACTTTCCCCCATTCTCTTTCATATTTGCTGATGACTATAAAAAATAATTTTTTTTTGTAAAATCTCATAGATAAAATTTTGAGTGGTCAGAGCTTCAAGCCAACAGAAGGAATTGGGAGGGATACAGAATTGTGTTTCCAGTCCCAGTTCTCTGCAAAGTGTCTCCTCTACTACTCTGTTTCATTCCATGTTTCCCCCTTCCTGATAAAAGGCCATTTTTTTTCCTGTGCCAGACTGTACAGCACATCAATCCTTATTTGTAGCTCCCTTGATTTCCAGGCTATTGGTTTATAACAAACAAATACAGGCTTCAAGTTCTCCCTGATGCAGCGCCGGTTGCACAGTCATTGATTTTGCTGGGATTAAGAATGTTAGAATGGCACTGGGGCAGAAAATACAGAGCTTTCCAAAGTGACATGGTAGGCACAGAGCAGACACACGAGTGGGGATGGGAAATTAAAACAGGCCACAGAGCATTGTTTTACTCTCTGCAAAAATAATCCTATGGAAGCTTAAATCCGTCCTACAGTTCATCATGTAGTGATTCACCCTGGAGTTTTCACCATGAAAAGTTTCTTCTGGATGGCTGAGATTTTCTGAAACCAAGTGAAGCACCTGGACAGTAATACACACTCCAGCCGAATTAAGGCAAAAGAGTCTTCTTGCACCTGGAATAAAAATGAACACTTTCCCAGGCGCTAGCCATGAGTATTTCCAGATACTTCTGACATTTTAATCTATATGGAGAGGTAGATATAAGAAGGAGGCTGATTTATAGACCCTTGTTATTCTGCCTGGGCATCTCAAAAATTTCAGATAATTCAGTGAGCAAAAATGTTTTTAATCCTCCAGTCAATTTGAAAATATTGGAAAATAGGGAAATATATTGAAACAGACCCCTGAAATGAAAAGGCTTTGCTGTTAAATAGTCCCACAAAATGAGCTTCCTGGTTTCACAAAACGTTTTTGTTTGACTCCAATAGAAGCATCTGGGTTTGGTGCTGTTTTGGAGTTGGTAAGTCTTTAAGCAAATTTCGGAAGGAAAAATAATTTCAGAACTGAATTACTGAAGAACTTCTTCATGAAAGTTCTTCCCTTCCTGCCTTCCTGTCTCATTCTCTTCCTTCTCCTCCTCCCCTTCCTTTTATTCTTCCTCTTAATCTCTCTTTCACTTTATGTCTTTCCTTTGCTCTTTCTCTTAATTACTACCATTTTGTAAGATCAACACAGAACTTTACAGCCAAACAGATACGCAACAGCAAAATGCTCTGTGGTATTATGTGGAAGATAATTTACAAACTCACGTGCAAAGCCAAAAAACAGAGTCGGTAAAATTCACAGAGGGAAAAGCAGAGAGCTCAGTTCTTCCCAGTTCCAGGTCTGTATTTTCCTGCTCCTCTTTTCACCATTTCTACACAAAACAACAGCAGCACAGAGACCAGTGAAGTGAGGTGTAACTTTGGAAATCAGATTTTGTGTGTCTGTGGAGGTAAACTCCCTAAAAGTGCTCAAGAAGAGATAAATAACACTTACAGATGGAAAGTGCTTCTGTATGAAGATGGTGAAGGGCACTGAGGGGAAGCCATGGGCAGAATGGCTGAGGGCCCTTGGTTTGCACAGCCTGGAGAAGAGGAGACTGAGGGGAGACTCATCGGGGTCTGCAGCTTCTTCATGAGGGGAAGAGGAGGGGCAGACATTGACCTCTTCTTTCTGGTGACCTGTGACAGGACCAGAGGGAATGGCCTGAAGATGGGTCAGGGGAGGTTTAGGGTGGATATCAAGAAAAGGTTCTTCCCCCAGAGGGTGATGGGGCACTGAACAGGTTCCCAGGGCAGTGGTCACAGCACCAAGCCTGACAGAGCTCAAAAAGCATTTGGACAACGCCCTCAGGCACATGGTGGGATTGTTGGAGCTGTCCTGTGCAGGGCCAGGAGATGGACTTTGATGATCCTTGGGGGTCCATTCCAACTCAGGACATTCTAGGAGTCAATGATTCTAAGTAATTCTTTGCTGCAACATCCTTCAGGAGTTACTTGAGACTGAAAAGTCCCCAGAGTGCCCCTCCACAGGGCTACCAGAGTATTTCCACCAGGACCACGTAGTGAGCCCAGGTCTGCTGGGATGAAGTGCTCATGAATACCTGTGCTGTAAAATGCAGAGTTACAAAGAGAACTGACCTAGTAGGAGTTTGAAAATTCAGGTATCATGCAGTGCAGTATGGGAGAAGGTAGTTTTTCTTTTCCCAGGTGTTATGGCTTTACTGGGCTTAGTAACAGATATGCAGCTTCCATGAAATGTGTGGCTCTCTTGAATTCTTGGTCCTGGAGAAGAGTAGAAAAAATTCTTATTTCTTTGAAGAGTGGAGATATAAATGACGCAGGAGAGCATCTTTTTCCAGTCCATATTTAAGCACATTCTTTAAAGCCAGCAGAATCAGGCAAATGTTTAATTGGCAATTAAGTGAGTGAATGCCATAAGAAATAACAGGATAGTTTTGTTTTTCCTTAAGTTGAGTTATTAATTAATACAACATTTTAAGTCTCTTTGCTAAGGCATAGATATGACTCTACTGTATAAACTGATCTAACTCCCACCTGACCTCTTTGAAAGGCTGAGGTTACTCTGTCTAGGCCAAGCTTTGGCAGTTTGATACTGGCTACAAAATCCCTCTTAATTTAATCCTGGGCAAATGTAAATCTAATTTCCTGCAGTGGATGTTAGTGGTGTTGCTTCACTCCAGCCCAAGTCTCATCAGAAGTAATGAAGCACAGCAACGGAGAGATTGTTCTCTATAAGACAAGTGACAAGCAATCTCTGAACAAAACTTGTATTTCCATGCTTGGTATGAAAACAGTATGATGAAAAAAAATGATAAATATTGGGAGCACAGTGATGGCAAATTGAACAGCATTAGGAGTTAAATGGTGGTGAGAAATGGGAACTGACACAATTTAAATGAAACTTTAAATACAGGTTTATTCACTGGAGGGGGTGTTGGGACATAAACCACTTCTTTCATCATATTTGACACGCCCCTCCCTCTGAAAATTTTCGAGAGTGCTATTTTCTACTTCCATGGAAGCATAAAAATGCAAAGGTAGGTGTGTGCAGGATAAGAGTTTACATCTGTGTTTAACCAAGGCATTCTATAAGACCTCAGCCTCTTAATTATTTATCAAAGTGTGACTAAGTGGTATCTTCCTTTTTTTTTTTCTTTTTCTTTTTTTTCTTGGCGGAAAACAAAACCCACACATGCTGATGATTTGAAATATAATGTGACCTAGGTTGAATGGACAGATGAACAAACTATCTTATGGGAGCAGTTCTAACAATTACTGAAACTTGTAACAATTCTTTATAATAAGCCCTATCATCTACTACTAATAATACTAATACAAGCACTTATGGTAATAATATCCCAAATTTAATAAGAAGGCAGCAATCGTAGTTTGCTCTGTGTATGTGTTCCAGCCACTTTACATACATTATAAAGTCATGGATCATTTGAGAGTGCCTCAGGGAAAATAACGTGGTAAATGTTGTATAAGTATTATCTCCAAGTGTTGGACCCATTTGCTACGAGCTGATGCCATTTTTAGCTCTGACTAAAGCTTAACTGGTAAAAACATACAAGAACAAGGAATTTCAAGTGGGACTTGCATTACTCTGGCTGGGTGTGCATCTGCAATTTGCACTCATAATTAGAGCACAGGAATGCCACAAGTGACCCTTGTCTCGTTAGGAATTCACACATCTCCATGTTGAACATGAAGCCCTGGCAGTATTAGTCCCCAGTGAGCCAAGTGCAGATATTTCAAATCCTACTAAAAAACATTGTTCCAAACGTAGAATACCTCTGAGACAATTAAATCACCATTTGTGATGAGAAGAAAAGAGAAAATCCGAGCTTCAAATAAAACATTTGAGCTGGGACTTCTTGATCTGTTTTGTGTAGGCAACTTGTTGCACAGATGGGAGAGCTCAGGTCCGTCAGAGAGGGCAGCAACACTTCCAGGGCTGTGCTTGGGTGACAGTCCTGGAGGGAGATCTGCTGAGGACTCCCTGAGAAACAGAAATTTCTCTTTTTAGCATCAGTGGAGAGCAGGGACCATTTCAAACATGCC
This sequence comes from Oreocharis arfaki, assembly GCA_013398015.1. Classification (NCBI taxonomy): domain Eukaryota; kingdom Metazoa; phylum Chordata; class Aves; order Passeriformes; family Paramythiidae; genus Oreocharis; species Oreocharis arfaki. The sequence goes on from VZRR01008228.1 coordinate 234,672, forward strand.
TCCCAGGTCTCCCAGCCCTTCACTCAGTACATCAATCACAAGAACAGGGTACTTAAGTCAGTCCAATTATTTCCATTGACATCCTTGAGCTTGATTAAGTTCTGAATCACGACTTCATGTCTTGTCTGCTCAGTGGGGGAGCATTTAAACAATCAAGACTGGCCTTCAAGAACAAATGGATGATATTGTGGGAGTGGAGACCACTTTGCAAGGCCTGGAGAGTGATCTGAGCACTGAGTCTACAGTACATGAACCTCTGAGTGCTCTGTGAACTCCTCCAAAGAGGCAGAGACTCAAAGGGAGCAAAACAAAGCCTTTCCCACCTTGGCTGTAAGCTGTCTTTCTGGAGTAGGTGGGTTTTAAGTCCATGAACCAACACGACAATACAGACAGGAGCCTGGGGAAGAGCTCTAGCACAAAGCTGTTCTAGCAGCATGGATTTTGTATTTGAATGTGTTTTAAAAATAAAGCTCATCACTGAATTCAGTGAGGACTTGGTCCTTGTTGTGTCTTGGTTGTGTTCTGAGGAATTCTGAGGTGCTCAACTCCTATTTTGGATCTGACCTTTTCCTCTCCAGCTCATCTCAGGACCAGGAGTTGGACTTGATGATCTTTGTGGATCCCTTCCCACTCAGCATATTCTGTGTTTCTGTGATCTCCATGAGTAATCTTTCTGTTTACTTTCTAGCAAAATTGTTTGGACAAGAATTTTTTCTCTGGACTGAGGTGCTGAGTGTATCTGCATTCTTTCTCTGGGCAATTTGTTCCAAACCTCCATTTTATTGTCTTCTTGAGTGTAGATGAGGGTGCAGAGGATAACCCAAACTTGTGAATGGAGTTGTGAATGGACTTGCTGACTGTTTCACATGCTCTTCACACTCTAATTTAACCAAACATTGCATTTTCTGAACGACTGCAAAGAGGGTCTCTCTCCAGTCTATCCATGTCTTACTGTCATACCCAAGCAACTTTAAATATTGTTTGTTTGTTTGTTTGTTTGTTTGCTTGCTTGTTTTCTTGCTTTAGGGTGTTTTGGGCTGGTTTTGTTTGGTTTTATGTTAACCTGAAGAGAATTCCTTGGAGTTAGCTGAGGGTTCCAAAAAACTTCATCCGTATCTGGGACAGAACTCAGGTGCCTACACAGAAATGTCTTGAGGCAATTTAAAAGCCCTTGGTATCAGTAAGTAGACAAGAGCACGGAAACTGCAGAGCTGTGCTGAGTTTGAGTTTGCAAATTGATGTCAGGCAGGATACACTGAGACATTTCAAATGGCACAAAAAATTAAAGTTGTGGCACTCATATTACTTTCTTGGAGGAGCAGAGACACAGAGTATAAATTTCTGGCTGCTTAAGGAAAAATAGAAATGAAATTAGTGTTTCCAGGAAAACATGGGAGTTATTTCTGTGGCAGTGTGCTCTGTAAGAGTCACAGAGGAGATATATTTAATGAATCCTACAGCTTTGTTATTTATGATGCTCATTTGAAAAGTAGCCAAAGTGAGACACTGCGGAATGGCTTAATTCTCTGAAAACAAGTGGCAACTGCAAGGGTGACCAGAACTAGTTGCTCTGGGTTTATGTTGTCCACATAACCAAGTTTTCCCATCTTGGGGCAGTTAAATATCCCATATTTGATTTCAGTAAAGATAACTTGATGCAGATTCTGCCTCCAGAGCTTGGCATCCAGCTTTTTGTGATCTGTGATCTCAGCTCTGCTCTCTAACTCACTGTGGGTTCGAGTTCAGGGTCATAAGCTGTAACCACTTCATGATCGTGGCCTTTTTTACATCAAGTAGGAACAGTTCTACCAAGCAGTGAAATATTTATTTGTTGGTTAAGAGAAGGCAGTGATGAGAACAGAAGTGTTGGAAAGCAGCATGGTTATTGAAGGAGGTTTTCCCATAGGATTTATTTGTTCCTTTGTTTGTTTACTGTTGCAGAAACCTTTTGTGAGACAAAGTGAAAGCAGCTAGAAATGAAGAGCTGGAGCGGGGTGAGCATTCCTGGAAGTGCCACAACCACTTAGGATGACAAGGTCAGTTTATATGTGCTCCCTTTCTTCTGTTTGTGCTGTGGTCTAATCAGCTGAATCTAGGCAAGGGGAAGGAAAACATCCCTGCCACAAACACTCAGCCTGCAAACCCCTCCATTTTCCCTCGGCCAACAGGGATGCTCTCTGAACTGATCGGGACTTTTCCAGATGCCAGGAGTCATTTTGTCATTGCAAGCTTTTAGTTTCTTTTGGTCCCATTTTTGTGGGGGAAAAAAGGGAATGGGCAGAATGAATGGAAATATGATGCAGATAAGGAGCCCTCAGTGCCTTGACTGCAATCTTGCTTTCTGGAAGTCAGAAGATATTGAGATTTCTGCTCAGGTCATGGTAAAACGCATCTTGCTCCTATTTTCACCTTGTAAAGCAGAGTTTTTAGAGAGTCTCATGTTTAGCCGTTAGAAGCAGCCTAGATTCGTATTGTTTCATGTCTCAGTTCATGGAAATTTTGGGCCATATTTTCCATATGGAACCTCCCCAGCAAGGGAGGTTTAGATTAGATATAAGGAAAAAGTTTCTCACTGAAAGGGTGGTCAGGCATTGGAACAAGCTGACCAGGGAAGTGACGGAATCACCATCCTTGAAAGTGTTCAGAGAACATGTGGATGTTTTGAACACATCAGTGCTGGGTGAACTGTTGGACTCGGTGGTCTTTGAGGTCTTTTCCAACCTAAACAATTCCATGATTCTATATCCAGCAGAGCTGGGGTTGCACTGTTTGCCTGAGGAGACTGTGATGAGCTCCTGATTTGATATTTCCCATCTTAGATTAGTCACAAATGGAATAAAATAAAGCTATAGTGGGTTGAACATGTCATTTACAATATTTAGCAGTTCATTTGTAAAAAGTCTATAGGTAAATAGGAGATGAATGCTCAAACATAATGCTGTTCCTTCAGGCAAGCACTGATTGTGTCAACTCACATCCTTTAATATCCTTTAATACCTCAGCATGCATCTGGGGGGCTCCACCTTTGGAACCACACCATTAACATCTTTTTTGCATGAGGGGGGACACCCCAATTTTTTTATTTAATGTGCATCAAAAGTCTGAGTATAAATCCACACTTTCTTTGTTCCCACTCAGGTCTTGGTCCTCTCACCAGATACACAGAGTGAGTTCACTCCCAAGTTAATTTTGCAGTAGCCAAATTATTTTTCCCCCACAAGAAGAGCCTACATTGGTTGTGGGAATAGGCAGCTCTAGGGACTCTTTCTTATAGGCACTGTAGTAAAGATTGCACCAGTTCTAACTCCTACACGCTTGTGAAATCCTCCAAAACTAGTTCAAAACATTGCAGGCCTCCCAAATACCCACCAGATCCCTTCATGCCCTGTTCTAAGGCAAGCACCATGTACTTTTTATGTCATGCTATAATAATGTCTCTCTGGTGGGTTGTGACGTATTTTTACACTGTTACAGGCACTTCAAACAGGAAAACCACACACACACAAAAATATCACTTTACTTGAGTACCAGAGGTGTGCAACTACCTGATGCTCAGAGGAGACCCTTGTCTGCATGTTTATGTCTTACTGTTTTAGAAGGCAACCCAAAACCTTGCATTAAAAGGCCACATTTTACCGCTAGTAAGCTCAACTAAACAGGATAAACTGAGAGAAATTGATAATGCAAGTATGCAGAACACTGCTCTGGCGTGCCATGGGTACTGCTCGTAAAGAATGAGCATGTCCAGCCCACAGGAACTTTGTGATTACAAACAATGACAGGCACAGAGACAGCCTGAAAAAGGAGAGTTCAATGTCCCAGGAAGACCCAGAAACACTGGATCTGAATGCTGGAGCACCATCTAGTGAACACAGGAGCTCACCTTTATTCTGTGTTGGTGTCTCACTCAGCAGAAGAGAAAAGTGTGTTGGCAACAGCCCATGCACCTTTGTTCTGTGCCGACTGCCCAGCTTATGCTAAGTTCTCACAAGCTGTAAATATTCAAGAGTAAGACATTTTCCTCTTAATGATTCTTCTGGATACTGGAATGTCTTACCAAGAAATCCTCGCTTCTTGCTCTATAGAAAATATTTGGGAAGGTTGTTGGCACTCTGATGGTGGTGATGGCGAGACCTTTGGAAGGAAACTGATGGCAGACTAAGACTGAACGCAGAAGCCAATGTATGAATCCCAAAATAGTTCTTGCTGAGGTGTTTTCACCTTTCTGCTTATGAAGAATTTTTCTGTAACTGTTAGATAACCAGATTCTGTAAGGTCTAACCATAATCTATAGGGTTTTCTCCTTTTTCCCTCCTTGCCTTAGAGATTCAGATTTTAATTCCTTATTCTAGTTAGTTTGGAAAGAACGTCTGTAGGTGAACTAGGATAAAACCTTCTCAAAATGTGAGCAACTTTGGATTTATACTACGTTGATCTGGATCTGTCTAGCCAATCTTTTAAAAATAACTCCAACCCAGTCTATGCCCCAAGAAGGAAAATATATAGTTAATAACATCCTGGTTATGGGTTGTTGAATCAGGATCTTCCAGGTGGTGCAGGTTATGATGAGGAGGTCACCAGAGTTCGTCATGGAGAGCAAAACTGAGAAATAGCAATAGAGAGTTGTTCTAGAGGAGTCTCTTCCTCACAATTAATTTATGAATACCTTTTCCTCTCCTACACAAGCACCTTAATGAAAGGTGACAACGCTGCTCCTAAACCACTGGAGCAGGAGGCAGGGCAGATGGCACTTTTGGAAGAAGATAAGAAGCAATTGAGTAGCAGAAAGATGAACTTTACAGCGTTTTCCAAAACATGAGGATGTGAGAAAGTTTGCTCAGGTAAACGTGGCTCAGCTACTGTGTGAGGTGAAAAAAAATCAGAAATTCTCAAGATGATGATGAAATAACTCTAATAGAAGACCAAGTGGGATTCAGCTCTTACTTCAGGGCTGGGATTCACCTGGTTCAATTGAAGGCACTGATAGCACAGACTTGAACAGGTCACCATTGCCTCCCTTCGCAGTCAATAAGAGTCTAATCAGTAAAGGGAATTTAAGATGTGATTTGTGCCACCTTCAGGGACTTCCACACTTGGTCAGTTGAAGCCTAAGTAGCACAGATGCTGCCCCCAAGGAAAGGACTGGACAACCTGACACCCCAGAGAAGAGACAGACAACTATCTTGTGAACTAATAAAATATATTCATTAGAGGACTAATATTTAATTTAGACAACCAATGATACAATATCAAGAAATTTCTTGATCTGTATATAAGCTGCTCTGCCTTTCTGCACATGAAAAAATTTTAAGATCCACATATCACACAGAAGATTTGCTAGAATTTTGCCAGTCTTCTTTCCTTAAATGAGACCTTTTGGAACAACTGCTGACAACTTCCATCTTGTTCATGGATCAAGTTGCACTGAATCTTAAGATATTTTTAGACTCCTTTACGGGTTTAATTGTAACCTCCCAAAATCTTTGCAGTTCAGCCTGCCTCATGCTTCTTGCACTTTGACTCATGTCCTCTTCCCATTGTCTGTTTTGTGCATTTAGAGCACGCCATGTCAACCTTTCCCCCCTTTTTTTTTCTTACATTCCTCTATCACAGAATCATAGAATTGCCTGGATTGGAAGAGGCATTAAAGATCATCTCATTCCAACTCCCTGCCATGGGCAAGGACACCTTCCATTAGACCAGGTTGCTTCAAGCCCATCCAACCTGGCCCTGAACCCCTCCAGGGATAGAGCAGCCACAGCTCCTCTGGGCAACCTGGGCCAGGGCCTCACTACCCTCACAGAAAAGAATTTCTTCCTAATATCCAATCTAAACCTACTCTCTTCCAGTTTGAAGCCATTCTGCCTTGTCCTGCCACTCCAGCCTCTTATAAATAGTCTCTCTCCCTCTTTCTTATAGGCTTCCTTCAGGTATGGAAAGGACACAATTAGGACACCACAAAATCTTCTCCAGGCTGAGGAATTCCAATTCTTTCAGTGTTTCCTCGTAAGAGAGCTGCTCCATCCCTCTGATCATCTTGGTGGCCTCCTCTAGACTCACTCTAACAGCTCCATGTCCTTCGCCTGCTGGGACCCCAGAGCTGGATGCAGCTCTGCAGGGGAAGGGGGTCTCACCAGAGGGGCAGAATCCCCTCCCTCACCTGCTGCCCACCCTGCTTTGGAGGCAGCCCAAGACACAGGGGGTTTCTGGACTCCGAGTGAACATTGACAGCTCATGTCCAGCCTCTCATCCTCCACCACCACCAAGTCCTTCTCCCCAAGGCTGCCCTTGATCTGCTCATCCTCACCCCTAAAGATTTTTTCTTTTTATGTATTTTTCATGTATTCATAGCTCTGTAGAATACTGTTAGATAGTTATATAGCTCCTAGTATTTTTCCTACCCTTTCTCTTAGATTTTAGAACAATAAGTTAACCTTCTAATACATTCCTGAAATATTGTTTAGTCTTATTTTCAAGAAGAGAACCTAGAAGAAGTACATTTTGTTTTCTGAGCAGAATCTGAGAAGACATAACAAGAAAATGGGGCTGGACCGACTTCAATGGGGCACTACCCAGGAGAAAATTACCTAACCAACTGCTCTTCTAATTGGACAATATCTGTTAAGTATGCTAATTTGTTAAACTTCTAAAACTGTAGAAATCCAATATGGGGTGTACCCATGACCAGTGGGACACCTGGAAGCTTCCAAATAAAGGTCTGCTTTTTGTTTTACTATTTTAACACTGTTGCCAGGCTTTTTCTCTTTTGATACCAGGCAATAATCCCCCCATCCCGGATTGACACCAGGGCTCGCCCGGACCCAGGTACAGCACCAGCACTTGGCCTTGTTAAACCTCGTGAGATTCCCATGGGCCCACTTCTCAAGCTTGTTCAGGTCTCCATGGATGGCATCCTGATCCCTCTGGATCATCCTGAATGACTTGTGTTCCATCTGACCTCAAGAAAAAGATCCTAATTCTGTCCTCCTCATCAGCTGAGAATCCCATGGTACCATTCACCAGGACAACTGAAAACAACACAGGGAACTCCGTGAGCCATTCTAAGTCATCATAAATACATCAGTTAAATTCATGATTTTAATATCTTCAAGGCGTTGTTGTACAGATGATTTGTGGGATAAACAGGGCCATATTTGTCCTGTGACAGCATTAAAGAAACTGAAATGTAATTAAAAGAGAGTGAGTTATCATCGATTCAGGCTGATGCTAACAACAAATGGCAATAAAAAGATGGTTTTGGTTGACCTGATAAAGAAGAGAGGATCTATTTTACATGTATTATGTAAATGCTACCAGTAGAGATGAGAAGGAATAAGAAGAAAGACTTCCCTAAGGCCCCAGTTTATAGCAATTAAAATGAAGAGACACACTCATGAGTCATGTTTAGTGGAGTGGAGTGGAAAGGATCAGCATTTCCTTGGCCATTTGTGTATTTTCAGCTCTCCTCCACAATACTTAAGTTTTCTGCCTAAATAAATCATTTTGGAAGTCCCAACAGCAGGAGAGTGATGAATGGGAAGGCAGAAGGAGAGTGAAAATGAGCTAATCTCCCCAATACATTAGAATAATAATTCTTTGTCAGGCCTAACATTCAATGAAAAATGACTCTTGCTAGTGCATTAGTCTGGAGAGGAGGTTTTGATAATACAGTAGTGGAAAGCAAAGATTCATCTCTGAAGCCAAGGAAACTGAGGGGATTAGAGGATCCCTCAGAATAATTCAGATGCAATGAAATACAGTTCATAGCAAGAGAAGAGCTAACACAATAGCCCCAATCAAATGTGATTTAGGCACCGTTAGAAGTAGTATTCTAATTACCAGCAATTGTTTTAATTGATTTTGAGCTTCCTGCAACTCTGTAAGAGTGAAAAAAAGGGATTTATTTTGGGTTTTTTTTTACAATGAAACCCATGCTTTTTTGATGGTTTCTTGGTTCCAAGGAAGAGGACTAATAGTTCAACTGGGAAGTTTTTATGGAATAAATCAAAGATATTTTGCATGGAAATATGTTTCCTAGAAAGTGGCTTGGGACTGTATGTGAACAAGAGTGTCCTCGAATGCCAAATCAGTGTTACAAAGGAGATTAATGGGGTACCCTGACTGTTTTTAGTCACTTTAAAGCTCTTTCTCTTAGGTAACACAAATTCATGAAACCGAAGGTGGAGTGTTGAGACAACTTCCCAGAGGCTAAGTGACTTGAGTGGGGAGTTTGTCACTGCTGACTAAAAGTGCCCTGAGTCGGAATTCCTCCTGGAAATATAAAATATCTACAGTGAGTGGGGTAAGAAAACTGGAGGCCTAATTATGTAGATCTTAAACAAACCTGTCTTGCTTGATTTGTGGGAGCCAGGCTGATGCAGCTGTAGGTCCTCACCTCACCGTGAATAAAACAGCTAGTGAGTCTTCCAGAAAAGGAGCAGGGAGCAAAGAAATGTGACACTTCCACCTCCATCCTGTCTCAGCAATAGCGTGGCCAGCAGGACCAGGGCAGTGATTGTCCCCCTGACTCTGTACTGGTGAGGCCATACCGCAAATCCTGGGTTCAGTTTTGCACCCCTCACCACCAGAAAGACTTTGAGGTGTCCAGAGAATGGCAGCGGAGCTGAGGAAGGTTCTGGAGCATGAGTTTGATGAGAATCATCTGAGGGAGCTGGGGAGGCTCAGCCTGGAGGAAGGGAGGCTCAGGGAGGACCTTTTCACTCTCCATAACTCCCTGACAAGAGGGTGTAGCCAGGTGTATCATTCTCTTTTCCCAGGTAACAAATGACAGGATGAGAGGAAATGTCTTCCCATTGCACCAGAGGAGGTTTAGATTGGATATCAAGAAAAAATTTCACTAAAAGGGTTGTCAAAGATTGGAAAAGTCTGCCCAGGGAAGTGGTGGAATCACCACCCCTGGAACTGTTTAAATAACATGCAGATGTGGTGCTTAAGGACGGAGTTTAATAGTGGCCCAGCTGATGTAAAAGTCTTGAAAGTACTTTGTCTCAAAGCAGAATTTTACATACTTGTAGCACTATGAGCTGTGAGAACACGATAGTATTTTTACACAGGTATAAGAGAGGTGAGAGGACGTGGCATGTGTACTTCAGACCATGGAGTTAACAGGGTGATCACCAGGACGTGTCTCCCTGAACGCTGTTGTCACTGGTTTTGCAAGTTCAATGAGCTTTGGCAATTTCACCCTTGGGAAAGGCACTTTTTGCTGATCAACCTTCGTTCCAGATTGGCTGTGGTTTTTGTCATTGGAAGTAATAACAGCAAATCTTCGCTCAAAGAGCTGCTTTGTCAAAGTTACCCCTCCAAATAATTCTACCGCCAGAAGTCCCATAAAAATGGCACCATTTCAAGGCTTGTATTAACCTTAAGTGTTTCCTTTTAAATAAGTAGGGAGGTAGCTAGAAGAGGTGGGCATCTCTACTTTGAACACAAGATGAAGATCAAGATAATTCCTAAATTGTTCTAATCTCATGCCTCAGTGCTTTGAAGGAGCCCTTTAGAGTCAATTGACTCTTTGATCATTGACTAAAACCTAATAACTTTGGCAGCAAATGAGGTGTGAAATGCTGTCAAAATCACTTCAATAATACCTGTGTGGTACTAAACATTTTCATCTCTGTGGTAACAGTTTGTGGAAAAAGCCACAGTTTAACAATTGATGGCTCTAGAAATCAACATGCTTTTGCATTGAAAAATATTTGCAATGTCCAGCATGCCTTAGATTTCAAATCCAAATCAAGGGAAACTCCTACATGGTGACAAAAACATTGATGGACTGTTATCAATATCCAGAATATGATATGTAGACTGTAATGAAACCATTGCAATGCTTTGCAAATGTAGTATTCTTTCTACTTGAGGACTTCCATAGAGATTATAAGAGTTGATATTAATAAGTCAAATTTTTTGCTTTATTTTTCATATAAAGTAGGTGTTTGAGTGTCTTTTTTCCAAAGGAGATACCAGGTAATGGTCTGTAAGTAGCAAATTCCGAGAGATGATTTCCAAGTTTTGCTCTATAGTGGAATTATCTCTTGGGGCTGCAGCACACAATGTGTGTGTCAGCCTGCATGTAGTGTGGATAAAGATTGATTTTTGTATTCAGGAGTCCCACATTCTTTCTTTGACCCTCTCCTCAAATTTTCTGTGTGGCTTAGTGCATTCTCCGATATATTCAGTTTTCAAAATCTCTGAAAACTGAAGGATAACACTGTCTGACAATGTTCTTTTGTGAATGAATTGGATGATATGTATAAATACAGATGGTTGCAGGCTTTCAAACAGGTAGTGTCTCAAAATTAAAACTTTCCTAAGTTCTTCAAGTTTAAAATTACTTTTTTTCATTCAAAATGAAGTCATACTTTTTTATTTTCGTTTCCACTGAGCTGAAATACTGTCTTCTTTCTGAAGAACCAAAATAAAATATCGTTGCAAATTTACTTCCTTTTCCACTCTTCTCTTCATTTTATATTTCCCCTCCTTTTATACAGGTCATTAATACTTTATACCTCGTTCTGAATTACTATGAGATCTTTGAATGTGAGGCACAATGTAAGCATGAAGTACTAGCTCATGTATATTACAATTACAGATCCAGGCAGAACTCAATAAGCAGAGGGCATATCTGATAATGTCTCATATTCTGTCAGAATAAGGAAAAAGTACATGATAAAAAAAGCTTAGAGGTGACCCAAGGGAAAGTAATGACTTCTAACAAATCTGGCATTTTTTCCCAGTAGAAAAATAATGAAGTAAAGGGAAAGATGAAGAGAAATTAAAGAAAAAAAGTTATGCCTTGTAAAATATTTAGAGAGACAAGTTCAATTGATAGTAAAGGAGACAGGTACATTCAGCAGGGCCAGAATTGTTCTCTTAGTCTTTGGCTTCTATTCAGATAAAACCAAGGATTACAGGATGCACAGGAACCATATCTCTCCCTCTGTCAGCAAAGGCAACAAAAGTTTTGTGACAGAAATTGAAATACAACTGGGGGATATTTTCTCCTCTTTAGCTCGTCTCCATATCTGAATGAATTTAAATGGTAGGTTTTGGAAAACACTGAACTGTGCATTTCTTTTTGTATTGAACATGATCAAGTACTTCTATTCTCGATGTTCAAATCAAGATGAGAGATGAATGGTGCTGCTGTGCAGACCAGCCACTTCTTTTATGGGCTGTGTTTTGGTCCATGGAGCTGGCTGCCAGCATTCATCCTGTTTTGCCAATCCTACTCATATCACCTTGAAGTGAGGTTTCAGCATTTTTCATCCCTTCACCTATTATTGGTGCATTTTGAGGTTGATTCAGCTCATGCTTTGCTTCTGAGAAGCTGGCAAGTCTATTAGGTAGAGTTCTGATTGCACAAGATAGAAAAGACCCTTTAGGTCAGGATGTCTCCTCTCTGTGCTCCTTGGAGCAGGTCCCCTCCTGTTTCAGTGTCCCAAGAGGTTACACTGCCACTGATTGTCCAGTGAAGATGCTTTGTAGTCTTTAGATCCCTATCAGGAACAATTCCCAAAATTTAGGTGACATTTTATTTGTTCCAGATTCCTATTTCTATTTCTATTTCTATTTCTATTTCTATTTCTATTTCTATTCCTATTCCTATTCCTATTCCTATTTCTTTTACTATTTGTATTCCTGTTTTTAATACATTCCTCCTTTATTTTTAGTATAGCCAAAATAATTTGTGTCTGCCTGGTATATTCCCCTCTCAACTGAGTCACTTTGAATGATTAAACCATTACACATACTCTGCTTTTGATCTTGCTAAGCAGTTAAGCTACTCCTTGTATATGAGAACGTGAATAGTTGCCAGATGTTGAAATGTGAATACAGTTTCTTACAAGCCTAAGTAAATATATTTTCTGGGGTGAGAAGTACTCATTTCATTTTTTTCTCAGAGAGATAACCTCTGGTTTTTTTCCTAATACCTTTTCTTTTACTTTTCTCTAAAGCCCCTTTATTTTGGATTTATGGGTTTTTTTCAGGCAGAGATCTCAGCCTGATTCATTTTTTGCAATCTGTTCAACATCTCGTAAAGTGGTATTTTCCTGTGTCAGACCAAAATTAAAATCTAAAACATAACATGGAAAATATCATGTGAGCTCATTCTAATGATGAAAGAAAGATCTTCTAACACTATCTGACTGCTGTATGACTTTTATTTTTGTTGCTGCCCTGGGGGACTGTAAACTCCTACATCTGCTCTTTGCTTTCCCTTCTTAACCTTTTGAATTCCATAAATGGTGCATCTGTCCTGATGAAAAATGTGTGTTCACCTCCTGCATGCCCACTGGTCAACAAAATTGTGCTGTTTGCTCTTCTATCTCTTTCCCACTAAGTGAAATAAAAAATAAATAAAACAGAAATAACAGAAATTTGTACACTGTTCAGTAAATACCTCCTCATAATCTGGCACACAGGATACTCACCAGTGTGAAGTATGGCTATAAGGTGACAGTGAGACACTTTATTAAGCATGAAATATGACTGCTTATCATGCTTCTTTCATGCATGAACATACACCCAGCCAATCCTGTGTCTGAATAATTTATACCCTTCCCAAAGAGACATTTAGTCACCCAGCCATGCATTACTTGCTACTGTTCACATTTGTCATGTGATGGTTTGTCTCTTTTTGAAGGTCTCTTCAAGAAAACCAACAGCCATGGCAGTGTTTTACTTTATTATGAGTTTATTTTTGCTTTACTTGTATGTGGTACTCTGACTTAGTTTCAAAAAAGAGATGCTGGAGATAAAACTTCCTTCAACCTGATGGGTGACTAATCTCATTTTTTTACTACTACTGTGGTTTTGTAAACCTGTCCTCCACATCACATCAGAGAGTGAGAAGCTGTGCTGGGCTTCACTTCCTTGGAAATGTAATTATTTTGTCTTTCCAGTTTCTCTAGCAAGGGTTGCTTCTTCTCTTTTGAGATTAAGTCTTGAATTAGAGATGTCTGCTGTTCCAGGTTGAGAATTACTGCCTGCAGAGTTATTGACATTGCTCCACAGGAGCTGTGGAAGGGTCAGCACAGTGCCAGGGAAAAGGGTGGATATTAAGAAGTGTGTGGATTAGCAATTTTAATTATATTCCTGCTGATTTAACTAGCTTGGAGAACCTCATGACAGTCCACACCTTCCTCAAGCAGGGCAGTGGAGGGGAAGGTGCAGATCTCCTCCCTCTGGTGACCTAGAGGACACATGGAATTGTTATTCCATGCAGCATCAGGGGAAGTTGGACATTAAGGAAAGATTCTTCACTGAGAGGGTGGTCAGACTGGAACAGACTCCCCTGGAAAGTGGTTATGGCACTAAGGAGCTCCTGGATGATGCTCTCAGTCACAGGGTTTAGTTTTAGGAAGTCCTGTGAGGTGCAGGGAGTTGAACTCAGTGATCCTTGTAGGTCCCTTCCAACTGGAGATACTCTACAATTTTATTATTGTTACTTTCTTTGTACACAAGCACTTAACCCACACTATTTTCTTCTCTTCTTTATAACTGGACTAATGATGATTCTTGAATTAGACTGTGAATTATTGGGCTGTAAGCTAGATGTAAATTACAGCAACAAATTCTTGGTTTTATTTAACCTATATGCAAGGTGTGCTTCCTCTCTGCCCATAAATAAAACTTTGAACTAAACACCCATGGCTGGCCCTTCAGACTTGAATATCATGTCATAACTTCCAGGTGGCACATGTAGATATGTGGCACATATAGATAGGTAGACAGCTTGGATTTGGGCTATAAAGCATCTCAGACACAATGCCATAAACCTCTTGCACAGCTTGGTGTCTAGAAAAATATTTGTGTAGAGAGTAGAGGAGAGGTTTGATATCATCACAGCAGTTTGTGTTCCAGCATGAGTGTTTAAATCGAGTCAGGAGAGAAGTTTTGAGAAGGATCTCACAATAATTCTCATGTGTTGCACTTTGGTTTCTGTGGCAGAGCTTGGCAAGCTCCAAACTCAGCTCTATATAGAAGGAATTAGAAGAAGTCTGAGATTCACCCAAACCAATCAAGCTGTAAATGTGCATTAAAAGCACACCGTGGGGTTAGGTCCAGTATTGAGCCAAAACCTTGAGTTGTCTCTATTACAGATCCATGGTCTTTATATACAGCTCTTCTTCGGTGCAGACCCACAGCTGCTGCCTGAATTATAAAGTACAAACAGCCCTTGTTTCTGAGGAAAACTGGTGAGCTGGCAATCAGAATTCAATGGTCTGATTCGGGACAAGGATGATTTCCCAATGAATCAAGCTGCAAAGTAACTTTGGGGCATCTCTCACCAGAATTTTGAGGTGATACTGGAGCCACTGAAAGAAGTGGTGCATCTTTCAAACCTTCAGCCATGCCAGGGAGTTCTAAAAGCCTCTCCATGCTCCCAGAAAGCTGGATGCTCTAAAAGTAACAGAGAATGATGGTCATGAAAGTTGAGCTTGAGGAACAAAACACCCGGGTTTCTGAGGTGGCTTTGAGTGCTTCCAAAACAATGTCTGCACTGCAGCACTTTGCAGAAGGGTATGATATTCCCCACGTAAATCTTCTCATGGAAACATTCTACCAAATACTGACTAATTGACCTCAGTCTGATCTGAAAGCATTTTTAAGCTGGAGTGTTTTGGAAAGGGGAAATACCACTGCTATGACTTCAGTGATCTAAATTACTGTTTTGCCACGGGGATAAAGAAAAGAGGAACTATTTCTAAAGAGACAATGGCAGTAGGATGCAAACACTGGTGCTTTGCCAGTAATACTCAATCATTTTCAGAAAATGCTTGAAAAAAAAGTAAGAAATTTCTTTGAAATAGAAAGAGAAATGAAAATAAAATGTCACAAAGCTTAATTAAATTTTCAACATTGTAAAGATAAAAAAAAAAGAAAAAATGAAGAGGCATAATTATGTTAATTCCATCAAATTCAGTGGTTATAATCAGACCCCACAGATCTGGCCCCAGAAAGCAGTGCACATACATCTACCCTGAATGTGCATTTGGGCAAAACATTTTCAAATATGTTGAAAAAGAAACAGCATTAGGACATGTTGTCATTTTGGATAAAATTGCTTGCAAAATACCTTGAAACTTCCTTTATCCATGAATGTTTATAAACATTTCATAGGCCTCCACTCAGAAGAAATGGTTAAGTAATAAATCTTACATTTGCTGTATTCATTTTGTAATGTGAAATATTAATGCTTGGGTTTTTTTTCATGCATAGATAAAAACATTTGCTTACAAATATTTTCAGGCTTTGCATTCCAGTAGCTTTTGAGAACGTGTCAAAGTGGCCAAGAATTCTATTTGATATGGTTGTGTTTGCTTTAGTTGTCAGTTAAATTCTCTTAGTCCAGCTAAATTGTTATATGAATAGAGAATGGGGAGTTAAATTGTTGATACAGAGGAGCAAAGCAGAAGACCCTAAATATTTAATGCACTGGCAGAAGGACTTTGGTAACATTTCCTTCATTGAACAAACAAACTGGCCCACCCCATATGGAATCCCACATGCAATTATTTCTGAAAAATCTGTTGCAAACTTCTCATTATCTGCACAGCTCTTGGAAAGAGCTGCTGGGGAGGTCTTAGGCTAGAAGTGTCCAGCTTCATCCTCATGTCTCGAAGAAAACCCTACACTCATGAAGGTGATGATGATCAAAGAGATTTCTTAAAAACAGTCCCTAGTCCAGCTTCCAGGAGTTGACATTTCCACTTCAGATTCCCCGGTCACACCACTTGTACTGATGGACATTTTGGGAGATTAGGATCTCACTTTTCCGCTACATGAGCTCAGTTAGGAGCTTGATATGAATTCCACCCCCCTGAGACTCCCCACAACCTGAGGAGCACCGAGTGTGTTCCAGACTGCAACACTTTGGGTAACACAGCATTGTTCAAGCCCCGTGGCAGCCAGTCTCCAGTGAGGTTAGATGCAAAATAATGGGTTAATGGTCTGATCCACTGCACAGACCACATTTTGATCTCTGTGTGGAAAACGGACAAAAATTCCCTGTGGCTGATGTCTTACCTACTTGGCATCAAAGCAGTGATACAGGATCTCCCGGGAACTGTAATGCAGCTGCCTCTTATTCTCATTGTCCTCTTGATGACGACTGAACCAACCAGACTGCAATTCCTGCACTATTTTAAAGTTTCTTCCTGGGGCACTGTGTGGGAATCCAGTAGATGCTGGAAGAGTTTTCTTTGCATTCTTTGGGTAGCTGCCGGCAGGGTGCCAATTTCCATGGTTGTGCAAGTACCTAAGTTGGGAGCTCATCAATCCTATGAGGTTTGATCTTTTTTTCTCTTACTGGTATTTGCCATTCAATGGGTATGTGCATGTTCAGACAAGGTGCATTTTCCTAGTACTACCATTTTCCCATAAATATACATTATTGGCCACTGCCAGAGGCAGGAACTCTGGGCTGGATTAATATTTCATCCAGTCTTGGTACTTATGCAGTTACAGCTCTGAAGTTTCTCAAATCTGACATCTGCACCTCTCTTCAAAGGTGGTGAAGTCACATCCTTATCACGGCTCAGGTTCTGTATCTTCTCTGCACCTCTTCCTACAGCAGCAAGGACTGAAAGGAGAATGTTTCCTGTTGTGTAGGCTTCTTTTGCCCTGATTTTTGTTCTTTTATGAGTAAGAGAGAGAGGACAAAGAGAATTATGTTTTGTTTGGAGTGGAAAATGATGAGTTTCACGTGCGTTTTCTGTCACCGACATAACCCTGAATAAATGTGCCATATTTACTGAGTTCTCATCAATCTGGATTTTTGAGAAAGAGTAATAAAATAAATCATCATGAAGAAGAGCCATATTACTCCTGACTGTGGTAGTCTTTGATGATACCAAGAAAAAAAAGCAATATTTTCATTTAATTACACCAAGAAAGTTTGAGTTACTGCACGTGGGTGAACATCTCATGGGTTGTGTTCCAACAAAGCTATTGGATAAAATCTTCCCTCCTGTTTCTGGAAGTGCTGTAGGTATTCAGGATCAATGTCATTAAATAACTGGCAAATTGGGAACTAAACTTTCATCATTATATATTTAAGGGCATGAGACTCCTTCCCAACACACCAGAACGAGGCACACAAAACTAGACAGGCATTGTGAAAACATCCAAATCAGTAATTCTAAACCACAGACTCGTGTAAATACTCTTATTCTGAAAGCAGTGCTCTTTAATTTTCATTTCTCTCTGAACTGTTTTCTAAATGGCACAAACCAAGCTGAAAAAAAAAGTGATTTTTAGACCAGAATAAAAGCAACTATTATCATAATTATCCTGCTTTCCAGAGAAACCAAGGCCTGAAAAGGAGCATGAAAACGTCCAAAAGACAGAGAAAAATTATCAGCCATGGATTTGTGGGTATTAATGCTCTTTCTCATCGTAAGCAGGTGAAAGTGCTGCTCTAAACAACAGCACTGGATAGGCCTTGGAATAATTTGTATTCAAATGTTTTTTGTTCAAAGATTTCTCATGTAGAGGATTATGCAAAGTAGATCTGTGCCTTTTCTTCACTGGGTAAATAGGTTATGTAAAATTTCAGTGATATTTCACTATGCATTCTGTTTTGCTGACCAATAAGGTGAGTGCATGTGCGTATTTCCTTGGCACAGACCTGAGCATAATGTCATCCAAAATAAACTCTGCTTTGCCAGGAAGAGACAGAGAAGAAATATTTTCTTCCTCAGCTGCAACCTAAAGTGGGGGAAGAGGACCCCAGTAATTTGTATTGGTTCATCCAAAGGAGGGCAGTAAATGAACCTGACATTTCTTGCTTTTCTTGCATTTCTTGTCTACCTTTTTTGTCCTGGAGGATAGAACTGGAACAAATCTTTCTGCACAAAACTTCACAATATGTTGATCCGACTGCTTGATGTATAAAACTTGGGTTAAAACAGGATTTCACAAAGTTTCAAAAATTAATCTTTAGCTCTAGAGTTAAAAACTGTATCCCACATCCATTGCCAAGGTGTTAATATCAGGTTTGGGATCCCATTCCTGGAAAGAAGTGACCTGAGGCAGGCCTTGCTTTATTGTGTGGTATTTTTAGTCTTCCCTTAATGACTTGACTGGGCAGTGAAATACTTTGTATTTTGCCACTGATTTTCTCACTTTCAGTAATTAATCCAGTAACAGTGAGGAGGCATGCAGTAATTTTGTTTTCTGGACAGGATTTCAGCCTCAGTATTTCAGGTTGTCCAGAGAAGCTGTGGCTGCCCCATCCCTGGAATTGTTCAAGGCCGGGTTGGATGGGGCTCAGAGCAACCTGGGATGGTGGCAGGTGTCCCTGCCCATGGCAGGGGGTTGGAATGAGATGATCGTTAATGTCCGTTCTGATTCAAACCATTCTGGGATTCTATGATTCAGATACCTGGCTGAAGTGGCCACACTCAGTGGGTAAAGTCTGATATTCCATCTCCAGCTCAAATCTGGGACATCACCCCTGAACTGGGAGCTGTGGGCCTACACCAGCACCAGTGTGTAGCACCACCACCAGCACCAACACCAGTGCAAGGAAGAGCCTGGGATTTGGAGCACAGTGAATAAATAACCTCAGATCGAGTTTCCTCAGAGAATTTAGATGGATATGCCTTGTTTTTCCATGCTGTGTGCAGGAGGAATAGGACAGCCTACGGACAAGTATTGAGCGAATACTTGAAATTATCTCAGAAAACTTATTTGGGATTCTGAGCTGTGGCTGCAGCTCCTGACCCTGCCACAGACAATTCACAGACCTTGGGCGAAGCTCTCTGTACTCTGCAGCTTAAAATGAAAGTATTGAAACTTCATTTCCTAGTTGCTCGTCTCCTTCCCCTCCACAGAACAGGAAGATTTTTTATGATTCTGCTCCACAATGTCTAAAAAGGAGATTAAGGTCTTTCATGAAGTTGCCTGCCTGTTGTGAACCGTAAATAATAAATACGCAATTCTGTTCTAGGAAACAACAAGCTTTATCTTCCATATTATATTGCTGTTCAAAAAGTCCTATTGCTATTTCAGCTGGAAAAAACAAGCATCAATTTTCTCTCACTAGTGGGACAGGAAGTTTTTCTGCATTCTGAGAAAAACAAGAGGGATATGTGGCACCCCAAAGCCACCTGCATATTTTGATTAATGAATGATTTGAGATGTGCATTGACAATCTCCAAAACACTCTTCTACCTACTAAGTTAATGACGTGCAAGAAGGCCATAAATGCTGAGGTTTAGATAAATCCATGACATTTTCAGCTTAATGGCAGCATTCTGCTTGCTGTTCCCACTGCCAGCAGTACTTCAGGATTTAATTGTTGAAGTGCTTCTGCTACTGAACAGCTGATGTCAAGTGACCCTTAAACTATGAGCTTTGCAGATGGGGAAGGTTTCATATTTAATTTATTTCCTCACCCACACTTAGACTATCTCAATGAATGTGGTACCAAAGTTAAATAACTGTGACTTCATCCCCAGGATTTTCCAGCTGGACAAGATGACAGCAGGATACACAGCTTTTACTTAGAGAACACAGCAATTCTACACCTGGACTCCTCTCCCTCCTTCCCCCTACACTCACGTGACACCAGCTCATGCTTCCCTTCACACTCCCTCCTCTCCATCTCTGCAATTTAAAGACTCAGAAGTTTAACTGAAAGTTGCTCTAGAGATTTTTGCTGCTTAAACCATCAATTTTGTTCAGACCTGAGTCCATACAGAGGCATTTGGAAATAGAGGGCTGTGCTGGGCTGGAATTGTGTCACGGTCAAAGCTGAGCTCAGCAGGAGAGCAGAGGAGCCATCCAAAGCTGTCACTTTGGCTATACTGAGTTCACTGAAGAGTTATATATTCTAAATGCCTCATCCAGCAGCTCCCAGGCTGAATTCCTCTGCACATGCTTGATAACAAACTCCCTAGAAATTCCCATGGTAACACTCGGAGATATCACAGGGAATTCAGCAGCCACCTCTGCCTGACTTTGTTTCTTAACAGAGGGAGCCTCACTTTGCGCTGGTGTCACCTGTCCCTGAGCATCCCGGATCAGTACAGGGGGAGGTGGGAATGGAACCCTTCCCATGCTGCAGTCAGGAGGAACTGGGCATTGCTCTTGGTTGTGCCACTGGTTTCTGGGGTAATTGGGGCCAAACCTATTTGAAGATAGAATCATTAGGGTTTAAAAAAAACTCCAAGATCATCAAGCCCAATCTTTGGAGCACCAGCTTGTCAATTAGACCGCAGCACTAAGTGCCATGAACATTTGTGGAGATGGTGACTCCAGCACCTCCCTGGGCAGCCTGTTCCAATACTTAACCAACCTTTCCATGATGAAATCCTCCCTGATGTCCAACCTGAGCCTTCCTTGGTGCAGCTTGAGGCCACATCCTCTCGTCCTGTCACTTGTTACCTGGGAGAAGTGACCCACCCCCACCTTGCTACAAGCTGATATCAGGGAGTTGTAGAGAGGAATAAGGTCCTCCCCTGACCCTCTTCTCCTGGCTAAACCACTATAAAAATTATTTTATATTAATAATGTAAATTTATATTACATTTAATTTATAAATTAATGAGCTATTCTAACATGTTATTTCACATTAATTCCTGACAAAGTACCTGGAGAAATCTGAAGTTCTCTAGGGCAGTGGCTCTCAGTTCCAAAAATATATGCACATCCTGCAGGACCTTTGTCAGATCTGCCAAACCCCTGTGAATGTCTCAAGTACCTTGGGGGATCTCCAATCACACTGGGTGCATAGTTAGGCAAATGAACTGAGCTCTGCATCTCTGTTTTCCCTGCTGGCTCCAGCCTGATCCGCAGAATGCCGAGAACTACAAAATGCTGCTGCAATGCACATAATAAGGGAAGGATCAAATAAATTTCTTCAGGAAAAACTGTATGCATCAAGCGATCAGCTCAGCCTTGTCTCCATCCGTCTAGGATTAATTATTCTCATTTGTGTACTTGTTGTTGCGCATGGGATTATTTTCCTTTAAAATGGGGCCACATAACAGCCTTGCCTCATCCCTTCTCCTCTTAATGAAAGCCTCCCTGTCCCCTAAAGCTCCAGAAGAGAAAATAATGCCACAACATCTGGATTTTATTGGTAGGAGTGACGACACGCTCCAATCTTTCTTTACAGTCAATTGCTCCCTGACAATGCAAAAAACCCCAGAATTTCTCCAGCAAATAGGCAGTTTGAATGTGAAGCAAAATGCACCCGTGAGAGAACAAGCTCACCTGGATGATTATCCCTTTTCCAAGAAAGGATGCAATCAGGGCAAAGAGAGCAGGATTCCTTTCCAAAATGAATCAGAGACAGAACCAAAGCTGAACTCATATTTTAGTGTCTGCTGATGCAGTTGAACACAAGAGGGTTTGTGTGTTTTTGCCACTTTTTGAATGTTTTAGAGAGAAGCAAGCTTTGTTTTTCTGTGATCAGTCCTGCATGACTAGAGAATTTTATGGCGGTTTATTCCCCAAAAGCCACATCCTTCATAAACAAGCAAAGTTTTGTTTAAATGGATCCATTTCAACCACATTAGCACAAAGCTTTCCTATCAAAGTAATAAAAAATATTCAAAGAAGGCAAATATGTAAAAGGAGAGGAGAGAGGACATCAGCAAGACTGCTTCAGAGACAACTCACCAGGATCAATTTCCATTACCAGGCTCAATTTCCTTTTCTCAAAATTAGTGATTGGCATTGTTAGTGATGTCCTGTCTTCCAACCTGACTTCCAAAGGCTGTTTGTCCATTTTCCAGGCACAAATTCACCGTGGTGGAGGTGGTGTGAGCAGCTTATTAAACCCCTGGATGCGTGTTCACATCCAAGTTGTTCACTGGTGACTATGCCTGGGAGGGGGCCAGGAGCCCAGATCTCTCACAGCCTGGGGGAGTAATTGTTGAAGTATTAAATGCAGGCAGAGAAGCAATATCAGCTCCTCCCTCAGTGTTCTTTTGCATAGTGCCCCTGCCAGGGGATTGGAACTAGATGATCTCTACGGTCCTTGCAGCCCAAACCATTCCATGATTCTGAGTTCCTGAAGCTGTTTACTCTGAAGAAAACCCAGATGTTGGGATCTAAAACCTACAGATGAAAAGGAAGGACTCATCTTGAGGCAACTACTGGAAATTAAATTCTCCCAGCGTTCAGGTAGTTCTGGCCTTGTACAGACACTGCAGAGCCACAGGAGGAACCTGAAACCTGGCTGAAGTCTGTCTGCTTGGCTTAACCTCAGACATCTCAGGTGATCCTGCTGCCCCTGGGCAACAAAAAGGGCTTTGTCATGAAGCAGTTCTGGACAAGACCCCTCATCATTAGACATTTGAGGTAATTCAAATTGATCACAGTTTAAATGTGCTTATTTATTACAAAACGAATCTGGGCAACCAATTCAGGCACAGAATTTCTGCTCAGTGTATCTCTTATCTGAGAGAAGATGTGATCAATTCCCCGTGGTTTTGAAAGCTTCAAAAGCTTTCAGGGTTACTCAGTGGCAAATCATAACCAATGAGACTCTTAATTCCACTTTCAGTTACGTTGAAATGGTAGCCTGGCAGCAGACAATCTCCCAGGTCCTTTCATGGACCCAACTCTTAGCCTTTTGAAGCTTAAGTCTTTGTTAGAACTATAAAAATAATACCCAATAGTATCCAGGACCACAAAGATGTTGTGAAGGTAATTACAGTCAAAATTGAAGGTGATACTGCACTACAGAAATGGAATCATGCCTTGCATCCTTTAGATCATCAGTAAACAGTTCGTTCTTCAAAAACATTTCTGTGATGTCCTGGAAAATCCTTGTGGGCACCTAAAATGTGACTTTGCTCTTTTCCCTCTGGCTCTCAGTCTTTTTTAAAGACCACATGTGCTCT
This sequence comes from Oreocharis arfaki, assembly GCA_013398015.1. Lineage (NCBI taxonomy): Eukaryota > Metazoa > Chordata > Aves > Passeriformes > Paramythiidae > Oreocharis > Oreocharis arfaki. The sequence goes on from VZRR01008228.1 coordinate 257,558, forward strand.
GCTTGTTCACTGCTGATCACTGAACTAATTTATTCCAGCCTGCCAGTTCCATCATCATGCCAGTTCGTTTCTCATCCCAGCTCCCTTAATTATTTTATGCAAACTGGGGTTGCCCAGTGGAAATACTTTATTGAATCAGGCCACCTAGACATGTCTTCTGCTTTGAATGTGCTTTGTCAGGAAGTAAAGAGAGAAAACTGGGGGCAGAATTAGGGGAAAAACGGAGAAAAGGAAAAGCATTCATATTGCATCTGGTTGATTTTGTAATAATGCAAATGAGAAGAAATTAAAAGGGCTTTTTACTGGTAAGGGAGAGAATGTGAGGGAAGGTCGTGTGCTGTTTCAAGAGTTCCTGTTTGTCATTAGCACTGCACTAATTTCTTTTCTCTCTTTTAACTTTGTGTTAGCTATTTGCTACTCCCTCGGCTCCTCAGACTGCAGCAGTGGATGATGGACACGTTTCCCATTTAGTCATGAAAGACCTGTGTCTATCTCCCATTAGATTAATGTTTTCAAATCATATTGCATAAAGTAATAACCATCAGCCTGCTGGTAGCTTTTACACGTTTTAAGTAATTTTTCTCCCTTGACAAGACATCAGATTAACATTGTAAAGGAGAAAGTTAATGCCCATGCTGTATTTAGACAGACAAAGAGAGAAATTACATCTAATCAGGCCTGGTATGAGTGATTTCATTAATTCCTGTTCTAGCAGCTCCAGATATTTCATGTTGTCAATCATTTATTATCTTTTCTGTTAATAAACAAGTTAATTTGTTCCGTTTTCCCTCCTCTTCCAGGAGCACTGAAACCTTCAAACTACACTACTCTCTCTGAAAAAAAAAAACCCCAAATCTGCTTGAATGAATCACCTGTGATATTTAGAAATTATTCCAGAGAGAATGCTCAACAGAGAATGCAATCCAGTGCAAATTAACAGAATCACAGGATGGTTTGGGTTGGATGGGGCCCTGAAGACCATTTTGTTCCACCTCCCCAGCCATGGGCAGGGACACCTTTCCCTAAACCAGGTTTCTCCAAGCCCCATCCAACCCAGCCATAACAAACTTAGTCACTGCTATAATACATATTAATATAAAGTCACCTTTTTTATGAACATATAAATAGTGTTGATGGAGGTTTACAGTTGTGTGGCACAATTTGGTCAAAGCAATTTAGGAAATCTGGCTGTTCGCAGCTGTCTAAGACATTGCTCCTGTATCTTAATGAGGTTTGGGAATCACAGAACCACAAAATCACAGAAAAGGCCTCTGGGATCACTGAAACCGTCCTTCGAAGATGAAAACAAAAGTGTAAAACTGTCCTTTAAAAAGGACATTTAAAAACAAAATCTGAAGCAATCTGCTTGATGCTCCAGAATTCATTATTCATCGTGTCTCAGGGTAATAAATTTTTTTTGCAGAGGCAGTTAGAGTTTTCATTTTTCTCCTTGCACTGTTCTTCAGTTGTCCATTTCTTCCCTTGAGTCATTTCTTTGTTTTCCCCATTCTTCCCAAGGTCACCCGAAGGTTTTCCCCGCTGGTGCAATAAATTAATTCACTTTGTTTTATTTGTTCCCTCAAAAATAGCCAGACCAAGACTACTTGGTCCAGCAATCAACTTGTCCCTTCCTTTATCCTGACTGAGAAGCAGAGTTGCTCAACAAATAGCTCCAATTTATGTCCATCATTCACGGTGTAAGGTAGTTGTCAGTGTGGGAGAAGATGATATAATACAGCTCTGTCTGCTCTGTTTCCCCAGCTCCAGGGGCCTTTTTGTGGTGCTATTGACCTTGGCAGAGATGAGAAGTTTTATTTAGTGTTGCTGTTTTCTTCGCTGCAGTTTACATATTTTAGCTGGCTCGGGAGATGTGTGTGTGTGTGTTTCAGACAATAAATGACTTCAGGCATCCTGATTCTATCAGTCAGTGAGATCCATCCTCCCCTGCTCTGAAGGCTACCACATTTCATAGCGAAACAGCTGAAGATGTTATATGCTGCTTGTACTACTGAAAATGCATATTATTTCAAATTTTTTATTTTATTTTATGAAAACAACTTCATCATTTTGTTGATATCTTGAAAGCCCTGCTTTGTACCCAGGTGAGACTACATTTACGCAGTGGACAAGTTTAATTCTTAAAGTTAATGTGCTGATATTTATTTTAGCAGTAGAGGTTTGTAATATTAAATGCTTAACCTGTAATTACTTTATTTTTCAAGGATTAGGTAAAATTTAAAAAAAAAAAGAAATTCAGGGAAAGAAGTGGTTGTATGGAAATCATTCCTAAAATTACAAACTACTGAATGCTGGAGGTGAATGGTGCAGCCACCTCCAGCTAAATTCTTCTAAGATTCAGCCAAAAAGCACTTTGTGGCATCAGTCTGTAATAACACCTTAAGACTTTAAAAATCTGAATATAAACAGAGATGAATATACATTAAAAAAATAAGTAGTTATCTAAGTAAATAAATGGAAAATAGCTGCAATATTTGGTTATCATCTCTGGAAAGAAATATCCCAGTCTGAGAAAAACATGAGATAGTTATCTACAGAGCTTGGATGTCTTTCTATAAAACCTGTGGTGTTCTCAGGTATCAGATCAGAGATTTACCAAGGACTGAACACAGCAGATCTGGAATGGCTTTGGGTAAGGAACTTTTGGCCAGAACAGGAATGTGACTGAATTAACATTTCTGAATGAGGAAAAGCTTTTGTGGCTGATTTCTCCAGAGCTGTTGACAAATTATAACCTCTCAAACTGTTTGCAGACTATAAAATGGGCAATGAAAACAATCAGGAAATGGATAAAGAGGAAAAAAAAAAATTCTTTTTGTTTCTTCATGATTTTTCACAGACCAATGCTCGGTGTGTTCAGGTGTGAGCCAATAAAAGACCAAATAGACACAAGCGTTTCAGCATTATTTTCTCCCAGTGCAAGCATGACTTTGGGTTGATTATAATGAGCTTATTAAAAATTGTTTGAAGTAAATATTTTGGCCTTTTGTGACAGGTATCATTGGTCACAGCAGAATTGTCACCTTCCCTAAATTTTTTACCAGAACACTCACCTTCGGGGGTCATTATTTTTGAAGAGGAAAGATGGAAGAGATATTGCAAGGAAAAATGACTGTTCTGACACTTCCTACCTTGGGTGCAATCCAGGTCCTTTTGTAGCTGTGAATAGAGGTGAGGCAGGGTCGGGAGAAATAGGAAATATCTTTTATGATATCCTTGAAAAAAAAAAAAAAAGAACACAGGTGCTTTTAAACTGCTTTCTTCAAATCTCAGATAGAAGCAGCAGCCTTTAAAATAAAATCCATCTTGAAAACAGTTGCTCTGAATTTACCTTGATCTTTCATTTCTCAGTGTCTCTGAGGCTTTCCTGTGTGATTGTACAACATACCTGGAGAGGGACATGATACTCAACAGGTTTTTTCCTGTAAAAACTTTGGAGTGAAGGTCTATTTTTCTTTTGAGACCCAGGGCAAACGGCTTGATGTTTCAGAGCTTGGATGTTTCTCCTACCTTTAGTTTTCTCTGTTTACTTGACATCTGAAAACACGTCTTCCTTCACTTTCTATTTCTAGTGCATTGATGTTCCCATCAGAGCTGAGTCAGACAAAGCAGAAAGGATGGGACTTTTGGGTGCAAGTCTTCTTACTTGGGTGTTTGTTTCGGGATGAGGTGAGTCACACTTGATGGGTCTTATTTTTCTCCATTTATTAGAGGGAGCTCAGAGGAATATATCAGATGTAGGTGTCGAGATGGAAACAATTATAACTACCATCCTAGGCTACTTATCCATCCCTTCACACTTAAGGTACTGAATTTGTTCAGTTATCACACTAGAGGACTCAAGAAGTCATCATGCTCAATCTTCACTTTCAGGAGTTGGGAGAAAATACAATTTTTTTAAAAAATTGATTTTGGAGATTTTATTTGTTACTATAAGACAAATGATAAATACTATTCACTATCTGCTTAAAATAAATGATACTCGTAGTATCATAGAATGGTTTGGGTTGGAAGGGACCTTCAAGATCATCTCATTCAAACCCCCTGCCATGGGCAGGAACACCTCCCATTGTCCCAGGTTGCTCCAAGCCCCATCCAGCCTGGCCTTGAACACTTCCAGGGATGGGGCATCTTCTCTGCTGCCAAAGCTTCTCTGGGACACCTGATCCAAGGTCTCCCCACGCTCACAGGAAAAAAAATTATCCTAATATCTAATTCAAACCTCCCATCCTTCAAGTAAGCAGAAGATTTGCTAATGGCAGGTGCAAGGCAGATCCCATTCAAAATGTGCCACAATGAGCTCAGCTCCATCTGTGAGCCAGGGAACCTTTGGAGAAGTTTCCTAAGTAACTTCACCAATGTGTGGATCATCCAAACCCTTTGGGTAACATGAATCATGATGTAGCTGAAGGAGTTTTCAAGATGCCATCCAAAAGTTTTTCCTCTGCCTTTCTCCTGTCACAGCTGTTCCTCCATGACTATTGCTCCCCTTGTCCCTTTTATCCCACGGCAAAATTCTGAACATCCACAGGTCAGATGGGCTCCCACGCAGTACAAATGCCTAATTTGCAATTCAAAAGAAAATGTTATGGCTCCAACTGCTGTTAAAAAATCAGGACAAGGTTTAGAGTCCTCCAGGATGGGCCACAATAGCAGGAACAAGATCCCTGCTGGGTGACTTGTATATCTTTTACCTCCATTCCCAAGGCTTTATTTCCTCAAGACCTTGAGTTAATGTTACTTCTCAGCTTTTTATCAGACTGTTTGTGAGCACTGGAGGAAATATTTTGCTATTAAGGCAGCATCTGATGCTTAAACACTTTCAATCTCTCCCAGGGAAAGAAGAGGGGAACAGATGCTAACATCTGCTTCGTTGAATCTGGCCTACATTTCCTTGTTGCCCAGCCATTCTTCTCCTCCCCACAGTGTATTGCAGCATCATCCTGCCAGACAAAACCCATAAAATTTCATTCTGCTGTTCTTGTGCTGAAATCAGAAGCCTGTAATTGGAGCACAGTCTATCTTTAGAATAGAAAGAAAGTAACAACAACAAACTCCTCAACACCAGATTTGTAAAGTTCAGGTGACAAAAGGCTTTTCTTCAGGCATCTGTTCCTCTGGCTAACTTACTGTCACTGTTACCTTCCCGAAGATAAAAACAATAAATATATAAATATATGAAAATACAAAAAAGGGGAAAGAATTATTTTCATCTTGAATTTTGCTTGCTCTGACTCCCCACAGCCCAGTTTTGCACCAGAGCTGTCTGCTCAATAAAGAGCCCTGCAGCACCATTTCAGAGAATATCTTCTCGAGATCCAGGTTTTGCTGTAAATCTTTTAGAACTGCACACAGCAATGACATGCTTCATCCCAGATTTTAGCAGCCCACAATCTTGATGTTATGCTTTAATTGAACTGAAATTACATTTAGTCAGAGCTTGAAATTTCTGATTTGCTCAGATGCCATTGTTTTCACACATGAAGCTCTTGCTCTGTACTTTTTTCCCCTCACCCTTTCCCTCTTGAATTATTTAACATTTAGAAAGCTGAGCTTTGCCACTTTTATTTCCATCCCCAGTTTTATTGCTATCTAAGTGATTTACAAATCAAGCCTTGCATCTAATGGCACTGTGTATTTCCATTTCCAGTGCTCTTCTTTACTGTCGGCTCTTGTTGCATGGGGCGAGCCTCAGACACAAATAACTGAAATTAATGTCAAATTGCATCATGTGCAGCTTGAATTTCAATTATGGGATCTGAGTGAAAATGCATGTTTTCAGCAAACAGCAATAACGCTGCGACTCGCCTGGCCCCGGAACGCACATTACTAGAAAGCAGCACATGCAAGACAAAGATGCAGGATCTCAAAAGCTTGAAACAAATCTGCTTGGCATTTAGTTAAGACCAATAAGCTGAGAGAATGAGCAGTCATTCAAGCCTTCAGCTTCTGTATCCCCTGCCCTATGATATGTCTGTGCCTGTTTAGAGCCTGGAACTCAACCGTTTTCTTCCTGAGGAGTAGGGAGTGAGCAGGGATCAATCTACCCTCCTAAGCTCTAGTGCATCCTGAATATATGGTAGTGTGTGGGCAAGGCAAGTGACTCAGCCCACCTTAATTCTGTATTCAGGGCCCTGGGGGTGCTGGCCGACAGTGGCCCAACGTGAGCCGGCGTGTGCCCGGGTGGGCAAGGAGGCCGGTGGCCTTGGGGCATTCTGTGTCACAATAGTGTGTCCAGCAGGAGCAGGGCAGGGATTGTCCCTCTGTGCTGGGCACTGGGGAGGCCTCACCTTGAAGCTTTGTGTCAGTTTTGGGCCCCTCATGAGAGAGATATTGAGGTGCCAGAGTGAGTCCAGAGAAGGGAACAGAGCTGGGGAAGAGCACAAGGCTGATGAGGAGCAGCTGAGGGAGCTGGGGGGCTCAGCCTGGAGTAAAGGAAGTTCAGGGGGGACCTTACTGCTCTCTATCCTTGACAGGAGGGTAGAGCCAGGGGGGGGTTCATTTTTTCTGCCTTGTCTCCAGTGAAAGGATGAGAGGAAATGACCTTAAATTGCACCAGGGGAGGTTCAGATTATATATTAAGAAAAAAAAATCCACTGAAAATATGGTTAGGCATTGGATTGTCAGCCAGGGAGGTGGTGGAGTCACCATCCCTAGAAGTTTCCAGGAGGCATCTGGATGTGGCACCTGGGGATACGGTTCAGGGGTGATTATGGTGGTGCTGGTTTGATGGTTGCACTGGATGGTCTTGAAGGTCTCTTCCAACCTTGATGATTCTGTGACTCGCTGTAAAGCCCAGTGGGTGTGAAGGCTCAGTGGGAAGATGATTTTCTCTCCTGGTTATTTTGGGTCCATCTGGTGACACAAAGAAGCCAAATTGGTTTGGTTTTCTGTAATGGCTGGAGGTAAGGATTTGGGGTATTGAGGACAGATACGTCTTATATTCATGCAGATGTCGAAGTGGGTCAAAGGAATCACATTCCCCTCTGCCCTTTCCTCTCTGTTGTCTCCAGAGGATGTGGAAGCACAAGGTTATATTTAGTGTACAAAGTGCAGTGCCCTGTCACTGCTGAAGTTTATGTGGCTTCAGAAGCTTCAGCCAACAGGATGACCTACATATCCCCTCCAAACAGGGCCATTGCAATGCAGCTGCACGCTTTGCCTCTTCAGCTTGCTGAAGAAAATACGTTCCTTCCATTAGAGAGTGACTGCAGCATTTGGATAGTCTACCCAGGAGTGAAAAAATCATATTGCACCACTGTTGCTTTGCAAGGATTGCTCTCAAAGAAAGAAAAAATAACCTTCTATTAGCAGAAAAAAATATGATTTTTTTTTTTTTAGCGCTACAGCCCAAGTGAAGCTCATGAATGTGCCCAGATGGCACTTGAAAAAGCCAGATAGATCCCACTTAACTTATTTGTGATAAAACCATCCAGAACCTGATGTCCTGGTTAAAATGACAGCAAGTCAGAGTATTAGAAAACTACTTTTTTATAATCTGGTGCAGGTCTTGCTGTCACAATCAGCTCTAAGCAGGAACTGAAGAGCTACCCAGCACATCATTAATCAGGTAACTTTTAAAGAGTTATGACTTTAAAATACAGAGAGGTAGTAAGGACATTTTTACAAGGGACTGGGATGTGAGTTTGTGTTAGATTCTCAGTGATTAAATCTTCCCTTTATCTGCATAAGAGAAAGAGCAAAGATGGATTTCTATAATTATTCTTCTGAATATATATTTGAAGCAGAGAAGAGATAGCAAGTTATCTTTCACTCTTTCTGCTGCTTCCCAGCTCAGGGTGTTGGCTTTGGTCAGACACTCAGATCTGAACTGAGGCCACAAACCCCATTTTTATGCCCCAAAAAAATGCTTATACAACTGAATTTTTAGTGGGGGCTTTACAACTGAAAGGGACAAGCCAAGCCCAGTCCTTCTATCCCTGTAGGCACCACATCACCTGTGATGATGCTTCTGACCACGTTATGAGTTCCCAAATGCAAAATATCTGCACCCCCACCCCGTGCCAGGGCACTGAAATTGCTTTGGATGAAGCTGGGTAAGATGCAGCTGCTCCTGTTAGGGCTGTGTTTCAGGAAACAGATTGTTTTTCATTTACTGTATCTTCCCCAAAGTAACGTGCTTAGTCTAAGCTGATGATTTAGGCTCATTTTGTAGCTGCTGGACTGGCAGATTCAGCACCAGAAGGTGCTTCATCCTATTGTGAGGCAGAGCTGTGATGTGTCTGATAAATATAAAGGAAGTTCAGACATCTGGCTCAGATTAAGCATTCAGCTTTTAGATAGTTAAGTTAGGTGAAAGCAAATTCAGCCTCACTATGAGCCTGCAAAGTTGCTGACAACCAAGATTGGGCGCGTCAAACTCAAAACATGCAACTTCAGCAAAGAAGATCTTATTTCGGAAGTGTTCCTGCTGAAAGAATTGCAAGATACAGTCCTTTGTAGGGGAAGACAGAGGGGGCAAAGCAGTATGTGAGTGCTCTTTGCCATGGGCAGATAAAACCCAGTGTCGAAGGTAAAACAAACCATTTATATTTCTGTCAGCTTCCCTGGTTTATTGAGTGCAAAAGCTTTTGGAAGTCAACAGAAAGGTCAACCAGCAGGGTGGAAATTTTATAAAAAAAATATTTAGAATGGCTTTTATTGCCAAGTGTAAATGGAAACCAATTAGATAATCAAACTAAAAGCAGACAAAGGAACGGCATTAACACTCCCAGAATATAATGGCCATGGCTAAGGATGGGTTTTGTCCAGTTACTTGCCTTTGGTGGTGGTGGCAGGGGGAAATCAATTATGTTTAACCTTTTGACTGCCTTTTAAAGCCTTGAAAAATTGATTTCATACTTCATCAAAAATCCAGCAATAAAGCAAGGAAAACGTGGATAATAGAGAAAGGATGATGTAAACGACCTGTAAATGTTGGACTGCAAAAAAACTTCCCCAAAAACCCACAAAAAAACAGTTTACCTTTCTGCCTGGGAAAATGGGTTAAATTGGTACTACTACATTGCAGCCACGAGTGCAGAACAAAATCATTGTGACAAAACCTTGTATCCATGGGGTGAGAGGTGTGGTTCCTCTCCTCAGCACAGTTCCCTCCACCGAAGACTTGGCATTTGGGTTTGCAACAAAAATGCAGGGAGCATCTTCAGCTGGTGGCCACACAAGTGCAAGACACAGCAGTCAGGCCATCACAAGGTTGTGATGGAATCGTTGAATCACAGAATGGTTTGGGTTGGAAGGAACTTTAGGTCATCCAGTTCCAGCCCCCTGCCATGGGCAGGGACACCTTCCACTAGACCAGGCTGCTCAAAACCCCATCCAACCCGGCCTTGAACACTTCCAGGGATGGGATGTTAACAACTTCTCTCAGCAACCTGCTCAAGGGCATCACCACCCTCACAGAAATAATTTCTTCCCAATATCTAATCTAAACCTACATTTTTTCAGGTCAAAGACAGGATACATGTGCAACAATGGTGTACTTTGGGTTAATCCTCTGGGTTTCCATCTTGTCTCCTGCATTTTGTGTACAGATAAAGGTAGCCAAAATAAGTGGGATTCAGGACCAGGTAGGTTCCGCTCATCCAGCTGTGAGGCTGCTGTGGCTCTGTGACCCCAGGTCCAGCAGCAGCAAAGCTGAACAGGTATCCCTGAAAAGTGCACCCACAAATACACACAAACAGGCACAAAGATGAACACAGAGAACATCCCATAAACACACAGCAGTCACACAAACATGAACAGCACAGACACCACTTTGCCTTTCTTCCCCCCCAGCTAACTGGGATTGCAGTTGCTACAGGAACATGCACAGTAGGGATTTTTCCAGCAGCTGGGCTTGGACAGCTTTTGGAGCATCTGGCCCCGAGGCCCCAGTCCTTGCCTGAGGCTTTTACCAGGACTCTCAAACCCCTGTGGCATCAGCCTGGCACCAGACCTCCCGCTCTGTTTGCAGCCAGCCTGGCTTGCAGCCCGTCACTTTTATGTGCTGGCTCACAGTCGTGAGCTCACTAGCACAGGAGAAAGCCTCAGGATTCATGAATAAGACAGAATAGATTGTGGTGAGGGGCTCAGCCAGACAAACATTCTGACCAGCAGAGTTTGCCCATAACCCTTTTCCCTCTATTTTCCCATTTTTTTTTCTTCTTGGTCCATCTTGATCCCTCCCTTCTGCCGCCTTTGCTCCTGCTAGACATTCCATCTTTGCACATTCCTGCATTCTTTCTGCTTCTTCATCCCATAGTAAGCCCTGATCCTTTTCAGGCAAGAGCCCCTCCAGTTTTCAGGGCATTTCTGAGAGGGTGGTGTTCTGGCTGACTCATCCACCTGGGCTGGATTCACTGATTAGGGAACTACAGGGACTCAGACTCATACCTGGGTGTCTGAGTTGGGAAAGAATGGCCCTTAGCCACATAACCCACCAGAGCCTGGGACATTTCTTTCAGATCTCTTTCTGTGCTTTATTTCTTCTTTTCACTTGCCCTTTGTTTTGTCCTCCATTCCCTGCCTTGTCTGCCAAATTTTAACCAAATGTCAGCAGTTCCTGCAGGAGAGAGGAAGTCTCCACACTGGTTAGTCCATAGAGGCAACTTTCCCCCCGTGCCATGGATCATTGTGACGTCCAGTTTTGTCTCTTCAGCCCATGAAGTGATGCCATTAACCCATAGTGCCATAATCTGTCGTGGCTTGGGAACCGAGGGGAATGTGTCCTGGCTCTTGGAAGCATTCCCTACAACAGGAACTCCTTTAGCTGAAGACACATCCAAGTGAAATTTGAAAGTTGGAGAGAAGTTTGTGAAATGTCACAGGATGGTTTGTGTGGGTCGATGGGATCACCTTGGTCCCTAAACTCTGGCCTTATGAACTGCCAGCATATCAGTGAGGCAGCTTGGCTAGGCAAGACCTCAATTGCAGTCCCAACGTTTCCTAAAGAACAGGAAGGGTAAGGAAAATGTCAGTCTCTACTTTGCTGTGATTTGGAGCCTGGTCTGGCCTCCAGACTGGGCAAATCCATTCTATTTTATTAAAGAAAAGAGAAAATCCATTCCATCTCCACTAATACATTCCATCCCCTTTAAAAGAAATAGAAACTGGTTAAACAGGAGGATTTTTATCTCCGTCAGAAATCAAGTTCTTAGACAAGCTTGTTATTTTGGCCTGAGGTAGTACACTGAAAGGTGGAATCTGTTGTGTCTCACACTCCTTTTTACCTCCTTCCCAGTGTTTATGGAAATCCTTTAATTATAACATCATGTAGTTAATGGCAGGAAAGGATATTGGGCAGGGTACCAGTGGTGCTTTAAATCATAAGAGCTCTGCTTAAACAAATTATTATCTTCCACTCTTCAGAACACATGTGATGCCTGATGAAAGGTCAAAGACAAAGCTTTTAAACCAAAATAGAAAATAGGTTTAAAGGCAGTGCCACCTTATTCCTTTGTTATTACCTTTGACTTGCTTTACAGGGGACATGAAGGATGCAGGTCAGCTCTGTAATCTAAACGAGTTTTATCATGTTAGATTTCCTTTCAAACCCTTTTATTTGTGTAGAGTTATTCAATTTAGCTGAGAAACCCTGTAAAATATCCACAAGCCATAAGCTTCTTCCAAATGAAAAGAGGGTCTGTCCTATCCTTTGCATCCCATCCTTCATTCCTTCTTGTCTTGCTCAGGACTAACAGACCCTTCCCTGTGTTTCTTCTTAATGCTCACCCTAGATAGTAATAAATGTAATTATCTTCAGTGTTTAAGAACTTCAGCACTGCTGCTGGACTTTGCTTCTCATGCTTATAAGAAATTAGCTTGAAAACATCTCTCTTTTCTCATACCATTACAAGTTGCATTCTTTACAAAACAGGATTCTCGGGGGCAATTAAAACACGAATGCTGAATATTTCCATGCATCCACTTTTATTTTCCTGGAGACAGTAAAACACAGCTACAGCCCAAAGGCTAAAGAGAATTCATTGCCGTGCATGTTGTTATCCTCTAATGTCACCACAAATTAATTGGAAGACTCTCCTCCCAAAATAAGGATCAGAAAGATCCTTTGAGGTTAAAGTTTTGTTACAGCAAGATGTCCTGAAAGCATCCTCATTTCAGAGACACTGCAGGCTTGGGAATACTCGTACCTTGAAGGGCCCCATTTTGAGTCATGCACATTTCCTTAGGCAGTGGTGAAAACAGAGAAATCAGGAATATTGAAAATGTCATTTCTCACCCTCTTTCTACGTCTGCTCCTACTGATGAGAATTTGGAGAGCTCACCTTTCTTCTATGCCAAATACTCATCTATTGTAATGCTTTATACCAATTAATTAATTATAATAATAAAATGCTATAAAACCCATTCTTACTGCACATTTCGTAGGAACTGATGTCATTTTCTGTTTCACATCCCTTGCATTGTCTCTTTTCACTCAATGTTGTTTAACATTTCGGTTATGTTCGGACACACAGATCCACCCAAGGAACGAAGTTTCATAACAACAGAAAATTGTTTCTCACAAAGGAAAATAATCTCAGGAGACAGAGGTCAGAAGAGGACATTATGAGCATTTCCAAGAGCCAGGGAATGTGGAAGACTCCCAGCTAACCTGGTGGTCTTTGAAGCATTCAAAGGAGTCCCACCTGAGGTCCAGCCACTGCTCCAGAAAGGAGTGGCTCCCTCGAGGATCCACCATGGTGTTTACATCCCTGTGGAGACATTCTGGACAGCCTGGAATACACCAAGTACAATTGGGAAGGGGAATTTCCCCTACGGTGAGATGAAATTCCACTTTTATATCTCTGAATGCGAGTGTGTAGGTGAAGTTACCTCCACCTGTGTGAGATCTGGTCAGTGCAGTCAATACAACATAAAGAATAATTCAGCTACAAACCTTTAGGTATTTGTTTACTGACAAATACAACTTTCTTTAGTCCTCATTGACTATTTTTTGCTATTTTTTTCTTTCTCTGGGCTTTTTCTATTTTTTTTTCTTCCCCAAGTCATTAATGTCTTCATTTAAGCCTGTGTCTAAAATATGGCTTGGGACCTGGAAAAGTTTAAACCACTCATTTCAGTGGCACCATCTGGTATATCTTTGGGTAATTATGACACCCAAAAATATACTAATTTTTTAGGTGTTTTTTGGGTGTTATTAGCAATTTATCGAAATGGATGTGTGGGGGTCATGTTGAGGACTTTCAAAGGACTGATGATTTGCTTCGCTTCTGATTTTTCACTTTTTAATATATAATGTAAAGCAATTCAGAGAGATCTGATTTTCAGAAAGAGTGTGAAATCCAACCATCTCTTCAATTTTGATACCAGCATTATTATCTTGCTGGGATCTTTGAAGGGCCCAGCACATCAAAAAGGCACTGAAAGAGTTTCCCATGCTTCCCTTTGGTTCGGGAAATATTGGCATTCACTTATTCTGAGGAGTGTTTCTGCTCTGAATTAAGATCTTTTGCCTAGAATTTCAGATTATATCTCCAACTGAAGATAAATTTTTCATCCTAGAAAATGCCTTTAGGATTACAGTTTCAGATCAGGAGCTAATCTAGAGGATAATGTACTGAAAAAACAAAGATGAGTTTTATGCAGCTATATCAATCACACAGACAAGTAACTTCTTCTAGACTTCCACATTCAGGAACCAGAGAGGTTTTTTGGTTACATAAAGTTATGTTACATTTTTTGCTGTTGTTGCTATTGGTGGTGGCTTTTTTTCCCCTCCAAATCTGTAGGAAATGCAATATACTGTGATCAACTCCTAGAGCAGTAATTTCTTTATTTCTTCTGAAATACTGACAGAGTAGGTGGTGCAATTAGCTCCCAGGTGCTTCTAGAAATAATTGATAGTGTTCCATGGCATCAGACACCTTACCTATATGTACAGAAAATAAGAAGGGAGAACACTTAATTCTAGAGGTAAAAATCAGGCAGATTTCTATCACGGTCATTCTGCTATTCACTACACTTGTGCTCTAATTAGGTGATTTTACTATCATGAGATTCATCCTGGTTAATGTTTTGATGATGCCTTCTGGTTACTCAAGTGGTTTATGGAAAATGAGTCTATCAGTATTTTCTGATAACTGAATTCCCAAAGCAATTAGTTTCATATTGTGTTCAATCTTTTCTTCAAAAAGAGAAGTGTTAGCCAGTTATTTTTATACTCTGCAATTTTACTGTTGCGATAAAAAATTCTTCTTCCTCTTCTTCCTCTTCTTCTTCTTCTTCTTCTTCTTCTTCTTCTTCTTCTTCTTCTTCTTCTTCTTCTTCTCCTCCTCCTCCT